>CM053624.1:165244882-165320723 GCA_028646595.1 Phalanger gymnotis | reverse complement strand
TGCTATAAGAAATGGGGATGATACGGACTTCATAACAACGGGGAAATACCTACACGACATAATGCTGAGTGAGTGGAGCAGAGCCAGGAGAACATTATACACAACCACAGATATGTGGATTCTGTGAGGACCAACCCTGACAGACTTTGCTCTTCTCAGCAACACAAGGTACAAAGACAGCTCCAAAGGACTCACGATGGAGAATGCTATCTACATCCAGAGAAAGAACTATGAAGCATGAATGCAGATTGAGGCACACTTCATGCTTTCCCCCCCCTTTTTTTTTTCTTTTTCTCTCTTTTGTTTTTGGGTTGGTTTTTTTTTTGGTCCTGTTCCTTTTTTCTCATGATTCATTTCATTGATCACAATTCTTCTCCATAACTTGACTAGTGTGTAAATTAATTCAACACGAAGTTTTAAGTGGAAGTTATATGGGATTCCATGCCATCTTGCGGGGGGAGGGAGAGAAGAAAATCTGGAACTCAAAATTATGTAGAACCAAGTGTTGTAAACTAAAAATAAAAAATAATAACAAACATGAATTTGCTAGGAAAAAAAAGAGTTAGAAGGAAAACAAATTTTCGTAATGAATTTATCCAATAAAGGATCTGATATAAATCATAGAATTATTTAGGGACTATATGCTATACATCAAAGGTTGGCAAACTGGCCAACATGTCAGTTTACCCACCCCTGTTACACATGATAGAATTGTAGAGTTTTTCAATCTACATAAGAGATTGGCCGCCACTCCCAAGGAGACCCTGATCTGAGACATTAGATTCCAGATGAAGCCAGAAGCTGAGCACAGGAGTCAGAAGAAGCTAGAGAATAAGAAGATACAGCAGCCACCTGAGAGAGAAGCTGATTATGGAGATACTCCCTCTGCTGTTTAAAAGAATCCCAGTGGAGGAGAAAATAAAAGAAGCTATTTCAGGCTCTTAGCTGAAAGAAATGACTAAAGATAGAAAACCTTTGCAGCTGCTGTTATCTATCATTGAAGGAAATCTGTGTTAAAGAGCAATACACCCAGCTTTTAACTTTTGTTTTGAGTCTTGCAGAGACGCCACCTTGGATTTTGTTAAACAGATGGATGCTTCCCAGTGATGTGCTGGAGCCAATTTATAATAGCTCAGGAGAGCTGATTGTTAAATTTTCAGCAGGAGCATTCACAACCTCAGAAATTATCAAATGCTAGAAATCAGGGCTTGATTTATTGTCTTATTGGTTATCTAGACTTAAAGTAATGGAGAAAATGTTAAAAATGTGTCCTATGTACTTTTTTTTGGAGAGATGATTGTTAAACATATACAGCACACCTCCTCATACCATCTACTGTACTGACTTCATTCTTTTTGGCTAATCCCATGTGTCCCATTATTTAGAGCAACATGGAGGCGAGCAAATCTATCTCAGTCAAACCTTCGGAGCAAGGTGAACTTCTAGAAAGAGCTATCCTTAGAATAATAGTTCCATTTATCTAAGAATTCACAAATTTTGTAGCCATCATGATTGTACATGAAGAATACTGAGGTGACCATAAGTGGGGAAGGAATGTTTTTAGAGTTCAAGTCTCTGGCTCCATTATATGAACAGGCAGGCCCATGCATAGGTACCATCAGAAGTATGCCATGAATTTGCTGGTTTCCTTTCCCCTCTTGAGGAAACCATTCATAGCCTAAGGGTTTTCCTGAGTGGAAAGAAATGCAGGCCACTTCCAGGGCAAAGTTCTAACACAGTCTACCTAATCCCAACCCTGGTATATCTTATTTTCCAGAGACATAAAAAGAGTACTTAATAACTAGGGGCTTGATGTTTTCCAAATGCGCCTTGTTTTCTGCAACTGAGATCATCACACACAGTCACTATGAACAGATCCAGCTAGCACCATACTTGATCTTCAAGGGTGACATTAACTAAAGTCAGAAAGGACAATGAAATTAGTCAAAATGAAAGGCATTTCTTTTCTTCTTTCTTTTTTTATTTATTTTTTCTTCTTTCTTAAATAGCATTATATTTTTCCATTTACATGTAAAGATAATTTATTTAATTTAGTATTTTATTTTTTCCCAATTACATGTAAAAACAATTTTCAACATTTATTTTAAAATTAAGTTCCAAATTTTCTCCCTCCCTCTTTCCCTTCCCTCTCCCCTCCCTAAGGTGAATTTGATATAGGTTATACACATATAGTCATGCAAAACATATTTCCATATTAGTCATGTTGTGAAAGAAGAAACAATTTGCAAAAAAAATAGTTTTGAAAGGCACTTCTTATTCAGAAATAGTTAATATGGACACTGTAGATCTCATTATTCTTTAGGCAGCTGGGTCTGCATAGTAGATAGAGAGCTGGACTTGGAGTCATAAAGACCTGAGTCCAAATCCTACTTCAGACACTTAATGGCCATATGATTCATCCTGGGCAAGTTACTCTGACTCTTGGCCTCAGTTTGCTGACCTGTAAAATGGGGATGATAGTCGCACCTAACCTGCAGGATTGTTGTAAGGCTCAAATGAGATAATCACTATATAAATGCTGGCAGCTATTAGGGCACAACCAAACAATCCTATAGGCCTTCTCACCCCACTGGCTCCAATACTTGCCCAGAGGACCTAGAAGTAAATACACTGAGTTTCCAGCAGCAGGGCTGCAGCGACTAATTAACAGCGAGCTTCTGAGAGTGGCCCCATCAGGCAGCAGCAGCAGGGGGAGAAGGAGGCAGATGCTTAAAATCTTGGTGGACTCTCCTATTGTCAAAGTCAGACTGTATAATGTAGAGATTTAGCAAATATTCAATTCATTCCACACACAGGGATCTTTCTCTATGTAGAGATGGTCTCCAATCCTGAGTCAGACATGTGCTCACAATGCTAGAGAACACAGAACCACGATGGATTCGTTTTGTATGGCATACATAAAGAGGCATGGGGACATATTAGGCCAGCACTGTCCTTTGGCAGGCCAACTCATACTAGTGAAGTGACTCTAGGCAAGGATCATTTACCGTCATTTGCCCCAGTTTCCTCAATTGTCAAACAGGGAACATAATAGAACCTAACTCCAAAGGCTGTTGTGAAAATCAAATGATATATTTGGAGAGTGCCTGGAACTCAGTAGGTGCTCTATAAATGTTTTTTCATTATTCAGACATTTCAGCTGTGTCTGACTCTCCATGACCCCATTTGGGGTTGGATTTTCTTGGTGAAGATACTGGAGTGGTTTGCCATTCCCTTCTCCAGCTCATTTTCAGATGAGGAAACTGAGCCAAACAGGGGTAAGTGACTTGCCCGGGGTCACCCAGATAGTAAGTCTAAGGCTAGATTTGAACTCAAGAAGATAAATGTGGATCATTGTATTACTGAGAATAGCTAAGTGACTCTGGGCCCAGGGTTCTGTCCACTGTACCACCTAGCTGCTCATATAAATGTTAGCTATCGTTATTACTGCCATTGATATTACGGACAAGGTTTTTAAAAATCCAACCCCTCCCCATCCCAAAGACAGCTTCAGGAACAGTCACTTAAATAATCCATACAGGCGTAAATGATTGACCTAAGATACCTTTTCTAGATACGGATTTTGATAGAGGGAAAGGGGAAAACAGTATGAAGTCACTGGATGCCTGAAATAGGTTTGGGGAAAGGGCAGAAGAAAAACCATATGCCCTTCACCATTGGCCAACATAAAGGAAAGATCTGAAGAAGTGGATGAAGAATAAAGAGGAGAGGGGCCAATGGGCCATGGAGCAAAAAAAGAAGAATAGGCTGACCTAAATTCAAATTCTGCTTAAGACACTAGCTGTATGACCAGGGTGATCTTGGGTAACTCACTCAACTTCTCTCAGCCTCAGTTTTGTCAGCTGTGATGACGACTCATCTTTCTAAATTCAAATCTGGCCTAAGGCACTTAGTAGAAATATGACCCTGGGCAAGTCACTTAACCAACTGATTTCCTCAGTTTCCTCATCTGTAAAATGAGCTGTAGAAGGAAATGGTGAACCACTCCAGTATCTTTGCCAAGAAAACCCCAAAAGGGGCCACAAAGAGTCAAACATGATGGAAATAACTGAACAACACATTTGTAAAATGTTTTGTAAACCTTAAAGCGCCATGTATCAGGTATTGTTATTGTTGTTAATATTTTCAATTGAGGGGATCAGTAAGACAGATGGGAGAGGGAAAAGAAAACATGCTGAGGTGAGATGGAAAGGAAATTACTCTTACTTTGGAAGAGAGGGGAGGGGAGAGGGGGAGTTAGGAAGGGAAGGGAGGGGAGAGGAGAGGAGATTGAAATGATCTCTCAGGTTTCTGCCCTACTCTGGGCCTTTTAATTTGATACTGACCCTTTTACTAGCCTGGCCTCCGCTACAGGTTCTGGTGACATTCACTGATCTTAATCCCTTTCCTTAGTCCAGTGGCATAAGATTCCAGTGGGGAGGCAGCTGCAGAGATTCCTGCAATGGAGCATTCATTCAATTTAGGACTGAACATAAGTAGACTGTGGAGCAGCAGGAAACTGGCTCTGAGTTTATCTGTACTACAGGCTGAGGAAACAGATGGGGTCAGTCTCCCTGACTGTCAAGTCACCAATATGAAAAGGGTCTTTGGAAAACAAAACAGGAAACAGCTAAAATGAGTCAAAGAGCTTCCTTCCTGCTTGGCCTGGGATTTTGTACAGAACTTTTTGCTCTCCCAGTCTTCGCATCTTTTATTATAGTCCTTTTATATTCATAATGACCAGGATATCCTCTGCTCAAAAAGCTTTGGTGACTCTCTATCATACCCCAGAATAAAATGCAAACTCTTTTGTATGACATTATGAGCCCTTTACAATTTTGCCCTAAACTGCTATTTCAGACTCATTTCACAATACTCTTCTTCATAAATTCTGTGTTCCAGCCAAACTGTATCAGTGGTGTTCCACACGCACTGTACCCTACAGACTATACCTACCTCCATTGTTTGCACAGAGTATGTGTTCCCCATGATGGAAATGCTCTTCTCTCTCAGCTTCATCTCTTAGACCTTCGTGCTCTCTTCAGCATCCAAGGACCACCGAAAGGCATTTCCTAGTTCCCCCAGGTATTAGTTTTCTTCCCAAACCCACAATGACTGGATTTATTTTGTTTTTACTTATACAGGTTACATGTTGTTTGTCCCGATAGTATGTAACAACCTTAAGGGCTGGGACCGTTTCATTTTTGTTGCTGGATTTGGTATTTATCTTTGTGTGGGTACTTTTGGCACCTGGTACACAGGGATAGGGACTGGATCTGTGATTTCAATGACAGGGAACTTCCAGGTAATGGAACTCCCTCCAACAATGAAAGCCAGCACCTTCTCTGAAACTGAGAGTCCCAAGAACATTGCCCTGAATTCTAAGAGGTTAAGAAACCAAGGAAAAACATTTAAATATGAAAATCAAACAGGTATATGAGAGAGGTCCAGGGAGAAAAAGGAATATGTTTTTGCAGGTCAGAGAGGGGAAAGATGGAATACAGCCAGTATGTGCCAGGGGGAGGACCTGAACTCAGTGCTTCTGGCTCTGAAGACAGCACTTTATACACACTGACACATTGCCACTCATGTGCGGCACATATTAGGCACTTTACACATGCTTATTGACATTTTTATATTGATTATCTGTGTACATGCCATTTTCCCCTAATAGAATGTAGACACCTTAAGGTCAGAGATGGTTTCATTTTTGTCTTTGTGCCTGATGTGTCCCCCATCTTGCTCTGTTGGGAATTGTTGTTCAGTCTTTTTCAGTCATGTCCAACTCTTTGTGACTCCATTTGGGGTTTTCTTGCCAGAGACACTGAAGTGGTTTGCCATGTCCTTCTCCAGCTCATTCAACAGATGAGGAAACTAAGGCAAACGAGGTTAAGTGACTTGCCCAGGGTCACACAGCTGGTAAGTGTCTGAGGCCAGATTTGAGCTCAGGAAGACTCACCTTCCTGAATCCAGGACTGGTGCTCTATCCACTGTATCACCTAGCTGCCCCTCATGCCTTATGCCTGGAGAAAAGTGCTATTATTCTGCTACCTCAAGGCATCTGGGCCCTTTTCTCCCCAACTCGTTCTATCATAATATGGGAAATAAACAGATCTGGTCAGGAAGGTTGACTGCATTTGGTTTGGAGATAGGCATATGAGACTATGGTCAAGGGCTAGGCTGGAGTCCAGGACTTAATCATCTAAATCTCTTATCAGAGAAGATTTTCCTCTCCTTGTCCCTTCTCACTCCCCTCTATTAGTTTCCTATACTGGGCAAGAATTAGAATATTTTGTTCTTAACTTTCTACCAACAGCAAACTGCCCCTCCAGGGAATTGTACATATACTATCATATATGAAAACAGCCTCTCTTCAAGAGACTTCTCATGACTGGAGGAAGGCAGAGAGACTTGAAGCAAAAAATAAACAGAAAGAGGAAAGGCAGAACTTCTCAGTTTTTAAGCCACCAAGGAGCTTTTCCATCCTTGACTAATTCTTGCTTAATGTACATACTAAGGAAATGAACATGCCATCTTCCCTGAGATGAACAATTTCTCCTTTCTTGGAATAGGCACTAGCCCATTACCTCATAATGATACCTTGTGTTTATTTTTACATTTTCCCTCTTTTATCATCCTGAATTTGAGAAACATCAGCAAACACAAGCATTGCCTTATACAAAGGACAGAAAAAGGATAAAGCATGAAACTCTGAATCACCACTACATATAGCTCGTTTGTCTTTTTATATAGTTAAAATTTACCGCGAAAGTTCTAACTCCTCCAGTTTGTCTGTGTCCCCTTGTGAACTTCATTTTGTTCTCTTGTGCATCTTTAATGATTTCTGGGTGTTCCTTTCTTTCTTTTATTCCTATTTTAATACCGCTATTATGTCCCCCTCTACCACCCTGACTCTCCCTGACACCCCAAGTGTAATAGTCATACAAAGCAAATCCATTTATGTATCTATGTCCATTCTGTTCTAGTCCTAGTCTAGTCCATCACATCTCTGCCAAATGTTGAGAAGCGTGATTCATTCTTAGTCTTCTGCAGCGACAATTGGTCATCATATTGACCGTAATCTTTAAGTCTTTCAGAGCTGTCTTCCTTTATAATGTTGTAGTCATTGTATAAGTTGTTCTACTCCATGTGGTTTTGGTTCATAAAATTCTCTCAGGTTTCTCTGAATCTGTCCCTTTCATTATTTCTTACAGAGCACTAAGATTCCATTATATTCATGTATCATAATTTGTTCACCCTATCCACTGCACTGCCTAGCTGCCCATTCCCAAGTTGCCATTCCCCTCCCAGAGTCCCATCCCTTCAAAAGAAAAAGACAAGAAAGAAAAACAAGTTTAACAAATCTGATATATGTAGTCTTCACATGCATAATCCCCCATTTCTGCATAAAAGAGATGTATGTGGATTCTCATACCTCTTGGGATCACACATTTGATTATGTGGCATTTGGTTTCATTTGTTTTGTTGTAGATATTTCCATTTATGGCCTGTATATTGCTTTTTTGGATCTGCTTCCTTCAGTTTGTATCAATTCATATGTGTTTCCTCATTTGTGTTTATGTATTCATCACAATCATTGTTTCTGACTACACGGTTATATTCCATTACGTTTACACAAAAAAACAAACCTTCTTTGGCCATTCTCAATTTATGGGCATCCAGTTTGTTTTCAGTTCTTTACTACATAAAAGTGTTGTGATAAATATTCTGGTGTATATAAGACCTTTCCTTTTATTATTGACCTCCTTGGGGATATGTCTACCAGTGGAATCACTAGGTCAAAGGCTAGGGACATTTTAGTCACTTCATTAGCATAATACCAAATTACTCTCCAGAATGCTTGGACCAATTCACAGGTCTACCAATGATACATTTATGATCATTATTAATGTGCCTCTCTTTCCACCACTTCTCCAATGTTGGCCATTCTCTTGTTTGGTCATCTTTACCAATTGCCTAGGGATGAGATAAAAAACTTCCATGTTCTTTTGATTTGAATTTCTTTTATTATTAGTGATATGAAATGATCTTTTATATGGTTATTAATTGTTTCTAATTCTATTGAAAACTGTTTGATTATATCTTTTGACCTTATCTATCAGGTGATGACTTTTAGTGCTTAAATATTTGTATTAGTTCACTACATATTTTAGAAATTAGACCCTAATCAGAGATATTTGATGCAAATATTTTCCCCAAGCAACTTTACTCCTTATCATTGTTGGATTAATTTTGTTCATGTTCATTCATTTCAAAAGTTCATGCTTTTCAATTTCATGTAACTGAAATCATCTGTTTTTCTTTTGTGATTGCCTCTATCCTTATTTGGTTGAGAATTCACTCCCTGGCCACAGCTGCAAAAGATAATTGTTTTTGATTCTCTTCTAATTTTGTTATGGTATGACCTTTGCTATTCAGGTCATATAAGATGGAGATCTGAATCTGATTCCTGCTGAACTGCTTTTCTGATATCCTAGCAATTTTTGTCAGATAGGGAATTCTTTCACAAGAAGTTTTTGTTCCCAGATTAATGAAATACTAGGTAATTGAGCTCAATTTAAGAATTTCTCATTCTTCACCTAATCTGTTCCACTGATCTAGATTTCTATTTTTTAACGAGTACTAAATAATTTTATAATTACTATTTTATAGTATAGCTTAAGGTATGAAATTGCCATTTCTCCTTTATTCCTAATTTTTTTAATTTTGCTTGAGATGCTAATTATTTTATTCCTCTACATGAATTTTGTTATTATTTTGTCTTTCTCTATAAAGCATCTCCTTAGTGGAATGATTGGAATAGTACTAAATCTCTAAATTAATTGTGGTAGCATCATCATTTTTATTATATTATATTATATTATTATAATAATTATACTATTATATAATATACAATATTATATATTATAATAATATTATATAATATTATTATATTATGATGTCTCAGACAGCAGCACTGATTATATTTCCTGTTATTTAAATCATTCTTTATTCATTTAAAGAACTTCTTTATTCCTTTAATTCCTTATTTTGCAATTATATTTGTGTAGATCTTGAGTGCACCTCTGTACATTGACACCCAGATATTTTATTCATTTGTAGTTCTTTTGAATGGAACTCCCTTTTCTGTTGTTTTCTTCTGGATTTTGTTTTTATTATAAGGACATTCTTATTAATTTGAGGGTTTATTTTGTATTCTGATACATTACTAAGGCAATTTTTTCAAGCAAGGTCTTTTTGTGACAATTCTCTAAAATTTTCTAAATAAATCACTAGGTCATCAGCAAATAAAGGTAGTTTTGACTTATCTTTGCCTATCTTTCTGCCTTTGATTTATTTATCTTATCATCCTGCTATCACCAGCATTCCAAGAACCATGCCAAATAACATGGGCAGGGGGAAGAAAGAGAGAAAGGGGCATTCTTGCTTACCCTTACTTTTACAGGGAATGTTTCCAGAGTTTACCTGTTGCATATAATGCAAAGTAGATTTAGGGATATTCTTTTTATCATATTAAAATAGGTCTTCCTATGCCTCTGCTTTACAGGATTTTTAGCATAAATAAATATCATAGTTTGTCAAAGGAATTTTTGGTATCTATCAATACAATCATATTTTAATGATTATATTTTTAATATGATTGTGTTAATTTTTCCTAGTGGTAAATCGTCCTTTCATTCCTGAAATAATTTGAAGTTAATCATAGTAATTAATTTGTTGGATATAAGCTATTGTCTTTTTTTAACCAGAATTTTACTTAAATTTTTGAATTGAGATTGATTAATAATATTTACAGTTTCCTGTCTTTGCTTCATTCTTGACTCGCTTGGGTATTAGGACTTTGTCTTATAAAAGGAATTTGGAACACATTTTATTTTTCAATTTTTTGGAATAATTTGTGTATTGTAAGTATTAATTGTTCTTTAAAAGTTTGATAGAATTTTCCTATAAATTCATATGAAACAGATGTTTTCCCTTTTGGTAATCCCTTTATGGTTGGTTCAATTTTCTTTTCTGAAACTGGATTTTTGCTGTTGCTGCTGTTGTTATCGTTAAGTCAGTTCAGTAGTGTCTGACTTTCAGTAACCCCATTTGAGGTTTTCTTGACAAAGATACCAGAGCAGTTTGCCATTTTTTTCTCCAGCTCATTTTACAGATGAGGAAACAGGGACAAACAGGGGTAAGTGACTTGCCCAGGATCACACAGCTAGGGATTTTTAACATCATTGTTTGGTGTTCTCTTCATTTAGGTACAGCATTTTATATTTTTGTAAATAACCCTCTATTTCTCTTAAATTCTCAGGTTTTCTAGCATGCAACTTTGTTTACTAGGTCCTGGTAATTCTTTTTAATTTTCTATTTGTTGCCTCTTTTTGTATCCTAGCACTTAGCACAGGGCCTGACACATAGTAAGCATTTAATTCAAATTTATCGGTTGATTTCACCACATTCGTTTTTATTTTTTATTTTAATTTTTATCTTTTTTTAATCAGATTGGCTATAGGTCTATAAATTTGGTTAGTGGAACCACACTCCAGAGCACATTTGCTTGGACTGATAGGAATTTTCATTCAAAGGGACAATATAAATTCCTCACACTTGGAGGGGTATATTTCTGAGACTGCAGAAGAACTTGAAAAGCCAAAGAACTGAGCATGAAGTTCAGCCAAAATCAGGGTTTTGAGAGTAGCAAAGTGGTACTTTGGAATGGAAATTAACACTTGGAGGTAGAAGGGTAGAGACCGAAGTTGTTGACATAACTCTGTAACTGTGCACGTGGCTAGTCAGGACTGAGATTGTAGGCCATTAGGTGATGCAGTGGATAGACTGCTAGGCCTAAAGTCAGGTAGAACTGAGTTCAAATCCCACCTCAGACACTTATTAGCTATGTTACCCGGGGCAAATCATTTAACCTCTGTTTGCCTCTGTTTCTTTAATCATAAAATGGTGATTAATAATAGATACCTCCCAGGGTTCTGAGGATCAAATACAATAATAGTTAGAACAAAAGAGATGATAGTGCAATGCCTGGCACATAGTAAATACTAATTATTGGACATTATCGTCACTCCTTCAGATTAGTAAAAGGACAGTCAAGGTTTAACTCCATTCCCATTTTCCTGTGGCCTATAATTGTCATACACTTGCTAAACAATTTTCTCTATTTCTTCAAGCTATTTCTAAGTCCCATTTTTTGTCTCCTATAAACTATGATCAGATGTAAATATTTCCTGACTCGAGTCTATTCATTAATTACATGTTGAAGGATTGCAAGGGTGGAGCCAGAGAAGGGCCCCTGGTACAGAAACAGAGAAGACAACCCTCTCTTACCTGGGCCACTAGAGGGAGCATGTGTACAGTAACGGGTTGCACATTGGGCTAGAGATTAGGAAGAGTTGGATTCAAAATCCTCTTCTTTCATTTTTCTGAGCAAGTCAAGTGACCTCCATGTGCTGCTAGGAAATTCCCTGAAACTACATAGGCTATAAGATGGTTGAACCTTCCATTACCTGGGCTCCTAATATTTCCTTAAGTTAAAAATGAAACTCTCTCAGGACGCTCTCAGAAAATCATGGGAAGATTTCCAGAACCTGATGCAAAGTGAAATGAGCAGAACCAGGAGAACACTGTACACAGTAACAGCAATATTATTGTATGATGATCTACTATGAATAACTTAGCTATTCTCAGCAATACAATGATCCAAGATAATTCTATAGGACTTATGATGAAAGGTGCTTTCCATCTCCAGAGAACGAACTGGTAGAGCCTGAAGGCAGATCACAGATACCTTTTTCTTTACTTTATTTTTCTTGGGATTTTTTTGGTCTGTGTTTTCTTTCACAGAATGAGTTACATGGAAATGTGTTGTGTATGACCCCACACATATAACGTATGTCAAATTGCTTGCCTTCTCAATGAGGGGGGAAGTGGGAGGGAGAGAGAGAATTTGGAACTCAATTTGATGGAAAAAAAAAGAATATTAACATTGCTTTTACATGTAATTGGGAAAAATAAAATTTTAAAAAAGATTTAAAAGGGAAACTCTGGCAAAGAAGTTTTCTCTGCACATTCTATCTACAAGATCAATTGATTAGCATAGTGCCTGGCACATAATAGGTTTTTGATTGTTTGTTTGGTGATTCATTGATTGGACTTGCATAGAGTTCATGTGTTGTTTTAGCATTGTTGCCTTTTGTTTTCCTTCTGCCAAATTTTCTTTCACTTCAGTATTTTAAATTCCAGAGCTATTAATTGCTTTTTCACTTTCTTGGAGAGATTTTTTCCAACACAGATTCACATTCTTCTAAACTGCTAATTGTATTTTTAATTTTTACATTGAAAGATTTACTTTTATTAGTAATTATAACTAATACTAAATTATTATTTAATAATTAGTCCCCTGGGGTGGTCACATTATTCAAATTTCTACTTCATATTTCCATTAGACTGAACCGATGACCATATTTTACATAATTATAACTTTGAATACTGTGAATTCAAATACATGGGACAACTTCTACATGATTCTTTATTCATACTAATTGAATTCATGCTAATTCATACTAACTATAGTCATTCCTGATTCCTTCTTCATGGATTTAATCTCTCTTTTGAATCATCATGGGATTTCTTGTTGTTGATGCTCTCTGGGAAGTCCCCAGTATTTTGTCTTTCATGGACACTGGTTCGTTTTCCTTAATACTTTAACATTTGCTGAGAGAGCCTCATATTCTCATTGGTGTTTTCCTCATTCTTCCTTCTAGTATTAGGTTCTTCTCCAGTGATTTATCTGCTTGTGTGATGGACTTTTACTCAGGATTTTCTCTTGATATCTTTGGTATTTTAGCTTCTTTTCTGCATTTCCCGATCATTCTGTTTTTAACTTTTCCCCCTTTGTTGGTGGGTGGACTACATTAATGTGAGCAACAAAGCTGCCTCGACCTCCTCATGTGGGGTGATATAGTTTGCTGGCCTACGGCCCTGCCCTGAGGACGTTTTGTGGGGACAGAACTGCTCCTTATTAGGTTTCCACGCCCTTTCCTTCAGGCCTGGCACAATCACCTATGTCGGCACCCCGCCTGGTTCCTATTTTCCTCCCCATAGATGGGCAATGTCAGCATATGGCAAATCTTATGGAGTGAGAAGTCGGTAGGATGTTCATGAAGAAACATCCCAGTCTTGTGGGGTTCCCTTACCCTAAGCTCGAAGGCAGTATATTTGCACCTTCTCTGGTAAGTCAGCATCTGCCTCTTCTTACAGAATTGAGGAACGCAAAGGTATTTGTTCAATATCATTGGAGCAGATCCCAAGATGGACCCAAGGCACAAGCTTGAAAATTTGCCCATGCTCCTGCTGCTAGAGTATGAGAGCTGGCGGAGAAGGGATGCAGAATAAGTAATTTAATTATTAGAATTCTCAAAGATTCATTTATAAAGGTTTTCACCTTCTCAGTGATTTTATCTTGTTGTTCCACAGATTTAGCTGTACTTATTCTAGATTTGATATTTAATTCCTTTTTCCAAAGGCAAGGAGGGTAGAAGCAATGTCGAAGTGGTTAGGCAAAAGCGTCTAGAATACCATCTTGTTGGTTATGTGACCTAAAAGTCTAAATAAATGTCTTTTGCTTTGAACTAACATGATTTTTGTTTAGCTGGTAAGACGAGCCCTTGGGGGATCTTGAACCATGTGCCTTAAACTGGGGGAAGGACCACAGATTATGCTAAAAAATTCTTTCAGTTCAGATGCTATTACAACATACCAAGCAAAGGTACAGGCTGGCACTCACACGGTTAGTAAATTTTCTTTTACAATTCCTATGTGGCTCAAGATGTTTTTTCCCTAGACTCGAAGGCCCATTAAACAAATATACACAAAGACACATGAGCAAAACTGCACACATGCAAATGTGCACAGAATAAAATTCCTAAATTGTATTATCAGGAAGATCATTATCATCAACCAAAAATAATAATTCAATTATTCAGCACTCTATAGTTTATAAAGTGCTTACTTCACGACAATCTTCGTTTCTCACCAGGATGTAAGCTGGACTCGTCCACCATGCCCAGTAACTTCTTCATCCTGGAAGACCACTTAAACCCTGGAATTCAAACCTCAGAAGTACCTTATGCCCCTTCCAGAACCTACATTTCAGGAGGGTTCTCTGGTTAGCACCTTCCTTTCTCTTTCTTCTTTTTTCTTTTTCTCTCCATTTTCCTCATTTCCCTCTAGGCACCTCCCCCCACTCCTTCCTTTTTAACTTCTTTTTGTATATTCCCATTCCTCATTAGAATGTAGCTCCTTGAAGGCAGGGGCTTTCATTCTTTTGGCTTGTATTTGTATTCTCAGTACTTACTGTGCATGATGCCCCGCACAGAGTCAGTGCTTAATAAATATTTGCTGACTGACTAATCTAGTAAAAATTTATTACTTCCAATTTATAGGTAAGAAAAATAAGGTTTCAGAGAAGTGAAATTATTTGCCTGAGATCAAGATAGCTGATAAATGTGGGAGCTGGTATGCAAGCCTAGACTTTCTGATCTAAAGACCAACTCCTTCCACCTTATATAGAACTTGAGCAAACTGGGAGGGGAAGACCCTCAGGGTTTACCTCACTCGAAAGAGAGAACCTGAAAAGACCTTAACCTGAAAGGGCCAGGGTCTCCCAATGCATCCTGGGCCATCTCAGTTGCCCTGGTGAATATCAGGCCGCTGGACCAGATGGCTCTGGAGGACAAAGTGAGGCTGGTGACCTTGCACAGTCCTCCCTCACTCAAATCAAAGTCAACTGCAAGTCATGTCATCACTTCCCTGATGTCATGGTCCTCTTCGAGAATGAAGGACAAACACTACCAGAATTTCAGCACATGCCTATTGAGCAGTTCCTGATTAATACTTCTCTTAACAGGATCTGATGACAACTTCTTTAAAAAGCCATAACTACATTCAACATACTTTAAAAAAAACAGCTCAGCCTTTCTTGCTTGGGCCATGTGTGCAGTAGTAGATCTGACACTGGGCTAGGGATTAGGAAGAGCTGGGTTAAAAAATCTGCTTCTTTCATTTTTCTGACTCTGAGCCAGTCAAGCAATCTCCATGTGCTCCCAGGAAATTCCCTGAGACTAGAAAGACTATTAAACTATTAATGGTTGAAACTTCAACTACCTGGGCTCCTAATATTTTCTTAAGTTAAAAATTAAACCTTTTTTAAAAAAAATCCAATTAAATTCTTCTACCTTGCTCTTCGTTTCCTGGATCTGTTGAACTGCATCATTTCAATTTTAGCTTCTTCTCACTTCCCATGATATTGTGAATAACAGTATGACCTTAGACACCAGGGTACTGAGCCAAGAGCCACCCAGACCAATAGTAGCTTTCCTGACTGTAGACCTGGACCAGTTGACTTCTAGGTAACTCTGCTTTCTTGAGAAATATAATGAAAACATGCAATGTTTGGGCTAGTGTGTTTACTATTTAGAAGTTAATAGACTTGGGTTCTCATTCTGCCAAAGCACAATTCCGATGGATTGGCCACATTGTTCGAATACCAAGTGCCAAAAAGACTATTTTACAGAGAACTCATACAAGGCAAGAGCCCACATGGAGGTCAGAAAAAGCAATACAAGGACACTCTCAAGGTCTCTCTTAAGAACTTTAGAATTGATTGCATGACATTGAAGGCACTGACACAGGACTGCCCAGCATGGCGTGCCTTCATCAGAGAAGAGGCTATGCTCTATCAGCAAAGCAGAATTGACATAACTCAAAAGAAACACGAGATGTGCATATTTAGAGACTCTACTGCAAGTTCACTTGGGCTATTTGTGCCCATCTGGTGGTGGAACATTTTAAGCTTGTATTGGTCTGATCAGTCATAGGTGTACACACTGTAATTTGAGTCTATTACAGTGATGTCATTTTGGTTCTCTTCAAGAACACAGGACAACAACCAACCTGATAGGGCAAGTTAGCCTCTGAGGCTCAGTCTTCTCATCTGTAAAATGGGGATAACAATATTTTAAGTACCTTATAGGATTGTTTTGAAAAAAGTTCTTTGTAAATCTTCAAGTGCTTTAATTGTTCTTTATCCCTTCCCTAGTTCTCTTACTTTGCCAAGGGCATGTGGACTAAGAAGAATTAAAACCTGATAACTCCACTCAGCCAAAGTTAACTTTCGTTTCCCTTCATTTCTTAGTTTTCTACAATCTCATGAAGGAATATTGAATTTTTTTTTCCTGGTTGGTCCCGGTCTGAGAAACAGGAAGCATGATAAGTCAAAATCAAAAAAAAAAATCCCGATCCAGACTTGGGCCCCTATTAAGGTCACTAGAAACAAGATGTTTTAACCAGTCAAATTTTAAGCCACTGTGGCAGGGGGCTGAGATTAGAGAGAAAAAGACCTTAGGTCATAAAGATAAGGCCTTGGATAAAGGGTGTCTCTTTCCTCATGTGCACCCAAGGCCAAAGAACACCCCCTGCTCATTTAGTGTCAAATTCTCCTTGCTACTCCATTCTCCATACCCTTGGGGGTATCTACTATGCTGTTTGTCATCAGTACTATCCACTGGTGTCAGCTGAATGTTACTATGGCCTGCTCCTAACAGTCTTTAGAACATAATAGGTGTTTAAAAGATATCTGTGGGAAGCAGTTTTCAGAAAAAGAAATCAATAGTCACATAAAAAAATGCTTTAAATCACTACTGATTAGAGAAATGCAAATTAAAATAACCCCAAGATACTACCTCACACCCATCAGATTGACTAACATGACAGAAAAGTAAAATGACAAATGCTGGAGGGAATGAGGAAAAATTGGGACACTAATGCACTATTATGAACTAGTCCAACCATTCTGGAGAAAAATTTGGAACTATACCCAAAGGGCTGTAAATCTTTGTGCATAACCTTTGACCCAACAATACCACCACTAGGTCTGTACCCCAGAGAGATCAGAGAAAAGGGAAAAAGACCTATGTGTACAAAAATATTTATAGTAACTCTTTGTGGTGGCAAAGAATTGGAAATTTAGGGGATGCCCATCAATTGGGGAATGGCTGAACAAGTCGTGGTATATGATTGTGATGGAATACTATTGTGTGATAAAAAAAAATGACAAGCAGGAAGGTGTCAGGAAAACTTGGGAAAACTTATGTGAACTGATACAAAGTAAAATGAGCAGAACCAAAGAGAACACTGTACACAGTAACAGCAATATCATATAGATAATCAACTGTAAGAGATTTAGTTACTCTGATCAAGACAATGACCCAAGACAATTCCAAAGGACCTACAATGGAGACAGTTATTCACCTCCGGAGAAAGAACTGATGAACTCTGAATAAAGATTGAAGTATACTTTTTTACTCTATTTTTATTGTTTTATTTTGTTTGTGTTTTCTTCTGCAACATGGCTAATATGGAAATATGTTTTGCATGACTTCACATGTATAATCAATATCAAATTGCCTTCTCAAGGAGGTGGAGGGAGAGAGAGAATTTGGAACTCAAATTTAAAAAAAAAGATTGTTAAACATCTCATAAGAAAAACAATTGATCTGGAGAACAGATCAAGAAGAGAAAGTGTAAGAATAATAAGACTACCTGAAAGCTATGATCAAAAAAAGAATCTTGATACAATAATACAGGAGATAATTAAAGAAAATTGTCCTGAAGCATTAGAACAAGAGTGGAAAGTAGAAATAGAGAAAATCCACTGATCACCACCTGAAAGACATCCTACAAGGCAAACCACAGGAATATTATAGTCAAATTCCAAAACCTCCAGCTCAAAGACAAAATATTATGATCAACAAGAAAAAAAACAATTTAAATTTTGCAGTGCCACAGTTAGAATCACACAAGACCTAGCAGCAGAGACACTAAAAGACCACAGGTCTAGGAACACTATATGTTGAAGAGCAAAAGAATTGGGGTTCCAGCCAAAAATATCATACCCAGCAAAGCTAAGCACAATCTTGAATGAAAAAAAAAATAGATATTTAATGAATTGTAAGACTTTCAAGACTTTGTCAAAAAAAAAAAAAAAAGAACTCTGAACTTATTAGAAGATTTGGCATACAAGAGCCAAGAGAAATATAAAGTACATACCAAAGACACAAGAGATTCAACAAGAACAGACTGTTAACCTTTTATGTATGTAAAATGTAAAACATATGTCTAAGATTGTTATTAGTAATTGGATAGTTTGTAAGAAAGATTGGGTTAGACCTGAGTATGATATGACTTTTTAAAAGTAAAACCTTTTAGGAACCACTCAAATGAGTAATTATCTTATACAAATGAGGTGCAAGAGGAAGAACCAACACAGAAGAATTAGGTGGGGGAGGAGAGCTATTAGTTTTGGAAACCTACTTTCATAGGGAATGGGTTCAAGAGGGAACAGTACATACAGACATATATACATATATATGCATATATATATGAGTATAAAAGTCTTATCAATTCAGAAAGAAATAAAATGCTGAGGAGAAAAGGAGGGGGAGGGATCTCTAAAGGAGAGGGTGAGAGAATAGGTTAGGAAGGTTATAGAAGGGTATTTAGATTAATGGGAATGGGAGGATAAGGGAGGGATTTCTAGAGGGGAGGGTGAGGGAATAGGTCAAAGGGTGATATAGAAGGGATTGATTTATAGGAATGGGAGGATAAGGGAGGGATCTTTGGAGGGAGGGTAGATTAAGTAATAGGAAAGCAGAAGTGAAGTAGTGGAGTCAGAAGGGATAGGAAATAAGAGATACGGGAAACATTAAACGTAGATCGGAAGGAGAATTTGTTAGGGAAAGTACAGGCTAGAGAATCCAGCCATATAGACACATATACTCAGCCATGTGTAGAGAGGCCATTTTTCAGACAAACAGTTAATAACATGCATGTATGCATGTATATATGTATGTATGTGTACATATGTATATGTGTATGTATATATCTATATATAAATATATCCATACCTTCTAGGGGGGTGGGGTGAGAAAAGGGAAAAAAAACAAAGTAAAAAGTGCACAGTAGAGAACAAAAGAAAACTTACGAGGAATCAAAGGTACATAGCTCTCAACACAACATGTAGTATTTATTACGTAGGCTTTCTTGAAATAGAAATTTATTGCTATGCATTTTGAATCCTCTCATGTTCTGCTGCACATATGATATGTTTTTTTCTTTTCTTATCTTGTATTTAAGTTTTAATATTTAAGTTAATACATTTCCTTTTCTTTTCTTGTGTATTTAAGTTTTAGAAAAATAAAATTTAAAAAGATTTTTAAATTTTTTTACATGTAATTGGGAAATATTTAATGAAACAAAATAATTTTCAAGAAGATGTCTGTTGGTTGATTGAGTGAATGAATCATTTGTGAAGCATAGGTAGAAAGAGAGGGAAGAAGAGTCGGGGAAGAAAGAAGTCCTAAAAATGTATTTAAACTTCATTTGATGATATGGCTCAAGAAGAAAATAAAAGAGAATGCAAGAAAATATTGGAGGTAGACATATAGAATAATTAACATTTATATAGCTCCTTGTGTGTTGCAAAGTGCTTTACATATACTAACTCAATTGATATATAGAATAACTTTGGGAAGTAGTTGTTACTATTATCCCCATCTTAAAGAGGAAGAAACTGAGGCTGACACATTGGTAAATAGCAATTGTTTTGTTTTGGCCAGAAACTCTGAGAGTCTTCCCCTCCCAGATTGATTCTTTTATGAAAGCAAACTAGGCCATCTTCTGCCTCAACCAGGCTCACATAGGGAGTAAGTGTCTAAATCAGGATTCAAACTCAGGTTTTCCTGACCCTAGATCCAATGCTCTGTTTATGAGGCCAAATTCCCCTCTGGTATCTTATTACTTTCAAGGCTCAGAAATGTTCTAAGATCAGACAGCTAGTAAATATGAGAGCTGGCTGACACTCACACCTAGACTTTCTGACCTAAAGGCCAGCTCCTTCTACTGTACCACAGTGGAACACTATGACAGAACCATAATTAGGATCTTGTGCCTGTGGCAAATTCAGTTTAGGATGGAAGGGGGGAGCAGAGAAGTGCAGCTTAACCGTGCATGAAGGCATGCTGAGAGAGGAGGGGACCAGTCCCCTAGAGAATCCGGCCTTATAGACACATACTCAGCCATGTGTAGAGAGGCCATTTTTCAGACAAACAGTTAATAATATCATATCACACATGTTTTTCTCTTGGGCCCAGATTTTTCTGGTATCTCATGGAATGCTGTATCTAATTCTTTTTATTGATAATATTCAAGGAGGTAGGTACTATAGCTGTGATTTCATAGATATAGAGAACACCCAGGTAAGGAAATTTTCTCTACCAATGCAGGTTGGCACCTTTTGTAGCGATTTATAGTCTTAGGGCACTGAGTTCCTCCCTAGAGCACTCAGAAATTAAGGGACTTGTCCAGGCTCCCAAGACAGACACAGCCTGTATGTGACCTAAAATGGACCTCAGACAGGAAAAAAGCATACTCTATTTTAAGCTGTATTGTGTATCCTATCCAACTGAGGGAAGAAAAAAAATGACTTTGGTTTCAAGTTCAGCCTAATATCCATAAAAATCCAGGGCTGCCTTGTCCCCTAAAGGTTTCAGGACAACACTCTCAAACAGTAACTTTCTTCCCCACCCACCCTCCCCCCTTTCTATCTCCTAGCAAATTCCACCAAGACAATGAGAGCAGGTCCCAGTCCGAGAGATTTCTATACCGCTTGACTTCAGAGAATGTTCTGTCCCTCCCACTTCCCTTTCTGTCTTTTTTCCCCAGTTCCTTACCAAATTACTAGACCATTTAATGATCTAGGCAACTCTGTAAAAACTATAAAGGCTGCTTCTTGCATAGGTAAAGGGAGTTTCCCCGCCACGGAGTTCCCTAGACCAGTGGAATCACAGGTCCAAGCATTTTCCCTATCCTTAATAAATCTCTCTAAATTAACTTAAAAGGACAAGGATTAACGCTATCTTGTTGGGAACATAAAATAGCTAAGTCTAAGATTACTCTGTTCAGTGTCCAAGGCTGCTAAGAGGAATGTGCTGTAAATACAAATACAAGTAAATACAAAGTTGTTGGCTGGGCAGAGAATGAGGGGAGGCCCAGCACGTGATTTGGTATCAATCTACCTGCCCAATTTAGATTGTGAATCCAAGGAGCGCTCAGGTCTTTGTTGACATGAAACTCACTAATGCAAACCCACCAGCTTACACCACCAAGGAGAATCTCTCATCCTTATGTTGTCATCTTCGCCATCTGGTGGTTTGGATGGGAATGTACTTTGTGTTTTCTTTCACTCTCAGCTCTCTTATCCTCATTCTAGGACACATTGGGTAAATAGCAATTGTTTTGTTTTGGCCAGAAACTCTGAGGGTCTTCCCCTCCCAGATTGATTCTTTTATGAAGACAAACTAGGCCATCTTCTGCCTCAATTCTTACCTATCCTCTAATTACTGAATAGGCACTGCCTCAGACAAATTGAGAGATAGGAAAGACCTTAGCTTAAAAAGGCCAAGGTCTCCCCTGCATCTGGAGCCATTGCCCATTGTCCTATCTATGTCTTGCCATTGGACTCCGTGACTCTGGAGGAGAGAGTGAGGCTGGTGACTTTGCACGGTTCTGCCTCACTTAAACACTTGCAAGTCAAGACATCACCCTCCTGATGTCATTGGTCCTCTTTGAGAATGAAGAATGAACAACGACAAGGACATTGATGCTCTGGGATAAAAAGAGGCAACTAATGTCACCTGTCATTTTGTCAACATGGCACCTTGTGCAACTCTTTCTGATATCTTTTGTCTGTTTCTGATCTTCACTTCCCCTGGCCTTGAACGTACCTTCACATGGCCCTACGGATGAAGCTATAGAGTAGAATGTCATGTGAATCAACTCAAAAGGTCTTTTTTCCTGGGTGTGGAGGCCCATGAGACTCATGATCTCATATTTATTATAGGCTAATTTATATTATATTTACCTGTCTATATGTCTCACCACCCCTTACTAGATTGTTCACTCCTTGAGGGCAGGGAGCTTGCTTCCCTGCAGCATAGTTGTTTAAATGTATTAAGTGAATTACATTTAATAACTGTTTGTTTAATTCGTGATGGCTGAAGGAATGGAGAGAGATTCTAATCTTGTCATGCATTCACAGAGTTAATGTGAAGAGCAATAAAATCCCCACAGTCCAACACCCCTACATTTATATAAGTAGCTGAAATCCACACATAGCACAGCCAAGATAGTTGGGTAGGGTGGGGGTAATTAGCTTCCACGTGCAAATGCAGGCACGGAAATATAGTGACTCACTCAAGGTCACACTGTCAGAATCAGAAACAGAACTCTATCTACCTCACTACCTGGTCTCCATAAGGAAAGTGTCCAATGAGTTTAAGAGGTGTGGTGCTGTGCAAAGAATGCCAGAATGGTCATCAGAAGGCCTGGGTTCAAATATCTGCTCAGTCACTTATTAGTTCTGTGACCTCTTAACCTGTTTCCTTATCTATTAAAAATAACTGGGTTAGGCTAGATGAGCTTGGAATTCCCTACTAGCTTTGATATTCTGTGTCCTCAAAGAGACGGACTATGGCAATATTTTATATCTTAGTGTTTGGTGGCAGGGAAAAGACCCGTAAAGGCCCCTAAAGCATTTTACTGAGGACAATGGCTCACTATTTAAGGATCCCAATCCCCTAAAGATTTCAGAGCAGAATAGAATGAAGTTGGATATGTCACTGCAGATGCAACCCTTCTCTACCCCCCTCACCCCCAGGCTCAGGGTCTAGGCAGGTCAGAAGCCTGGGTCATCCTTTCCCCCATGGGAAGAAGCATATAACATGGTGGGGAGTCAGCCTTTCTTTAATTGGCTCCTACTCAGCTAATCATACCCCTCAATGCTATGTACTGTCTCTTATTCCCACCAGTTCTTGGTGGCTTTAAAAGTGTGTTCTCTTCTTTACTTCTCTGTTTGTTGTTGTTCAGTTGTTTCAGTCATGTCCGACTCCTTATGACCACACTTGGGGTTTGTCATTTTCTTCTCCAGCTCATTTTACTGATGAGGAACTGAGATAAGTAACTTGCCCAGGGTCACACAATTAGTAAATGTCTGGAGCTCATAAAGATGAGTCTTCCTGACTCGAGGCTAAGTACTCTATCTATTGTGCCATCTAGCTGCCATACTTTTCTAACAGAGAGAAAGAGAGAGAGAGAGACAGAGACAGAGAGACAGAGAGACAGAGAGACAGAGAGACAGAGAGACAAAGAGAGAGAGACTTATCTTTCTTATATTGCTATTCCCCCCCTTTTCAGCCCCTCCATTCTATATTTCATCCGACTTCACCTTACCCCTAACTCTCCTCCTCCTCCTCCTCTCCCCCACTTCCCCGGCAAACCAACCCCTATCATATTCCTAGTTGTAGACTACAGTATACTGCCACAGTGAGCACTTAAAGTTAACTGACTGAGTTAACCTAGATAAGTAGAAGATTTTACTACCCTGTCAGTAGTTAGCAGAAGAGGTTGGAAGGAAGTAGATTACTCCCACCCAAGTGGCCTCCATCCTAGGTCTTTCTATTCTGTGACAGATACAAACCTCCCTGCTCCTCCTCCATACTTGCAATTCCACCATTAAAGATTCATTCCTTTTGGATTTAAGATGTTGCCTCACTTTTTAGATACAAATACCCTTGGGAGGGGTAGCATAGTCAGTATTTACACTTATTCCAACTTTTTTAAAGCTGCTAATGACTTTTAATATCTTAGTATGTTTTGGACTATTGTAGGACTCCCAAAAATGGGAGTGGTTTGGGGAAGAGTTTTGTGGCAAAAGTGGGGAAGTAATGAGGGAAGACATCATTTTGGAGTGCAGAGCATCCTGGAGGGACAGACTAGATGGGATGCCATAGCAGCCTTGGGCACTAGCAATGGGGAGAGAGCAAATTCTCAAGCCAGATTTGATTAGGCAGTGTGTGGTAAGGAATGAAGAACACCAGATTTGGAGTCAGAAGACCTGAATGCCTAGTCCTATATCATCTGCTTATGAGCTGTTTGGAGTCAGGCAGGGGAGTGACTTCAATTCTCTGGGCTTCCATTTCCCTATCTATCAAATGTGGGCTATTAATATTTCTTCCCGCTTTTGCAGAGGGTGAGTCCTGTTCTTGTCGTTCACTGCCCAACCCTCTCCAACCACAAAATCCATTAAAACTAAATTTCTGTTCCTTTTCAGTAAAGCTCATGAAAAGCCCTTCCAGATGAAAGCTGGGACCTCCACAGGCCTTCATGGAACTGAGCCAGACAGCAAGGATCTCTCTCTCTCTCTCTCTCTCTCTCTCTCTCTCTCTCTCTCTCTCTCTCTCTCTCCATTTTTCTCTTGCAAAAACAAGTTCTCCAACTTGAGCTGGCCTAACCAGATGGGGCAGGGCAGGAAGATATTGAGTTAGGGATCACCAGTCTCTTAGGAAGCACATTCCTCTGTACACAAACAAGCCAGAGTAGGTATAACCAGGCCCAACCCTGCTACTCATGGGGAGGCTCTATCCTCAGGGGAGTCTCAGTCAGCCACGTGCCACACCCAATGCCTGGCATTCTCTAACTAAGGGAATGTGCTACCTCTCAGCCAACTAGGTAACTTGCAGAGCATTTCCTCCATGGGATTTCTCATTGCCCATGTGTCTAGGTGACTGACTCTTACTTCACTGGTTACTCATTAGACTGGCCTCCTCTTCATAAAACAAAAATAGCTAGGATTTTGGGGATGGGGAAGGGAAGACACAAAGAGAAAGATCTCCTACTTTTCTTGGGGTTCCCATAGGAATAAAGCTTCTGGGCAAGTTTTTTTCCCCATTTTTACTCTGAAAACCCTGGGATCAATCCTTGCCATCCCCCTGATTGTCCCTACCCTTCACCCCTCCCAAGACAGGGAAGCTATTAAACAGGTTTGGAACTAGAAAGAAATTTAGAAATCATTTTCTGATTCTACTGCACACCCCTCTTCCCCACCACCACCTATTTTACAGGTGAAGAAACAGAAGCCCTGAAAGGTAAGTGGTATATACAAGATCAGACATGAATTAAGGAAGAGAATCAGAATTCAAACCCATGTCCTGTGAATCTAACCCTGGCATTCTTTCTAAATGTTTAAAAACTGACTCTAGGAAAAAAAATGCATACACAACACAAATGTAATTTAATTTGCATTTTGAACATTTACTCCATTACTCTCTTAGATCTAGACAATCAACAAAACAAATCAAGCCCTGATTTGTACCATTTGCCTTAAAATCAGCCAGGAGCCAGCTCTAGCACAGCCCTGCCTATGGGGCAATCTGCCCTGTTTAGGGTTGGAAATAAGCAGGGAAGGAGGAAGCAACAGTGACCTGAGCTTCTGAAAAGTTTGCCTAGTTCACATTATCATTGTTTAGACCAGGAAGGGAGCTTAGTAGTCAGTCCAATGCTTTCATTTTACCGATGAGGAAAAGTGATAGCAGTGGGTTCTGAACCTATGTCCTCTGACCCTAATTCCAGGGTTCTTTTTCCTATACCATACATGTCTTCCTCTAATTGCCTGGAATTGTGGGAGTTCTCCTAGACTTCTTTGAGGAGGTCATCAAAGGTGCTATAACGGTTGGCCAGAGAGAACTATGATACTTCCCTTCAGGGCTTAAGTAAAATGTCAGCCCATGGCAGGTATACAATTAGAACCCAAGATTAGAACTCCCATAGCAGATGGGAGAGAAGAGAGCTAAGAGGTAAAGAATGGCATAGGAGTGTAGTTCTAAAGCTTAAGGTGGCCATAACAAACACCGAAAAGACCATTTTACCCATAACTGTAGAATTTAAATTTAGAAAGAACATGAGAAATCATCTATCTCTGTTTTATAGAAGAGGAAACTGAGATCCATAGAAATTAAGTGACAACCAATATTAAAAGATACTAAGGAGTAGAGTTGGGATTCAAATCCAGGTTCTCAGACTCTTGATTAATTACACATTCTACTATACCATAAACTTCTTGTTAAGTCATTTCAGTCATGACTGACCCTCCATGATACCATTTTGGGGTTTTCTTGGCAAAGACATTGGAGTGGTTTGCCATTTCCTTCTCCAGCTCATTTTACAGATGGGGAAACTGAGGCAAACAGGGTTAAATGACTTGGCCAGGGTCTTGCCCATGCTAGCCACACAGCTAGTATGTATCTGAGGCCACATTTGAACTCAAAGATGAGTGTTCCTGATTCCAAGCCTGGTGCTCTATCCACTGAACCACCTAGCTGCTCTATACCACAACCTTACTAACCCCAAAGAAAATATAAGATGGGGGACTCAACGGTCTGAGGAACACCTTAAACAAGTCCCTACTTCTTACTCTTTCCTCACTTGTCTGTTCATTGAGCCTTCTTCTCCTAACTGGTAGCTTAGATCAGAGGATTTTTGAGCTAGAAGGATCTTAGAAGTCATTTAAGCGGGGGGTGGGGAACCAGTGCAGGCTGAGGACCTAGAGGGCCATATGTGGCCTCCAGGCCACAGGTTCCCCACCTCTGATAAGCCAACCCCTTCTTTTACAGAAGAGGAAGCTATTTACCCATCTTGTGTACCCTTGGGCACGTCACTCTTCTGGTTCTTAGTTTCATTTGTAAAATGAGAAGGCTAGACTTAAAGGCTCCTTCCAACTCCAAAGCTGAGGATTCTATGTCCTGGAGACCCAGAGGGGTTGTGACTTGCCTGAGCACTAAGTGATGATTTATTTAGGGCATCATAAGGAACATCTTGTCTAGAGTCCAGGAAAAGCAAATGGTTTCCTTTTCTCTCTGATTCTCATCTGGAAGGCCGTCTCTACCCCTTGGAAGTCAGTCTTTCTTACTAATTATCACAATCATTCTTAGGAGTTTGGGATTTACTGTCATGTTCGAAATCCCTGATGCTGACTTTGGCAAGCAGTTCCACCAAGGATGGGGGTGGGGAAATGAAGAGCCAGTTAACATTTGAGTTGCAGGTGGTGGATCTGGGAATTCCAAAGTGGTTATCAGGAGGCTAACATCAGGGGGAGAAAGCAGAGAGATCTCAGTACTGGGGGTCACCCAGTGTATTTATTATAGGGATTGAACTCTAGCACGTGTTCTTGACATCTGACTCACATTCTGGACCCCAATTAATTATTTTTTTTCTCTGTGAAAGCCCTGCAACAATGGCTCAATGTGAAGATGATCTTATGTTCTCAAAGGCTAAGCAAAATGGAATAATAAATAATTACTAGCCTTTAGATAGAGCTTTATGGTTTGCAAAGCACTTTAAGTGTTATCTCATCTGATCCACACAACCACCTTGGGAGGTAGGTGTCATAATTTCTCTCATTTTTGCAGATAAAGAAAATGAGGGACACAGAGAGGTTAAGTGACTTGCTCCGGGTCACATAGCTAGTATCTGAGGCAGGATTTTAATTCAGGTCTTCCTGACTCCAAGTCTAACATTTCAGCCAAGATGTGAAAGCTTTGAATATTATAGGCCCTGAGACAATACTGTCTTATCTGGGACTAGCCCAAGGGCAGAGACGCCCAGCACCAGAAGGTAGAATTTTTTTTGGGGGGGGGGGTAGGCGGGTTAGAGGGCTATAACAATAGCTAACATTTAGAAAGTACTTCCTTCGTGCCAGACACTGTGCTAAGCATTTTATCATCTGACTTGATCTTCAAAACAACCCTGAGAGGTAGGTACTTTTATTATCCTCATTTTACCGATGAAGAAACCAAGACAGATAGAGGTTAAGTGACTTGCCCAGGGTCACAAAGCTAGTAAGTGTCTGAGGTCAGATTTGAACTTTAGTCTTCCTGATTCCAAACACATTGCTCTATCTACTGAACCACCTAGCTGCCCCTATAGTAACTCAGGAAAGTATCTAGTGTACAATAGAGAGGTTATGATCTGCCTCGGCATAGGGAAGACTCAGCTGATGAAATTATAGATCTACAGAAGTACCTCTGTCCATAATTAAGATATACTTAGGATATATATATATCCTAAGTATAACCTGGGATTATCTGAAACCCCTACTTTGGAAAACCCTAGGTTAATTAAGACAAAAAGAGGAAGTGAGCTAGCTTACAAACAACTGCAGCAAGCCAGAGGTCACTGTGATAACAGTTTTATTCAAGTCTGTGTGTGCTCTGATGTCGAGACAAGGCTGAGATCAGCATTACACTGTAATACATTAAGAATTTTAGCCATTGAACCAAGCCTGCTTGGCACCCTTGGTTAATAATTTACAGTACATCCAAAAAAAAAAAACAAACCAGAGGAAAAAACCTGACCAGTTTTAATCAGCATTCTTCTGTGTTTAAACATTATTAGGGCAATGAAATAACTTGAATGCGAAAGTGAAGAGAGAATGGGAGAGAAAAAGACAGGACAGATGGACCTAGTCAAAAAGGGAGAGACCTATTGGTCAATTTCTTCATCGTTAGTTTCAGCAAAATTAAACAGCTACTTCATCCAGGCGTAAAGGGGATGTCCTAAAGAAAGTTTCTCTGGAAATTAAAATAAGTTAAATTCCATCTTCAGTTTGTTTCCTTAGTCTTCTGGAAAAGTTCACTAATTCTGAGACCCTAAAGTAACTGTATCTAACTGCTACAGAAGGATTGTTAATGATTGACTTAATCATAACAGTCCCTGGATGTCCCAAGGATGTCTGGGTCCAAGACAACACCAACACAAAACCTGATTTCAATTTTCCAAAATTTGTTTGGGGGATGGAGGAGGAATTGAAATGGAGAGGGAGGGGAGATTTGCCACACTAAGGGCTCCAAATTTAGGATCTGGAAGAAATCTTAAGGAAGATGCAAATAAAGCTGTGGTACACAGATGAGACAAGAAGCCTGTAGATGTGGTCAGAGAAAAGAACCTTTAGCACTAAAGTGGCAAGAAATAAATGGCACAAAGATATGTTCAGTCAACAGTTCAGGGGAGAATCACAATTCCCATGACCCATTGGGCCTATACATCAGAGGAGAACCAGACTCTAGGAACAGAAATTCTGCCTTAGAGAGGCTTATAGACATTCCAAAGTGCACCCTACCACCACCACCCTCCCCAGGGCATTCTCAAGGACACCACTCCCACAGCACTGAAGAGAAAAGCCATAATCTATGAGTTTCATGCTTCATGTGGAAGGTGGTAGAAAAGCTACATACACTCTTAACTGTGAAGAAGAATGAGTAAGCCATCTTTTGGCAGGTGATTTAAGTCCTCACCTTCCTTAGAACACACATTTTAAATACAGAACCTCAAGGTTCCTACATACTGTAACTTTATCCTATGCATATTATCCAAGTTTTCTCTCTCTTAGTCTTTCTGATAAAATGTAAGCTGTTTGAGGGCAAGAACAATTTTATTTGTTTTTATATCTCTAGTACTTTGGCACATAGTAGGTGCTTAATAAATGCTAACTGATAGTAATACCTGGCAGACCACTAGAAAATATTGGGGAACATTAGTACCCCACTTTCCCCAAACTAATCAGTCTAAACCTGATGTCCAAATAAGGGTGGTCTATGATTTGGAAGTCTTGGCAAGTTAATTAGTGTCCCTTCCACCAGTCTATGACAAGGCCTGAAATGTTATCATTGTGGTTTGAAATGCAAATACCTTTTGGAGCCAACAACTGGAGGGGGGAGGGAAGTTGGAGAATGTGGGAATATCATACTTATAGGAATTGGGCCCATAATGGAGAGAGAAGCAAAGGGAGTTAAGGAAGACTCAAAAGAATTGCTTTACTCTACAGTCCTTATTTAGATCCAGATTCTAGCAGAGCTGGGGCTGTTGTTGAGCCATTTTACTCGTATCTGACTCTTCATGACCCCATTTGGGTTGTTGCTTTTTTTTTTTTGGCAAAGATACTGGAGAGGTTTGCCATTTCCTTCAGCTCATTTTACAGATGAGGAAACTGAGGCAAGCAGGGTGAAGTGACTTGTCCAGGGTCATGCAGCTAGCGCCTGAGGCTGGATTTGAACTCAGGAAGACTCATCTTCCTGACTCCAAGCCCAGTGCTCTATCCACAGTACCATTTAGCTGCCCAGAGCTGGAACTAGGAGGTGAAATAATTATTTTCAGGGAGATAGGAAATCTACCATTTCAGATACAAAAGTTTCAAATAAACTAAAGCAAGTTACACATCTTTCTAGGGTCCTTCTCACCAAGGAAGACCACGTTCTCATGGGATGTGAGGAAGGGGGAGCGGGGAGAGAAATGACTGACTCCACACACCATCCATATTTCTGATTCAGAACCTCAGGATTTGCTTCCTCTAAACAGGTCCCAGCGGTGCCCCGCCCCCAATGCCGCCCCACATCTAGAGAAGATTATTTACTGGGGAAAAAAAAATTGTCCATAGGATCCTGAAAAATGTTTTCCAGTTCCCTGTGATAGGCGGCCCTGGCTGGCTGGCTGGCTGTCCCAACCTACCTATCAGCCATAGGAAACTCAGGTATACAGAAGCAGAAAGAGAAGACCATTTACAAGGATACAGATAAAGCAAACCTCTGGTTAAAATGGACAAGTTTCCTCCTTTTGTAGTCAGGCATGGAGAACTAATTCCCTTTTCCTGATAGCTGCCCACTCAAACTTAATATCTGAACCAACATTAACTATGGAGAGAATATTGAAAATCACATATACTTAAGAATGGAGAAATATGGGCTATAAATGCAGGGTTCTCAACTCAATGTAGAAAAGGATTAGGAGAGTAATGTCTGGACCTAGAGTTAGAAGACCTGAGTTCTAGATCAACTTTGCCATTAATTACCTGTGTGACCTTTGGCATTTTGCCTCCCTAAATCTCCTTTTCTTCATATGTAAAATGAAGGAAATGGATTATATACTCTAAGGTTCCTTCTAATATTCACTCACCTTCATACTATGAGAGCACAGTAATCATAGGAACAACTGTCCAAGCTTTGTAGTCAGATAATGGTTCCAGTCTATCCCCCACTCATTAACCTTAGACAGCATTTGAATCTCTGATTTTTTATCCTCCTCCAAAGGCCACACAAGAATAGAGAATGGCGAACCCCACACACTGAAAAGATTAAAGTGTCCTAACCACCCAGAAGTATATCAAGAAATACACATACAGATACATGTATACCCACACGTGCTCACACGCACACACATACACTTTTTTATTTTTCCAATTCAGGCAAATTCTGACTTGTTTAAAACAAAAGATAAGTATTTAGGAGTGGTGGTTCCTGGTGCATCATATTTCCCTAGAAGGAGGCTGGCTTCCCAGAGCAGTTTGTGGGTCTTGAAGGGGTAGAAAGGGATAGCATAGGATGTGCCATAGTCCTTTCTCAAAACGATGTGAAACATATTTCTTGAATTAAGCAATTTGGGAGATTACTGGTGCTGGATTTGGGGCTCCATGATGATAGATCTTCAGTCTGGAAGGGACTTCAAAGAGGTATTTTTATTCCTATTTTACAGATAAGACAATTGAGAATCAGAGAGGTTAAATGATTTACCCAAGGTCATACAGGTAGTAAGTGAGTGGCAGGGGACTAGATTCTAAGGTTGTCTCTTTCCAAGAACAGTGATCTTTCTAGAAAGACTGAGAGGGACCTTGGTGTAGTAGATTGGACTCATTCTTGGAAAGACTTGGTTTCAAATTCTGCCTCAGACACTTGCTAATAGTATGATCCTGGCTGGTCATTTAACGTTTCTTGGCCTTAGATCTTCATTTGTAAAATTAGGGGTTGGATTTCATGGACTTTAAGGTACCTTTCAGCACTAAATTCATGACCCTATAAATCTTTACTTGGAAGGGATGTCAGAGGCCACTTAGTCCTAACCATGTAAGAATCCCTGCTTAACAAGTCATCCAGCTTTTGCTCAAAGTGATGGGGGAACCCACCACCATCCACGGCAGCCTGACTTTTATATAGCTCTGATTGTTAGAAGGGTTTTCTTACGTTAAACCTAAAGGTGCCTCTCTACAACTTCCACCTCTTACCTTCTAGTTCTGCTCTCAAGGCTCAAGCTAGTCAAGCCTAAATCACTCTTCCAGGTGACAGCTCTTTACATATTTGAAGCCAGCTATCATATCCCTCCCCTCCCACCACCCCCAAATTTTCTCCAGACTAAACAACCAGAGTCTCCCGATCCTCCTATGGCATGGGACTGAGTCTCTTTGCTTTCCTAGTCTCCCACCTCCAGATGCCCCCTAGTTTTTTAATGTCCTTCCTAAAATGTAGTGCCCAGAACTGACCACAGTTTTCCAAATATGGTTTGAGCAGGACTGATCACACCAGCACTATGACTTTCCAAATCTGGAACAAAGAATCCTCCCGTACAGAAGTGCCATGGACCTGGAGGTCTCTCCTGCCTCATCTCTGCCTCCTGGCCTCCCTAGATTCCTTCCAGTCTCAGCTAATGTCCCACCTTCTACAAGAAGCCTTTCCCAGTCCTCCTTACTTAGTGCCTCCCCTCTGAGATATCGTGTTTGTACATAGTTGTTTGCATGTTGTCTCCCCCTAAGACTGGGAGCTCCCTGAGAGCATTTTGCCTTTCTTCATATCCACAGCACTTACCGCAGTGCCTGGCACATGGTAGATGCTTAATAAATGCTTGTTCACTTGCCTTTAGATTACAGGAGATTCATAAGGCTGTTCCCACTTTTCTTATTTGTGAGCACCCCTTAGGCAGCAGCCTACAAGTACAAAGCTGCCTAGCCCAGAGAATCTGGCACAATGTGAAATAATGACATCTGTTTCCCTTCCATCCAAAATCTTTCAAAGGAAGGCACTATAAGGAGATAACTCTTGAGGGGCTTTCTGGATTAAGATTCTCAGATAGGACCCAACTGGCTAGGCACCTCACTTTGTGATACTTAATGGGACGTGCTCTCATATGCAGGCTAGGAAGATATCAGATCTCTGAATCTGTTCATAAACCTTTAATCCCATCCCCAGTGCCTCTTCTCTGTGATAAGAGCAACAAAGGACTTTATGGATGGGGGATGGGGGAGGTCGGTGTGCGGGGTTGCCCAGTGAAAGAACAACTGCTACTGGTCATCTCTCTCCACTAGTATGAGAGACCTGGGCTTAAAACTTGGAGGTCAAACAAATTCAACAAAGGATTGATTAGTCCTTCTTTTGACCATTAAGCTATGTCCCTAAGAAATGGTAGCTTTAAGGAAAAAGGACTTTGTGACAAATCACAGAATTCTAGAGTTCAAAGGACCTCAGCTGGCCATCTGGTCCAATCCATTTGTGAGAAAGAATCCCTACTACAGTATACTCAAAAAGCAATCAAAAAGCCACTCCTTGAATAGGCAGCCCATCTACTTTGGCGGTTGTCTGGCCATTTCAGTCATGTCTGACTCTTTGTGACCCCATTGGGGTTTTCTTGGCAAAGATACTGGAGTGGTTTGCCATTTCCTTCTCCAGCTCGTTTTACAGATGAGGAAACTGAGGCAAACAGGGTGAAGTGACTTGCCCAGAGTCACACAGATAGTAAGTCTTTGAACTCAGGTCTTCCTGCCTCCAGGGCCCTTGCTTTCTCCATTGACCCATCTAGTTGTCACTTTGGGATAGTTCTAATTGTTAGGGAGTTTTCCTGATAAGAATGGTATAATCTCTAACCCAAGCTAGGAAGGGAATTAAGGAGGTAGGTGGTGCTGTGAGGGAGAAGGAGTCAGAGGACCTGGGTTCAAATCCTGCCTCTGCCACTTACTACTTATATGACTTCGTAGTGCATCTAAACCTCACTAAACTTCAGTTTCCTTATCTGCAAAATGAGGCCACTGGGTTAGATGACCTCTTCAGTCCCTTTCAGCAGTTCATCTGGGAAATGCTACCAGATCTACTCTACACAGACTTCTTCTTATGCCGAATCTGGATGGAATTCAAAGTAGGAGAAAAAAACCAGGCTTCCAGAATCAAAAGGCCAACACCTCAAAAGTGACACCTTTTGTCTCTTGCATTGCTAACGACCTCTCCTCTATCTCCATTTCCTTCTCTGTAAGACAATGATGAGGATGACTGCCAACCTCACTGATTATTGGTTGGAATGAGCTAAGGACAATTTTTTTAAAAGTGTATAAGTACTCTGAAGATATCAAATGCCTCAGAAGAGCTCATGCTTGGCAACGACTCCCACTGGCTACAGCAGGGCCCCTTCTAATTAGTTTTCTAGACATCTCAGAAAGGAGGAAGATACAAACCAACTCAGAGCCAAGGGGGATGAAAGACACATTGTACAAATTTCCTCCCCTCCGCACCTTAGCCGGTAACAAAGGAAGCTTCTTTCAGGAACTGGCATCATTTCTCAGCTGAAAATTAATCTCTTCCTGCCAAGGAGCCCAAAGTGTTTGATCAATACTGTCTTGTGAGCACTCACACCCTATGCTTTAGGAGGAAGGCTGGTGATGTCTTTTCAAAGGGGCTAAGTGATTCAGCCAAGGTCACAAGTTAAGTAAGCATCAGAATAAGGAAGAAGAGCCTAGAACTTTATCTCTTCCTACTCCTCTGAGGGTCTAGGCTCTCGATGACAGATGCCTTTTATCACTTCTTTGCTTGAATACTCAGATGTGAATATCTCTCTTTCCACTAGCAAACACATCCCACTTTCAAGAAAACCGAAAAAACTTTTAAAAAATCAGAGCCGTTTCTCATAGGACACTTCAGAGCCTGCAATTGAATCTCACATAAAAGAGGAAGTCGAGAAGAGGGCCTTGGGGGTGAAAAATGCCTACAATTAAAAAAGTATCCTTCAAAGCTATTTGAGTAGAATTACAAGGTAGCATGAAAGGCAACTCAGATGCCCAGCAGCTGGCTAGCCTCTCAAGGAAATGGATGAGAACTGTATCTGAGTCAGTGATGTGAGCAGGAACCTTAGGAAATAAATATTTTCTGACACCACATTCCATGTGGTTTAACACATTGCATAGTGTTAAGGACTAGGGTCCCTAGGTAGCACTAGGGAAGATCAACTACTCTCAGTGAAAATAGTTTGACCCACAGCTTTGAGGTCAGCTCCTGCTCAGAACCACGGAGAGCATGAAGCTAAAGGGGAAATATCAACTAAAAGGTCATTCTCAGCTGGCTTCTGACCTGATGTCCCCAGCAGAAGCTGTATAGCCTCCCTAGCCCAGGGATGATAGGCCAAGGTGTGAGGATAACAATGACTCTTTCCACTGCCTTGCCATGGGCTGGCATGAGGGGAAGACAATGAGGTAGGGCAGAGGTCACCTGCCCCTGGTACAGAAGAGAAGCAGGGAGCTGGATTCATTGGGCCGGAGGTAAAATGTCATTGTGAAAATTCACTATCTTTACGGGACTAAAGCAGCACTCTCTGGGCCTGACCAAGAAGAAGCTTCCCTCTCTGCTCTTCCCTTGTAGAAGTTTCTGTTCATCCCTGCAGAAAGGAAGGAATCTTATGGGAGACTGTGAACACCACCCCACCTCCAGGCTCAGGGGTGTCTCAGCAGAGGCCCAGTGTACTGTTAAAAGTTACAGATGGATTTCACTCAGTTCATAACATGATGGAGAAACAGATTGGGAGAGGGGAAGGGGGTGGTTGAAGAAACAAATGGAAGAGACCTTAAGTTGAAGTTCATTATTGAAGTAAATAAATAAATTTCATAAATGTCAGAGCTGCTAACAGTTTTTTTTCTTCTTTCTTCATGACAGGAAGATTGGGCAGTGCTTGAAAGAGCCTTGCTGCTCCCCCATGGTCCAAAGCCCAGTATGTCAAGAGGCCACAGTGTATGGAGGAGAGAAGGCACAGAAAAACTCTGGCCAATTTTATGTTATGTCCATTAGGGACATCTAATACCTTTATAGATCCTGTCGTTGAGCTATCATGATGTCCCATTTGGGGAGGTGTTTCACCTCGTTTTACAGACTAACTAGAGTGAAGAGACTTGCCGAAGGTTATAGGGGTGGTTGCTTGAAATAAGAGAATAACTCCAGAATCTCGATTCCCATTCCCTAGGTTTCACCACTGCATGCCGCTCCTGCTAAAATGTATGAGAAAACCTCTTAAGGTTTGATTTTTACTAACCCTACATGAAGGCTTGCAGTTACTGGTCCCTGGAGAAGAGAGGGTGAAGAACAAGGGGAAAGGACATAACAGAAAAATCAAAGGAGTATGATGGGGCCACCCCACGGAGAATACACAGAGCTGCCTGCCTGCTTTCACCAGATCCTTCAACCAGAAAAAGCAAGGGACTGTGGCATCCCCAAAGCATTCAAGTCTGTCAATGCTGACCTAACAAATGTAGTTGGCCAGAAGCAAGTAGTCCAGCTCTGCATATATTCCAAGAGGAAGCCCCATTACACAAGAAAAGGGCCAGACACAAGACTCTGTCTCTAGCACCTAAGGTGACACTAACAACGAAGGATTCTCCTAAGAACCCACCCACGGGCTAGTTAAGTGTTTTTCTACCAACACAATTTGGCCCCACACTGACCATAGGGAGGTCAATGCCTTTATGATGCGATAGTCTCCACCCTTTACTGAGTCTTGCCAAAAGAAGCCAGAACATAGACTCTTCACTATAACTCAACTATATTTCCCCAAACCTCCCCCCTCCACACCCCCAAGTGCCATGGAGGTGGATCAGAGTGCCACCTCTAGGCTCAAATAAATAGATCAGGCAAGTAGAATGGTGGCCAGGGGATGGTAGGTCCATCAAGTCATATGCCTGTATCACTCTGCCCCCAAGCATTCCTGACAGCATGAGACACAGCTAGCCTTAGGTCTCATAATGACCTTGAACTGCATTCAAGGACAAGGGTGGGGGTAGAGAGTAGCAGAAGAGTATCCAACACTGGTATGTGTAACCACAGAACTTTGGAATGACCAAGAGTTCCTGGGACAGACCCTGGGCATGCCCTACTTTATGGTGCTGGGGGACAGTGGACAGGTTTGGCTGCGACTGGGTTGCCATGCCATGGCTCAAGGGTGAGGAATACTGCAGAGCTGGAAGGCCATTCACACACCTCCCCCTCCCCCCACACACAGACACTCAGAGCTGACAGGCTACGTCAACGGTGGTAGTTCTAAACAGGAGAGCTCACTGCTGGCTCGGGCCTTTGGAGCAGCTGCCCTCCCCACCTCTTCTGTCTTCAAAGTGCATTATCAGTGCAAGAAGTAGGACTGGATCTTGGGGTGCCACATGGTGGGAGACATGCCCTAGCCGGGTACTCCCAGGTCCTCTCTTCCCTTTTGCCCAGACCTCTACCCCCAACCCAGATTCCTCTCATGCTAAGACCAAAACTCTTGCTGAACCTCATAGGTAGTGGATCTGTGTGTGTTTAGTTCAGATCTACACAGTGGAACAGTATTGTCCTGGCTCTGCCCCTCTGCGTCCAGATCCAAAAGGGCCTGTTCAGCAGGAGGAGGGTGCCCTGCCTGAAGTGGGAGCAAGGCAGGAAGCCCTGGCCGCTCCTCCACAGTGCTACTGCTGCTTGCAAAGCAGGAGTCTAGGTTGCTGGGTGTCTCTGTGCTGGAGCTGTTGGCAGGGGAGGCGCTGCGGGCATGGCTGGGGGACACGAACCACCAGGGGTCCAGCCGCTGCCGATTGGCAGAAGGGCGGGGCCGGGGAAGAAACTCCAGAGTTTTAGGTCTTTCCAGGGTGGAGTCCTGATGAGTGTTCCACCGCCTTGGTGTCGGGGGAAAGACCAGGTTGGGGTCTGGCAGGCGAGGTACCTCACCAGGATCTCGGCTGGGGCTTGGAGTTTTCAGCATCCCTGGACAAAGAGAAGGAAAAAAAAAACAATTAACTGAAGGACATGAGGCAAGGGTACCATGCACTGGGGGGTCAACAGTCACAGTGAAAGTGTGCATAGGAAAGAGTAGAATGAGTCTTGGGAGTGGAGGGTGTCAACCGGAGTTGAAAAGTGACCCAAAAGTAATTCCAGCTGATGTCATGATTCTCAGCCCATCTGTCTACTCACTCCATAACTAGGGTGCTTCAGGTGACCACTGGGGGATGGGAAGGAAAAGCAGTAGGGTGATATACAGTTATTCCTTCCACACTGCAGGGGTTAGGGACATGGTGCCCCTGTGATCTGGAAGATCCACGTAAAATTTTTTGGCCCTCCCTTCACACCAGAGATGAAGTCTGAATTTTTTTTTCTTTTATGGGGTGTTTATAGTATCTTATTGTAAAGTTTGGGTATATTTATGGTATTAAAAGATAAAATATGCTGATATTACACAACACTACACTATATGCATTTCTTAGTTTCTAAACTTCTTCTGTGTCATCTGCTAGCCTTTGCATATTGACTGTGGCCTCTGCAAAACTCCCCCCAAAATTCCCATTTTATTTTTTAAATTTCTTTTTTTCCCATCTAATTTCTTATGCTGACCCATGATATATCAAAACCTGCAATAGGGAAAGTCCCAATGTGGAAAGGATAATTATATAAGAAAAATGCCAGGGTTCAGATACTTAACATATTAGTTATGAGCAGCAAGTGTTAGCAGGTGGGTCTCCATAAAGAGCAGGTAGAGAGGAAGAATAGAAGACAAAAGCTGGTGGTGGCCTACTCATAGGTACACAAAGATATGCCTATATGCTCAAGCACAGTATCAGATTAAGCAGATGTCAATGAGGGGTTAAAGAGGATGTGCATGAATGGGTATGGATCTAGCTACTAAAAGGTCTTCTGAGTCAACACGATAATGATATGCAGAAGCCTAGAGCATGATAGGAAATAGCCCTCAGTCACTACAGGAAGTTTTACTTCCTAAAAATCCAAGTGTTCGAGTTTTTAACTTCAAACTCAAGAGCCTGGCAAGCTCCTGGCAAGAGCTCTATATATTATACAAGCTATGATGACTTAAAGTCTCCACATGCATCCCGTGTTTGATTCTTCTTAGGCCCCAGGAAATTTCACTTCAACCCAATACCCAAATTGGGAGATGCTCTTGGGACATAGGGCAAGCTCTGCTTAATTGGAGCAAGGGCAAGTCACTGAATTTCCCTAAGACCTCAGCTCCAGACCTTCTTCAACAATTGAATAGAAGCTTGCCTTGGAAAAAGGGAAACTTTGTTCATTCACAGAGCATTCTAGAGAAAAGAGGAGAAAGGGAGAGAAGGAATGGGTGGCGGTAGTGGTGGTGGTGGTGGTAAGGCTCACCTGCAACTGGTGTGGCACTCAGCCCATTACTAGAGGGGCTGCCATTGGCCAGGGGTGCCACCGGCTTAAGTGCCCCGTCAGAAGGAGTTCGTCTATGACCAGTAGGTTGTGTGGGAGCAGAAAGGGTGACATGGGTGGGAGTCAAGGACTGGTTGGGGTTTCGCTTGAAACGCTCAACTTGGACATTGACCAGTGGGTTGTTGGTGCGAGGGGGCAAGGGAGCCGCCTCGACTGGAGTGACTGGCATCTCATACACCACAATCTCATCGCTGTCTGATCGAAGGAGGGACCGAGTAGAGTTGCACTCAGAGATGGAGGACAAAGAAAGTAGTGTCAGAGAAGCTGAGGGGTCCCCCAGGAACAGCACTGGTTCCTCCTTCTTGAAGAGCTTGCGGGAAGGGGGGCTGGTACTCCGCCGGGGGCGGCTAGCCCTCTGGAAAAGGCCCTCACGCCTCTTCTTCTCCTCTCGGGGTGGGAGCTCAGGTTCTTCTGGGGGTAGCAGCTGACACTTTCCTGCCTCCAGTAGGTCAAACCCTAGGCCTGTGGCAGCCAGAACAGCCCCACAACCCAGGAGAGCCACCTCACAGCGGCGATGCTGGGTTCCTCCCCTCTTTAGGCTGTTGGTAGGTGTTAACTGTGGGGTGCTGGTAGCTGAGTTAACTGGGGTGGGCTCCTCATGGGCTCCATCAATGGGCGGGCCATCCACCTCATCGCTTCGTGGGAACGGAATGCAGAGGTAAGACTGGTTGGAGGAATGGATTGCTCGGCTCTCCCCGCTCCTCAGGCCTTCGATTTCTTCATCCTCTGTGGGGTGGGGGGTGATGGATGAGAGTCAAAAAAACAAGACCAGATTGATTGAGCTGGCAACTTAACTCCCTCCCTCTCTCCTGGTCTAGCTGAGTAACAGTCAGTGATACTCAAAAGAAATGAGCAGGGAGAAAAACCAGTATAGTCCAGTGGTCGCATAAGAAAATAGGTATTGGACCTCTAGAGCTTTCTCCCTAATATTTTCCAATGACTGACACGGGGAAATTATTATTCCTCTTAGCACCTCATCTTTCACATCCCTCTAAAAGGGATATCAGCCAACGTTTTACATTCTTCTCTAGGGACTTTTGAGCTAGGAAAAATAGATAGCAGGTCACAGCAGGCTGAGGGATGGGGATCATCTGTGTCAGATTAATTTGACCCTTTCAAGGTAAAACTCTAAGTATGCTTTGCATTCTGTTAGAAACCCTACCACAGCACCCTTGACCTGGTTCTCTTGGATCAGGGAGCAGAAGGGAGGAGAGCACTTTGGCTTTACCTTTGGCTTCTCCTCCTGCTTGGGTGCGAGGAGGACCTTGGGAGTTTCCCATCAGTATCATAGCTTCGTCCCTCAGCCCATCATCAGTGTCCGGCAATAGATTCTGAATTAGGAGCCAAGGACAGACTGGATGTAGACTCACGGGTCTACAAAGAGCCCAGTAAAGACATCTAGCACTCTCTCCCTTTTCCATAAGATTATAAGCTCCTTGAGGGCAGGGACTATCTTTCTTCTTATTATTGTATTCCTAATATTTAGCACAGTGCCTGGCACATAGCAGGCTTAGTACATGTTTATTGAATTGAAGTGAATGGAATTTTTCTCTGTTTGGCGTCCTCCTATGGAAAGGGATTGCTTTTGGGATGTGGACAATAGATAGAGTGATAGAACCAGGAAGACCCAAGTTCAAATGCTTGCCTGGCCATTTAACCTCTTTGAGCCTCAACTTCTTCATCAAAAGTGGGTATAATAATAGTACCCACATCCCAGGGGTGTTGTATGGATCAAATAGATAATGTTTGGAAAGAGATCTGCATACCTTAAAGCAGTATGTAAATGTGAATTATGTGGTAAAATACTTATTTTGTTTACCTTTTATTATCATTGTCTGAACCTAGCTTTATGTGTTTAGAAATCGTTTAACCCAAAAGCTTACTATAACAGTCAGGCTGACCTCAGAGATCCATCAGGGAAGCTAGATATCTGCAGGGAATGCTCAGACCTCAGTTGGGTCTAGGTTCCACTCAATGCTTGTGTTTTGCATTCTCCAAATCTGAATGCTTATGCTTAATTTGAATGCCTAAAAACAGTCCTTTGGCACACCTGTCTGAACACTGGATAATGTAATTCTTGCTGAGACTGGACAAGAGTCACAACTCCTTTCTGGCTCATTCTCCTCTACCAAATGACCAAATAAATTTCTTTCTAAAACAATTTTAGGTTTTGGGGTTCATTCTCATGACTAACACCCATCATTATTAATACTGTTATACTAATCCAAGGAGCAACTAGGTAGCACAATAAATAGAGGAGAGTCAGGAAGACCTGAGTTCAAATCCAGCCTCAAACACCTACTAGCTGTGTGACCCTGGGCAAGTCATTTCACCCTGTCTGCCTCAGTTTCCTCATCTGTAAAATGAGCTGGAGAAGAAAATGACAAACCACTCCAGTATCTCTAAAAACCCCAAACGAGGTCACGAAGAGCAAGACATGACTGAAATGAATGAACAACAAACAATCCTAATCCAAAGCGATTGTCTTCAATTGATTGTCCCATCGATTAGGAGCAGATACGATCCAACTAGAATAATCCAGATAGCCTGGAAATACCCTTTCCCTGCAGTAGAGTAGGGCAAGGGTCATTCTAAGTGGTAAGCAGATAACCTAGTCTATGACTAGCATGAAGATATTTCCAGAATAATGATAATAATAATTAGCATTTATATATATAAATGCTTTGCATATATTATCTCACTGATTTCCCAACAACCCTGGGAGATGGATGCTATTACCATCCCCATTTGATAAATGAAGAAACTGAGACAGACAGAGGTTAAATGACTTGTCCAGGGTCACGTGTCTGAGGTAGGATTCAAACTCAGGTCTTCCTGACTCCATGTCTAGCACTCTGCCCACTGTATCATCCAGCTTTCTATGCTGATGGAAGAGTTGAAAAGGTTCTCTCATTTCTTGAAACCTCACTCACACTGCAAAATAGGCCCCAAGAGCCAGAGATCTTACGTAGTCAGTGGCCAAAGATATGCTATTAAGCTATATTGTCCTAAGATGATTAAAATATGCACGCATGTGCATCCCTCAAATGCACTCCCAGCGCACCTCCTCATCAGAGAATCTCTTCTTTCATCAAGACCCCACTTAATCACCACCTTCTGCGTGAAGCCTTTGGTGATCCTCTCCCCCTAACTGCAAGCGCAGTCCCTCAAAAATTTCCTTGCATTTAACAACTTCGTATTTATTTGTACTGATTCTCTTTATATTTATTCTGTGTTTACTTATATACATCCTTGTCATCCTCATTAGAATGTAAGATCTGTTTGAGAAGGGATCATTTGATTTATTTTAATTGTATTTATTATATTAACTTATAATCATTAGCTATCTGGCTCAGAGTAGGCGCTTCATAAATGCTTGCTGATTGGTTGATGACAGAATCACAAATTCAAAAAAAATCCTGAGAGATTATTTAATATTACTCCTTGATTTTATGTGTGAGGAAACAGGGACCCAGGAAAGTGAAGGGACTTGCCCATTGTCAGATGGTTAGTTTTACCTGCTATTGCACTGAATCAACCCCGAAGAGCTAGTAAGTCTCAACTTGGGGCGGGGCAAGTAGTAGCAACAATAAATTGGAGAAGAGATAATTTGTGATTTGAGAATTAGATAAAAAAAAATAGCGGAAAGAGAAAAGGAAAGTTGAAAATGCTTCCACTAAGTGAAATGCTTTCATGTTCCAATGTTTGCCTTCTGGCAGTAAGGGGGTCTAGGAGGTGTGACCAGATACTTCCTGAGGAATTAGGTGGTCGACAATGTTTTGAGATGTAATGCTTTTGGAATTTTTTTTTTTTGCTTTCTCCTCCTGGAAGTCCTGTGAGGTAGAAATTGCAAGTATCATTATCCCCATTCTACAGATGAGGAAATTAAGTCTTTGAGAAATAAAGTAATTTGCTCAGGGTCATTGACTTAGTCATGGCTTGAGACATAATTTGAACCTTGACCTCCATGTCCAGCACACTTGCGCTGGACATACTGCTTCTCAAGCATGACCTATATGCTGTCCTTACCCATCTCGGCAAGGCTAGTAAATCCTGGAAGAGCCGGGTTCGTCCTCAGGCCTTTTCCCAAATTTGGAGCGCTGTTTGACCATTGCTTGTATCCATCCACCAGGGATTTCAGGCTGCACAAAGGAAACAAAGGAAAACCATTACAACAGGTCATTACCCCTTCCCTCCCTGGACTCCTTCCAGACTATCTGTCTGCCTTCAATCTGACCACACAGACTACTCAGTTGTGCTACTTCTGGAGGCCCTAAAGTCCAGGGCTAGAAGGCTAATTAAGGAACCTGCTTATTTGTCAAGGAGAAATGAATCAGATGCTACAGGATAAGAAAAGGCAAAAGAGTCATGAGCTGTGGGAAGGTCTGAGAGCAGCAGCGTAACATTAAGGCAGGGGATGCAGGTGAATGGCAGGAACAGCCAACCTAGCTATGCTTGCTCCCCCAGAGTATTTATTTCTTGGGCCCATTTTAAGGTGGCTAAAACCAGTCCACAAAGAATGAACCCAACTAATTCATTTCTGCTGAAATGTAAACTATAGGCAAGCCCCATGCACCTATAAGTTCTAGCAGGAAACAGCTCAGCAGAGGTTAGAGCACCCACCCTAGTTCACTCCAGCTGGCATCTTATTTTTCAGCCAAGTTCATGGCATGCTTAGGTAGCTTTCAAAGCAATCAGCTTAAAAAATGAGCAAACCCAAAAAGGGCACTCTGAGCTGTATCATCACCCCAGTGCACTTTGGGACATATGCATAGGTCAGAAATGACACTGTTCTCTTTTTAACTAGTTTTCCCAGAACCCTTCCTCCAAGCCATTTCAAAGTCATTAACTTGTGGTGATGTACTAGTGACACTCCCAGAAAATAGATCAGGTGCCCAACAAGGCCCTTCTCATTCAAGAGAGGGGGAAATCAGAGATCTGGCTTCAACTCCAGGCAGTCCATTAGGCTACATGGTTTGGAGTTTTTTGTTTGTTTGTTTGCTTCTCCCTATTTGGAGAAGGATACTAGAACTTGTCTAATGCAACTGTTATAGTGGAGATATCAGTAAGACAAAGGCAAAGGGAGGACTATTCCCACCATTCCTGATCCATTCTGGAATTCCATTCCAGTAAGAAGAGGGGAGAAGCTGTTTTATCTTCTAGTGCATACACCCTAGAATCCTACCCTAAGTGGGGTCTCCATTAAGATTCTGACCTGCTAAAAATTATTCAAGCTATCACTTGTTACAATGAAAAAATAACGCCAGGAGTAAAGATGGCTGAACATAAACTTACTGCCTGATAACATTGTCTAGAATCTCCTATGGTTCCACAGAGAATGATACCATAACCTGCACAAAATGCTAGAGGACAGACAACCATGTATCATTTCTCAAGTTAAAGGGGTAGCTGGGATCCAGCCAAAGGAAATAAAAGGGCTGAAGAAAGCAAGGCCAAATTCAGATTGGTCTGGTAATTTTTCTGACTTTCCCAAGGTGCACTGTAGCACTATAAACAAATAAACAAACAAACCAAAATATAAACTAAAAAAGTAAGCACAGTGCTGAGATGACTGAAGCTTTAATCCTTGAAGAACTGCTACAGAAAATAAGGAAAAGGATGTGCATGATCGATACCGATACAGAGGCATAGAAAGGGTAGAGCACAAACTCACCCCAAGTGAAAATGTGGAGACTCTGAGAGGGCACACAAACCATTAGTTCTCTCTCGCTTCTGAGGAGATCTTCAATGAATGAAAAGAATCAGCAACAACCACGTAGGCTACACCCAGATCAGTTTACCCTCCCCTACCCCATACCTGATATTGTACCACATAGCTCTTGACTATTCCTGTACTACACTGTCATTTATTATAAAAAAAGAACATCAGTTCATCCTTACTGGCCACACAAGCCAAGAGGAGTTTTCCTGGGTCAGAACTTAGGGCTATTTTTTAAAAGTATGACGTGGTACATAGCAGAATGTCTAGCGCATGGCAACTGTTATTCAGGGCCCCAACTTGGGCATCAAAGGGAAGGAAGGAAGGAAGGAAGGAAGGAAGGAAGGAAGGAAGGAAGGAAGGAAGGAAGGAAGGAAGGAAGGAAGGAAGGAAGGAAGGAAGGAAGGAAGGAAGGAGGAGTTAGTTTTCTTAAGTACCTATTTTGTGCCAGGCACTCTGCTAAGAGCTTTACAAGTGTTATCACATTGGATGCTCTCAAGAACCATGGGGGTAGGTGTTATTGTAGCCTCCATTATACAGTTGAGAAAACTGAGGCAGATTAAGGTTAAATGACTTGCCCAAGGTCATGCAGCTGGCAAGTGCCTGGTATCACATTTGGTCTTTCTGACTCGTGGCCCAGTATTCTGTGGGAAAATTCAAGGGCCAGGAAGAGAAGAAATGTCTCAGTCAGTGAAGAATGACGATTCAGGCCTTCTGAGGATCTTAACATGGGGTCTACAGACTCCCTGGGAGCCTTGTAAATAGATTTAAGTGGGGTTCAGGGGCATCTGTAAACTTGCCTTTTAACATCTTGATAACTGTATTTCAGTATAAATGGCTTTGTTTGTAATCCTATGTACTTTGTTTTATGCATTTAAAAACATGATTTGGAGAAGAGGTGCAGGCTTCACCATACTGTCAAAGGGATCCAACAGACAGAGAAGGTTAAGAACTCCTGGATTAGAGAATTGAGGATTGAAATAGATACAGGCGAACCTGGAACCTCTTCTTAGCTCAAAGTGGTTCTCAAGGTGACTGGTCGAGTTATTTCATCTGTTTAAGCTTCAGGTTTCTCCTCTGTAAGATGAAGCCTCTCTCTGTAATCTGTGCCTCTCTCCTCCCCTTAATGAGATATGTTGAGCTTGAAAGAGATTGGATCTCTTGACCTGGGTCAAGAACTCAAACCCAAGGCAGATTATCTGTCTCCTATCAAATAAACAGAAAGCTTCAGCTCTGGAGATATTTTTAAAGTGGGGACTATAGAGAACAGAAGGAAAGGACTTAGGGAAACATCTCATAATCATATTGTTCAATGATCCATGGTTATTCTCCTATGGAGCCTGATAATACTGAGTTTATTCTCTTGAAGAAGTAATGAAGTCCAGGCCTTATCAATGTTAAGAAAGCTTTGTTATTATCATGTATAATTGGCTCTTACCCTTCATCTCCTGAGACAATTTCCTTCTGCCCAAGTGTGCTTGGTCCCCAAGTACGTCCTTTCTTCTTCAGGGCCCTCTTCTCTTCTTCCTCACCTTCCTCCTTCTGGACAACTGCACTCCGACCCCAGGTTTTGTTGCTTTCGCTAGGTGTCACTATGAGAACCAAAGGAGAGATTATCAGGTGAGAACTGGAAGCAAAGCTCCCTTCATATCTGTCTTCTGCATCCCACACTTGGAGGATTCAGAGAAAGAAGACAAGGGCTGGACGTTTGAGTGGCATGATGAAAAAAGCCTGGATTTGAAGTCGGAGGGCCCTGGGTTCAAAATCGTGCCTCTGTTATACCCTGATGATACTGGGCAAACTTTTAACCACTCTGGGTTAACCACTTTGTAAAGGGGTTAAGAGGCTATTCAATACGAGGTCTACGACTTTTCCCATTATAGACTCTTCTTAGACTGGTGACATACTGAAGTTACATTTGAACTGTTTCCTCATGAAGATGGACAAGATAATATGTAAAGTACTTTTCAGCTGTAAATCTGTGATTCTATGATTTAATCCAATACTTCTTAAACTGTGAGTCTTGACCCCATATGTGATGGTGAAAAATCTGGCAACGGTAAAATGAATGCACAACAATGAAAAATTAATTAAAAATTAAACACACAATGAATCTGAGGTGTTTCTGGCAGTGCTAGCCTGTGCTGAATCATACAACTTCACTGCAGCCTTGGTTCTGAGCACAAAGCATGCCCACTTTGCACTGCACATGTCTTCCGGCCAGGCAACACCAACAGAACGCTGCCTAAATGGGGGGAAAGGATCCCAAGAAGAAAAAGTTTAAGAAGCCTTGATATAATCGAATACCTCTCCCATTGTTGAACTCTTTGGTGGGTTAATTCTACACGTTGGGGGATGTAGGGGGTGGGGAGGAATTAGGATGGAACAAAGGTTAGTACAAGGTAAGCACTAGGAAGAAAAGAACCTTAGGTTTTTTTAATGGAGATATTTTTGGAGTTTCTATATTTTTATTAATCCTTCCCAGAGAAGACTGACCTCCTCTCCTTTTATTCTGTCTCAAATATTTTTAAAAGGAGCAGCAGTCAAAGGCTTTTTCTCTCTTCTAGATCTACCAACATGCCTCTTATTGTAGACCTCCGTTATTTTGCATATTGATAAGCATGATTTCCACTGATGCCTTATGAAAAGAATAGAAAATCAATCACAGGATTATAAAAGTTAGAATAGGAAGGGTTCTCATAGATCAGGTTCTTTAATGTCTTTACCTGACAGAAAAAGAAACTAATATACATAGAGGCTAAATGACTAAGGTCTTACAAGTAGGATCATTTCAGTCGTTTTTCAGTTGTGTCTGACTCTTTGTGAGTTTTCTTAGAGTTTTCTTAGTTGGGGTTTTCTTAGCAAAAATACTGGAGGGGTTTGCCATTTCCTCCTCCAGTTCATATTACAGGAAACCAAAACAAACAGGATTAAGTGACTTGTCCATGGTCACACAGCTAGTGTCTAAGGCCAGATTTGAACTCAAGTCTTCCTGACTCTAGGCACAGTGCTCTAACACAGAGCTGTCTCAGGGGAATGTAAACTTCTTGGAAGGTGGAGATGGTTTCATTTTTGTCTTGGTATCTCCAGTGAGTAGCACAGCATCTTGCACATATTAAAGTCTTAAAATATTGCTTATTGAATTGAATCAAAGGAGTACCAGAGGCACTAGGGGATACAAGGCAATACCAACAGAAAAGAAAGGTAAAGAGGCTGGAGGGAACAAAACAAGCCAAGAGGGACAGTCTTAGTACCTATCAGTACTACACGGGGTTGGAAACGTAGAAATATTTGTCACATTCACTCAGCAACTAAACACAGAATAAAATTACCCCTCTGATTAGCATGGATGGGGGAAAAGGACTGGCAGACTAGACAGAGACAGGACTCAGTGTTCCCTGAGCAAGGATAATGTAACTTCAATGTGTTCCCAGTCTAAGAAGAGTCCATAATGGGAAAAGTCTTGTATCAGATAGCCTCTTTTACCATCTACAAATAAATGAGCTTCAAAGATATTTTCGGTTTCTACTTCTCTTTGACAATTTTTGACCAAAAAGTAAAAAATAGAGGGAATGATGATGGTGATAATAGAAGAAAGATTGGGTGTATTTGTGGTAGAAGGATTTGTGGATTTTGGAGGTATTTTTGGAGGTAACAAATGGTTAAACCAGTGAATGACTAGCCAGGTCAGAAGACAGCTCCTCTCCTCTCCCCAATCAAACGTATACTAGAAAATTCACAAAAGCATCATAGCCCGCCCCATGTAAAGTTGGTAAACACCATCTTACATTGGATGGCTCTGAGTCGGGGAATGATGGTGGGACTTGCAGGAGGGCTAGAGCCGCTACTGATCAAACTCTTCCTCTTGTCCATGGTTGGAGATGCCTGCACGGTGAACTTGTGCTGGAAATCTAGTTAGAGATGACACATACAAAAATCTCATTTATCAGGAAGATTATTGTATAATCAAATAATCCAAACAAGAGAATTGAAACTTCCCAGCAGGCCCAAAGCGCAGGCATCGGTTTCCTAAAAGGCTCATTCTTTCTCTCTTTACCTAAGAAATGTCCTTTTCAGCTTGGTTACCTCATTTCCCTAGGACCTAGAGTCTAGAGAGATGAGAAAAGGGTGAGAAAGAGGAAAATTCATTTTGGGATTAGATTTCATTAGGGACACCATTATGTCTAATTTAGGCAAGCATCTCTTGGCATCAGAAAGAATGACTATATACGTGCAATATAAAATTGAGCACTTTGTAATATAAAAGAGTATTGTGTTTCATATTTATTCGGGGAAAAACCATCCAAAAGGCTGTCCTCCTCATAATCTAACAGCTCTGCTTTGAACCTCCTCTATTAGAAGTAGAAGGAGCAAACCCACTGTGTTTCTATAGCTCATATGGCATGCAAGAATGATTCCTATGTCCTTTAGTACAATCCTAACAGTGTGGAGAATGAATAACGTGGGGGACATGGGTCAGAGAGCATGTCTGTCAATCATATTGACCTGGGACAAATGGTCCAACTTCCAGTGGTTTCTAAGAGTAATGTGCTGTAAGAGGCAAGACAATTCAAGAAATATCTATTAAATGTGCATACCTGGTGCATACGTCTATGGTGATAACTCAAAGACTTGATTTTTCAGAGTTCATTTTCTTTCCAGGGCAATATATTTGGCAAGGCACTATTGTTTTTGCCAGACATGAAACATCCCCTCAGGGAAATTCTCCCTTACTTGCATACACTTGCATGCTAAAGGGTGACTACCCCAGGTTCAAGATAACTTGTGAGTCCACATCCCTAAAACTCATGAGCTCCTACCAATGCACTTATCTTTACTAATCAGCCAATAGATACAATTAGCTCAAAGTAATGGCATTTACTAAGATTGTAAGAACAGGAACTACAAAAAAATTAGTCCTGTAAACCTCTACTACACATAGAGTCAGTGAGAAATTCTCTCCAAAGGCTCTCACACAGAGTCAGTGTGGGAAGAGTGGGTACACACTTAAGAGTAATAGAAAGACTGCTGTTGCTGTTTGTCCTTCAATCTCAAAGACGACCATGACATCAGGGAGGTGGTGCACATACTTAGGGTACATGTGGCCAAAGCAACTCACGCCTTTGGCACTGTGAGACCCCAACTTCCTTTCCTTTCTCAATGTGTCCTCCTGGTGATGGCCTGAGCAGGTTATTCACTTGGGCACCTTAAGCCTGTTCCTCTCTGTAGCTCAACCCCTGATGGTCAGGGCTGGATCTCTTCTCACGCTCCTCAGAGCTATTTCTTGCTGCCAGTTGTCAGGCCTGCTTCCTACTGGGTGTGATGTCTTCAACTAAATAAATAGTTCTACTGCAAGGTACCATAGCCAATGTGGGGTAGGGAGAAGAGGAGAGAGATATATCCTGACCACCACCCCCACCCCTCAGATACAAAAAAAGTTTTCCTTCTCAAGGGCAGATTTCTTCCGACTCTTTTGTCTGCTGCCAGAGATCACACTCCTCAAAGCTGCTTCCTGCCTTGGCTGAATCCTTAGGACATGACTTGCTTTTAAAAGGGCCATCAGGAACATGGCCAGCCAGTGGTTAACTGTCTCCTAGTTTTATCAGTTTTGATTGGAGGATTACTTCACACATAAAGGGGTAATAGAATGTTGGCATGACTTTGTACTTTGCTTATATCCTTCATATCTCATTGTCTCTGTCATGGGCTCCTTATTTTCTGTGATTTTATCCCCTGGATTGGGGAAAAAATCAGCGGTCTCTTGATTAACTCTTCTCAGTGCAGACAAATAAGACACAGGTCCTGTCTTCAAGAATTTTATAATCTGATTTCCCAAGGTTTGAAAATGAAAAAAAATTAAAATAATTTTACTTTGTTTTTTGGTACGTTTTAGAGATTGACAAATATGGTATATAAATATACCTATGTCAAGAGATGGTTGTGGTATGCTTATATGCAGTAAAGCTGATTTCTAACAAATCACACAAGAAAACCAGTGTCATTGCTTTATAGCAACAGCCTCCAAATTAGTGGCTAAATGTCCCTGGGCTACCATGACTTGACCCCCCAAAGGGTATTTGATCAATCCACTGGCAAATGAGAAGATGAGTTACATCCCATTTTGCCGAAGATAGCCAATCATGGGGCTTCTCTCCAATGCAGCCACGCCTTTCCCCATGACCACCAGCATTCTCCAACTACATTGTTTTACATTGCTCATCTTCTCTTCTCTGTCAGGCATTAGTTGTGACCTAAGCTTAGCCCTGGAAACTACAGCAGCAATTGCATAGATTTCATTAGGAAAAATCCTTCCCCCCAGCATACTCGCTCTCTGCCCCGTAGATCACCATGTGGCTGTAGCAGGCACCCCTCAGATGGAAGACTCGGAAGCAGTGACCAGTGAGTGAGAACTCTACAATCCTTTTTATTTTGGGTGAGACTTAGTATGTATGGATGGGTTGCAGACTGCATCACAGATGTCATTACATTACTTTTCCTCCGCAATTTGCACCTATTCCAAACCTCCTAAGTGCTCCATCAAACTTCCAGTCACCTTAAAGTCATCTTGCCAACTTAATGTCATCTTCACTTTCACTCACCCAGGTTTGCCAACTTAATGTCATCTTCACTTTCACTCACGCAGGTTTGCCAACTTAATGTCATCTTCACTTTCACTCACTCCACATATCCAATCAGTTGTTAAATCTCATTTCTGTCTTACATGTCTTGCATTTGTCACTTTCTCTCTACCCATGCAGACATCACCCTAGTCCAGGCTTTGATCACCTCTCATTTGGGATATTATCGTGGTCTCTTAATTGGTCTCCCTGCCTCAAGTCTATCCTCATCCAATCCATCCTTTACAAAGCTGCCGAAGTGAATTTCCCAAAGTGCGGGTCTGATCATGTTAAATCTCTATTCAATAAATTATACTGGCTCCCTATTTGCCCTAGGATCAAATATATAACTCCTTTGTCTGCACATTTAAAGCCCTTCCCAACCTGACTCCAACCTACCTTTCCCACGTTATTATATTTCACTCTCCTTCCTGCACTCTATAGTCTAGACAAACTGGCTTTCTTCTTATTCCTCGAACCCATACAAAATCACAACTAAAATGTCCAAATACAAATAGGAAACTAAGGTATGATACAGCCCATTAGACAGGACAATGTAAATAAAGAAGAATGGATTTATATTGAAAACTTTCTGCTGAAATCAGAGATAATCCACTTTTGCTTTGTTGTTTTTGCAGTGTCCGTGAGGAATTGCTTCACAAAGAAGATTAACTCAAGCAGAAGAGCTGTGATGTTCACTGGCTGTTATGATGTATATTATTTGATCATTGTATTGGGAACTTTTTAACAAAAATGTTATGGAACAACAAAAACAAAAAGAAATTTAACTGTCTGGCTCATCACATTGATCAAATTAATTAAATGCTTAATTACTAATGAACAATTTTTTTTTGACAAGTCAACTCTCTCCCCCAGTACAAAGGAATTTTTCAAAGATACTGAAGCATATCTGATCAAAATCCTCAAAAGCAAAAAGGGATTTTGTGTCATTAATGAATAAAAATTTTAATAAAAATTATTTTTATTTTTATCTTATCCCTTTTTATAGTCACTAATTTGTATATGTTTCATAATATATGTAATATATTATTTAAATTAGTATTTGTATATGATTTACAAATAAATGTGTATATCCCAGAGAGTGCAAGCTCAAAAACTTTTTTAATGATAGAGGTAGGTGCATGATCAAAAACTTCATTGCAACACCACAAAACATATGTGTGTTCACATATATATTACGCATGTATATATGTGCATGAAAACATTACACATATTGTAATATTACATATAACACCACATAAATATGTGTGCATATTTTCATATGTGTGCATATTGTCATGTATATGCACATATGTGTTTTATGGTGTTGCAATGTGCTATATGAATACACATACAGCCCTACATACATATATGTGCACTACACAGGTGGCACAGTAGACTGAGTGCCAGGTCTGGAGTCAGAAAGACTCATCTTCCTGAGTTCAAATCCAGCCTCAGACACTTACTAGTGCTGAGGATACAAAGAAAAAGCAAAAACAAGTTTCTGCCCTCAAGAAACTTACCATCTAAGGGGAGATAGCAGCTATAAATAAGAAAGTACAAGATAAATACAGAACAGGTTAAAAATCTAAAATCTATATCTGATCTCTCTTTGCATATATGTACACCTACATACACCTAGAATCGATACTGATATCTAGATACAGATATAGTTTGTATCTATATCTTTATCTTTTTATCAATCTGGTCAGTCTAAGATCTCTCTGGGCCTTTTGTTCTAATTCATAGCCACTCTCTACTCATTTCTGCCCCTTGGAATTTCCTGGTCTCCTTCAACGCTCAGATCAAGCACCACCTAGTCCCTACCACTGTGATTAGTGGTACCTTGGTACCTTAGTACCTTGTCTATGTCTTATTTTTGTTGTTGAGTCATGTCCAACTATGTGACCCCATGAGCTTTGCCATTTTCTCCCTCCAATATGTCCCCATTTTACAGATGAGGAACTGAGGCAAATAGGGATTAAGCGACTTGCCTAGGGTCATATAGCTAGGAAGTGTCTAATGCTGGATTTGAACTCAGATCTTCCTGACTCTAGGCCAAGTGCTCTATCTACTGTACCACCTAGCTGTCCCATATATGTTATTTATATATGTGTATGTGTATGTATATAATATATATAATATATGTATATCATATATATAATGTATATATATTCATATGCACATACATATTCTCCCCTCCCCCATCCCGCCCCCTAATATAAATTCCTTAGAGCAGGGAAGGTTTCCCTCTGTTTTTGTATCTCCAATCACTGGCACAGTGCCTTTGCTTTATTGTAACACCACAAAGCATATACGTGTGTACATATGTGTATAAATTTACGCTGAACCATTGCACATGTGTGATGTTACTCTTACTGTAATATTACATATTTGTATATTTGCATGTGGGTGCATAGTATATCACATATATGTTTGTGTGGTATATGTCACATATTGTATATGTGATGTATATCACATGTTGTATATATCACATATATGTTTGTGTGGTGTTATAATGTGCTGTAGGTGCCTGGCACCTAGGAGGAGCTTAGTAAATGCTTACTGATTGATTACAGTGCCTCCTAGGCTTCGTTGCTGAGTAGTTTTGATGGGGTGCTTGGGTGTCTGTGCTTGGACCCCAGTTCCAAAATCACATCTCTCCCTAGCCTCAAAACACTGTCCCTAGCAGTTCCCCTCCAGTTCAAGGGCAGCATGCCCTAGCAAAATACTTATCTCTCCTCCCAACATGGTAGCCAGCTGCACCTATAGAATTTATTAGTTTGGACTCCCTGTGTACATGCTGAACTGACTGTGTCCCGGGTCATAATGATATTTACCCTCACTGGCCTATCATATGCATGCTAGACCTAGACATATGTAAACTCCTTTACATTTCTCTTGTCTAACGAGACATTGATGGAAGCAGCCTGGGCATTTCCCAGTCACCCCTGACCGTTAGTTGACTTAGTGATGTTTCAGACCTAAAACCGCACCTCCATGTTGCTCCTCTTTGGGCTATTTCCCAGTGAACTCTGGGTAAGACACCTGCGCAGTAGATACAAAAAAATGCATGTTCCTTTAAGAACTGACCACTTCTTAACCACTCCCTAATCCCACCCCAAAACACCTAATTAACACATTTAGCACATGTTTTACCCCACCCCTATAAGGTTGCAGATTCCCTAAGAACTCTTGTCTACTGTAAAGCATAATGAATCTTTGCCACCTTGACTTAAAGAATTCTTGAGTCCATGAATTCATTCCAGACAGCTCCGACCCTCTCCAGTACTTGGGTCCTTGAGGGGTACTCCCCCTCAACTACTCTGTCTGGGAACTGCACCCTTGGGGTTTCTGGACCTTGTCTCATCTCTCAACAGTTTCAGTCATGACCCCACTTGAGTTTTTGTTTTTTGTTTTTTTTTGGCAAAGTGGTTTGCTATTATTTCCTTCTGCAGCTCATTTTACAGATGAGGAAACTGAGGCAAACAGGTGAAGTGACTTGCCCAGGGTCACACAGCTAGTAAGTGTCTGAGGCCAGATTTGAACCCAAGATGATGAGTCTTCCTGATCCCAAGCCCAGTGCCCTGTGCACTATGGCGCCCCCTACCTGCCCTTTCTAAGATTTAGGACCACTCAAATCACAGACCTGAAGGGAGGCTGATGCGGTTGCCATCCTTGAGTTTCAGCCGGTTCTTTTTAAACTTGCCCTTGCGCTTCTTCACACGGGGCTTCTCTTGGCACAACTGATGAATGATGATGTTAAGCTCCCTTTCCAGGATGTCGATCTCCCGCTCTGCCAGCTCTTGCTCTCGGCGCCTCAGCAGCTCCTCGTGGTTCTTCTGCTGAAGGGCGGCCCGGGTCAGCTCTTCTTCCCAAGTCCGAAGCTCCTGCCAGAGACAAAGGAAGAGCAAGAGGAAAAGGGTGGATGCAGGAAAGTGTGGGGGGCATCATTTTTGACACACAATTAATGAAGCCCTACTAGGGGATCCTTTACAGAATCAAGAATGTTAGAACTAGGCCTAGGTCTCCTCATATTTTACAGACAAAGAAACTGAAGCAGAGAGCAACTAGGTGATTATTTTTCCCAAATAAGCACATGCATTTATATCATAAAACAGCCAGGCTAAGTGGATAAATAAAGTGCTGGATTTGTAAGCTCCTTTAGGCCAGGAAATATTTCAATTTTGTACCTCCAGCACCCAGCACAGGGCCTAGAATATAAAAGGCATTTTTAAAAAATAGCTGTTTGCCTTCTCAAGGAAGGGGGAGGGGGAGAGAGGGAAGGAGAGAATTTCGAACTCAAAATTTTAAAAAATGAAAGTTAAAAATTGTTTTTACATGTGATTGGAAAATAATAAAATATAAAGTTTTTTTTTAAATGGTTGTCAATTGATGGACTTGGATCCAGTAAAACTTGGGTTCAAATTCCACCTTTAACACTTAACTAGCTGTGTGACAATGGCCAAATCACTTTAAACTTCCCTGAGGCCCAGTTTTTTTCAACTATAAAATGGGGGTAGGAATACCTGTAGTTCTCACTCTACAAGGTTGTGAAGGCCAAATGAAATCTGCATGTAACATATAGATAGCCCTTTGCAAACCTTAAATCACATATAGAATGTCCCAAACTTTAAACCACTATACAGAATGTCCTAAAAGTCTTGGTGTCGCTTTAAGCTTCGTTAGCTTAAAACTGCACTAAGACTTTTGGAATACCCTGCATAAATATAACCATTATCCTTATTAAATCTTTGTTCTAGTGAATAAATCTTGAGACTGGTAGCATCAGCTTTAACCTCACTTGCAAAGTTCTTAGTCACTTGTTCAGTCAATCAATAAACATTTATTAAATGCCTACTCTGTGCCAGGCATTGTTCTAATCACTACTACTTGATGAAGAGGAGAAAAAGATAATGTTTCCTGAGAGTCTGAAATCATTTGCTCTGTGAACCAGCAAGGAGAATGCCAGAGCCCCTGTAACCACTCAATGCGTTGTTTTTGTTGGTCCTTTGTTCTTGAAGAGGACCAATGATATCAAGAGGGTGATGCCTTGATTTGTAATTGAATTGAATTTAATTGGTAACAGTCACATGAACAGGGCTGTTGAACCTCTGGGACATCATGCCTCTAAGTATCCATTTTGTCAAATATCATGGTCATGCCCAATGTACTGAGTGTGAGACTGAGGCAGCAAGAAGTTCTCTAGAATTTCAATGAGTCATTTAGTGATGAAACGTAGACTACAAATTCACATATATAATTGATATCACATGTTTTGCTTCCTCAGAGGATGAGGGATGGGCAGGAGGGAGGGTAAGAATTTGGAACTCAAAATTTTTTAAATGTTAAGAAACTGAGGCTACTGCACAGGAATCTACCATTAGGAATCTTGTGTTTTACCTTAGAACAGCAATAATTCAAAGAGATTACATTCAAATAAAAAGACTAGTTTTCTTGACTAAGGCAGTCAAGAGAACTGTTCCCAGATTTGAACTCAGAGTTTCTTGACTCTAGACATAGTGCCTTTCGGAACACAGCATTGAAAGCAGGAGGTCAGAAGAATGGGTGAAGATATCAGAGAATAGAGGAGCTGAAAAGACAGGAAAGCAATTCAGTGAGGCAAAAAGCCATAGGAGCACAGCAAAAGTCTGGTCTCTTAAGGATGGCATCAAAAGGGAGAAAAAAAAACACAAAACACTAAACTCTCTATACAGTAATTTATATAAGATAATTATGTCCAAAGAGAGAACAAGAAGATTTAGTTTGTGAAGTTTCTGTGATGAAACATTAGTTGTTAGAATTTAAATATTTCTCATAAATCCTCATTGGCAGGAAACTAGGCCTGAAACAAGATAGGAGACAAGGTTTGGAGACCGAAGGGGGATAAAGGGGAGAGAGAGAGTGGATGGGGAACAAAAGACAAAGAAAGCAAAAGATAAACCAGATGAAAGGGGAGAAGCTATAAACTCTATGTCTTCTTGTTGGTTTGTCCTCAATAGATTCTCCAAAGTCATCATTTTTTTTAAATAATGCTTTCCTTTATCACAGTATTTTTTCCTTTTCTTTTTCTTTATGGAATAAAACAAGCACTTTCATAACACAGTGTAATAAAAAGATGATTGCAATGAAATTGCAAATCTATTATGTGCAGTTTGCTATTCCTTTAAAATATATAATAAAGTTATCATGTAAATCTATTTATTTATTATGTTCTTCTCTCCCCCACCCCATCCTAGAGATGGCTACCATTAGACAAGAGACAAAGGGGGGAGAAGAAAAGGGGAGGGAAGGAGAGGAGAAAAAAGAGATGAAAAGGGAGAAAGGGGTAGAAGAGGGAGGAAGAGGGGAGAGAAAAAGGAGCAAGAGGGATGAGAGGGAAAAAGAGAAGAGAAAAAGAAGAGAGAGAAAGAGAGAGAAGAGGAAGAGAAAGTAGAAGAAAAAGGAAAGAATAAATAGATTTTTACAAAATCTTTTTATGAAATAAAAAATCTTTTTACATATCTTTTCAACTTCTTCCTTCTTTAGGGAAATAAACCTGTTACAAATAATTATTCTGAGCCCTTCAAATCCTTTGCTCTCTTATGTGACTCCTTCGCCTTCACTACTGGGAGAACAAAAGGATTTGGAAATCACAGACTAATTATGCTCAGTTGGTTGATTTTACTGTTAAAGGGAAAAGTTGAAAAGTTCAAGATGGTTGCAGCATCACAGATCATTCATTCCTTTATTCGTGCTGGTTCCTACGAGTGTCAAGAGTTTTGAGTTTATAAATGTCCCTTCCTCTAAGAACCTTAAGACTTCTCCACAGACCCTGATTCATCCCAGTAGTATCTAAAACAGCAGCAACAGTAACAATTAGCAGTAGCAGATACGACTCATTGTTGACAATGAGGAAGCCACCTGCCTGAAGGAGGCATCGCCAAGTCAATTGCACTACTAAGCTTGAAAACTATAGCAATTTTACAATCTGAAGTGCTAACATTATATGAGTAAAAGCCTATTAAGGAGCACTTCTGTAAATGGAGTTGCATAGCAACTCAAACCACACTTGTCACATACAGAGTGAGGAAAGGTACATGTCTCACTACAAGAAGCCTAGAATAGAGATCTTTTCCTTGTCCTTTCAAATGCCTAAGGAACTGTGATTTTTATCAGTTTGCAGCAACTCCTTGTGTGGGAACTCTATCCACAAAGACATATCACATCCTGCCTTAATAGTAAAAGTCTTGAGGAGTTGACTGAGGCTTGTAGAGATGAAGTACCTTGTCCATAAAATTATACCTATAAATTCACTTTACAAATGTGTTCTGTTTATTCAGATCCCATACAATGGTAAAAAAAAATTAATTGACATTTCACAATGAAAATGTTCTTTAAAGTGGTACAATTAGTCACTTCTGAAAATCAGTCCTTTATTTTTTTTCTTTTGGCCCAGAAATTTGATTTCGTTCGTCTAAGAAAACTTCCTTGAATGACATATTCTGCAACTTGTGGCCTTATGGAGAAATTTAGGAGACTGAGGGATTAGGTTCCTTGCCCAGGGTTATGCAGTCAATAGGTATTAGAGGCAGGGTTTCAACTCAGGTCTTCTGATACTACTAAAAATCCAATGATCGTTCCATGCTTTGTTGTTGTCTCGTTTTCAGTCTTTGTGATCTCATTTGGGGTTTTCTTGGCAAAGCTACTGGAGTGGTTTGCCATTTCTTTCTCCAGATCATTTTACAGATGAAGAAACTGAGGCAAACAGGGTTTAATGACTTGCCCAGGGTCACATAGCTACTAAGTGTCTGAAGACAGATTTGAAATCAGGAAGATGAATCTTCTTGACTTCAGGCCCAGCATTCAATCTACTGCAACATCTAGCTTCCTTTCATCATGCTGCCTCCCTTCAATTTGGAACATAAGTGGATAATCCTACAAGGTCAGGCTGTTGCTAACTGCTTTGCCCTTTTATTCCTACCATATCTTAGGAAGAAAAACACATTCTATACCATTTCAAGCAAAACTTGAGGCCTAAAAATTTTCCTCCTTCCTAGGAAAAATCAGCTATCACGTTGTAATGGATAGGAAGATATGCTTGTTAGAGGCAGTGAGATCTGGCCAGGTTCCAGCCGTAGCTGGGATGGCCTATTGCTGGGTGGATGTGTTCATTCTTTACCTTTTCTTTGGCCCTGAGTTGGTCAAACATCTCTTGAATCTCATGCTTCCAGTCATCTTGCAGGCAGTGGAAGGAGTCCTTGGGCATTTCAAAAAAGCCAGACTCTTCTATAGTGGTGAGTTGGTCCAGGATATTCATGAATGATGGTCGTGAATGGGGGTCAGGATTCCAGCAGTCTAACCAGGGTAAATACGGACAGACAAGGATGGGAAGAGGTAAATGTTAGAATTAGAATATGACCAGGCTCACCCTAAAGCTTCCTCTCATCATCCCTTCCTGAGACTGCTCAATATGGGGAAACTGTTGCCACTAACAATAGTCAAGAATCAGAGAAAATGCTGGTCTACGAAATTACATCAAAATCATAACTCCCAGAAGAAGGAACAAGGACCTAGGAAGGTAAAAATGGGATGTCCAAAGTCACAAGAATAGCATCTAAAATTAAACCCTCGAGTCCTAATTTCCAGGCCAATTAATCAGAAAAAAAAATCAATACAAGGGATCTTCACCTATAGTATCATAGTCATAGTTGATCATATTTTAAGATAGGTGCCTCTACCGTCTTATACATTTATACAAAAACACAAATATGTGTATGTGTGTGTACACACACATACACAGGCATGCACCATACATATCACTCTCCTCATGAAGAATGTCCAAAGGTTCCCTTTTCCCTCCAGGATAAAATGCAAACTCCTATTGGCAAAGTCTCAGCTAGAAGGAACCACAGCAATCTCCTAGTCTAATGTCATCTTCTCACAGATGAACAAATGTAGGATAATAGCTATTAAGTGACTTGCCTAGGTCAGCGAATCAGTGTTAGAGACAGGACTCAAACCCACATTCTCTTGATTCCCAGTCTGGTGCTTTTGAATCAATGACTCAAAATCCCTGGACTGAGGTCAAGAGATTCCTCGTGTCCTATCGTAGATTTAGAGCTGGAAGGGCATTAACAGGTTATCTAATCCAAACCCCTCATTTGACAGATTTAGGAACAGAGTCCCAAAGTAACTTTCCCAAACAACATAGGTACAAAGTGGTAGAGATCAGCTTTGAAGTGAGATACCTTCACTCGAAATCCTGTGATATTTTCCCTTCATTCCACTGCTGCCTTTACTTCAAGGCACTAGTGCCAGCTCTGTCACTAAATGTTTGACACCCCTCCCCCCTTAAGTTACTGAGCCCAGGGTCTCAGTTTCCTTACCTGAATGACCCCTTCTGGTTCAAATGTTCCACACATTCAAAGTATTCATCCACAGACTTTGTTTCTTACTAAGTCAATCCTTTCTATCATGGGTAGTCAGCTATAAGAAGCACTTATGAGCTCCCTCTAGCAAGGCATTGTAAAGATCATAAAATGGGTATCATTCCCATTATCCATAAGATTTCTACCAGAGATGAATAATATTTAATTTCCTCTTGTGATAACTGATGTTGTAAAAACTCAGCAATCTACTCTCTTCCAGCCAGGGGGCCACTTACCTTCCATAAGTTTGGTAAAAGGTTCTGGGCATGTAGAAGGAATGGGAAGGGCAAGCTTATTCATGGCAACCCCATAGGCTACTGCTAAGCCATCTATTCCTCGGAAGGGCACTTCACCCGTCAGTAGCTCCCAAAGCAGCACACCATAGCTAAGAAGAAGCAAAGACAGAGACTCCATAGGAAATCACATATCATACTTAATTACCATATTCAATTATCATAGCTTGTATGGCCTTGCCAAACACAGAAAAGTCTTCCCATGCTAATGGGGTTTCAATGGATGACATATGATAACTATTATGATTTTAATCATGGTGCTCTTGGATAGTACTTATTGGTAATGTGGAACAATGGAAAGAACATTGGTCTTAGTCAGGAGACCTGAGTTCTAGTTCCAGCATTATCCTCCCTTAAAATGGAAGCTCCTTGAGGGCAAGAAAATGTCTTTTTATCTTTACTTTTATCCTTAACACTTAGCACAATGTCTGGCACAGAGTAGGCTCTTAATCAATACTTGTTGCCTGACTAACTTCTTAGGCAGGTGACCCTGGGCAAATCACTTAGCCTCTTCAGACCCTTATTTTCATCATCTGTAAAATGAGAGGAGGAAGTAATAATGCTTCTACTCCCTACTTCATAAAGCTGTTATGAAGAAAGTACTTTTCTAAGCACTAAATTAATATTTCTGATACTGCCACATACTGGCTGAGTAAACTTGGAAAAGTCACTCTTCCTTGAGTCTCATCAGTAAAATGAGAAGGTTGGACTAGATCAGGAGTTCTTAGCCTAGTATCCAAAAACTTAGTTTTTAAAAATATGTTAATAAGTGTATTTCAATACAATTGGTTTCATTTGTAATCCTGTGTACTATATTTCGTGCAGTTAAAAATGTTATTCTCACCTATACTGAAGAAGTCCATGACACAAAAAAGGATAAGCCCTTGTCTTTATAGATCCCTAAGGTCTCTTCAGTTCTAAGATTCTGAATCTGTAAAATAGTACTGAATGATGTTGCTGACATCTACTATTTCTGTTTCTTTGAATGTTAATTCTGTTATGTTAATTTTATCCATAGCTATACTTAATTTTATTTTGAGGTTTAAAAAAAAAGTAGGCACACACTCTTGGGTATTATCTAGTGGATGGGCCAAAATAAACAAGTTTGGGTGGAGAAGAAGGTTTTTTTTAACAAATGCCCACAAGTCGAATAACTTCCCATATGTAGTCATTGATAGTAAAGATATCACTGTTAAGCTAGTCTCTTAATAATGGTGGTATCTTTGCCTGGCTAAACATAACAGGTAAATTTCACTGTCCAGAATCCAGGAGTATCAGCTGTGAGAGACAAGCTCTTGCTATGGCCCAGGTCATATCTGAATCTGTACTTGACTCTTTCCTCTCATATCCCTTAAGGGAAGGAGGACAGAATGTCACAGATGAGTCATTCTGTCTATCTACAAGTATGACCTACAAATCATGAAAAAGTAAAATTAAAAGGGGCCTTCATCCAAACCCGTCACCATCCTGGCTCTGGCTTGAATCAGAAATCAAGTGGGTCTCTTGACATGCTTGGCTTGGACCACAAATTCCCACCAATGCTAAACAATGGTTCCTTGGAAAGCTTTTATTAATCACTGCCCCGCCTCCCCATTAGTGTTTTTCCACCCTGACCCAATGAATGATTTTGTGTATTTCTATATTTTAAATTTGCTTACCTGTGCACATGTTATACACACACACACACACACACACACACACACACACACACACACACACATTATGTAAGTTTCCTGAGAACAGAAAATGTTTTCCTTTTTGCCTTTGCATCCCTAGAACAGTATCAGGAAAAGAGCAGGTGCTTAATAAATTGACCTAGATAACAAGCCAGGAGCAGGGGTCATATGAAAGGTCTCAGGAAAATTATAAATGATTGCGTCCTCTCCTATTTGTTACATTGGGCTCCCAGAGTTAGTCCTAGATACAAGTAGTGGCCACCCTGCCACATCTTCTGATAAGCTGTTAATGCAGCTGGTCTGAGAGAAAATGTGGCTACTCTCCTTGACCCACTGACACTTGGGCACACCCAACATTATCAGCTCCAAATTGAGGATGTAGTGACTGCCAACCTAGGAATCTCTCAATAACAGAGAACAAAAACCACCAGGAACAAACCATCCATCAATCAATACCTCTAGATTCAACACTTAGGATAGGTGTGATTGACCTACTCTCTTACAGGTTCATAGGATCATAGATTTAAAGCTAGAAGGGGCCTTAAGGGCCATCGAGTCCACGTCCCTCATTTCACAGATGAGGAAACTGCGGCACAAGGAGGTTAAATGATTTGCCCAGGCTCACATAGTGAGTAAGTGTCAGAGGCAGGATTCCAACTCAGGTCATTCCAACTCCCACTTCAGAGCTCTAACCACTGCATCACCCAGCTGGCAAAGAACAAGATGGCAGAGTAGTTCAAAGGTTTACATTTCTCTCCATTCTTTCATTCCTCTCTCTTATTCTGACCAGACTCTCTTATATACTGACCAGATAGCTACAGTTTTCATTTAGAAAGGGAATGAAGGAGATGCAGCGTTATACAGAGCCAATAGCATAGTAGAGAAAGAACTGGACCAAAAGCTGAGAAGATATGTGATCAGTTCTAACTTCTAACACAAATTTGTGTGATGCCTCTCTGCCACTGCACCCATGGATTTTTCCATCTGACTTAAGCCTTGTATATGCCTTCTTCAATTAGAATGTGATCTTCTTGAGGGTGAAACTGTCTTACTCTTCTAATTGTATCCCCAACACTTAGCACAGTGCTTTGCATATAGTGAGCACTTAATAAATGCATAATAAAAAATAAAAGCATTTAATAAAAAATTCATTCATTCTAAGACTATAAGTTGCACCGTGGTTTTGTATCTACATTGTAGAAGGAATTTGAGCTCCTTGAGGGCAGGGTTTTTGCATAATTCCTGGCATCCAGTAAGCATTTAATGAATGCTTGTTGACTAATTGAAATAAGACAGTGTACTGCTATACCCTGGACCCTAGGGTTCAGGACCCTAGGCTTCTTCCAAAAGAATCTGAAAGGTGATGGTCACCATAGATTGGCCCACCTGCCACTAGCTACTTTGTCTCTCTCTCCTTTGGGGTATCTTGTTGCTTTGACTATTTTTCCTTTGTCCAACAGGTTGTCTACTCTTTACTCATGTCCCCTTTTCCTTACCCTTCTCTCCTACCCTTCTTTTTCTCTGATACCCCTATATCTGGAAACTTCTATACTTGTGGCATCTTAGGGTAAAATCTTACAATTTCTATCAGATTGGCATCTCTTTGCCTGTGACATCAAGAGTAGAAAACCAATTAGACTTTCTTGCTCCTTTCCCTATAAAAAACATCTTGAGCTCTGATCCTGGCTCCACCATGACACCTTAGCAACCAGGAGTTGCCTTGTACCCACAAGTTCTAAACCATCATGGGCTCTCTCTTCCTGCCATGACCTGAAATTCATCATGCTCCCTGGCAACATCCTTAATTCTATCCTTTCCCAGTCCTGCTTTGGAAATGTTAGTGTCCTAACAATAGTTAGGAAGGTCAATGAGTTACCTGAGTTTTTAGATGTTAATCATGGACCGTATGCAAAGTGGAGAACACTGGGTTTCCTAGTACCTTTCCTTCTTGTTTCTATCTCTCACTCCTTTGAGTACCTCCAATAAATCACATTTTCTTCCCTTAATTTAAATATATCAAATGAGAGAATCTATTGCAGAGGCTCTTTAATGTGGGACCCATGAGCATGTTTTTAAAATATTTTGATATTTTTAAAATATTCTAATATTTGAACTACTAGTAACTGTCTAAAACTGGGTTTGAACTCAGGTCCTTGTAACTCCAAGCCCAGAACTCCAAAACCTAACTGCCCCTATAAAGACAATAATCTAGAAAATAAAGACAATATATCAGCCAATAAAACATTTTAAAAACATTTATTATTTATTTTTAGCATTCTTTTTTTAAATGTTGAGTTCCAAGTTCTCTCACTCCTTCCAGCCCTTCCCACCTGCTGCAAGCAATATGATACCAATTATACATGCAAAATCATGCAAAGCATTATTTCCATATCAGCCATATCACAAAAAAGCAAGAAAAATAAAGTGAGAAAACTATATTTCAATTTGCACTCAGAATTTATCAGTTCTTTCACTGGAAGTGGATAGCATTTTTCAACATGAGTCATTCAAAAATGTCTTGGATCATTGTATTGATCAGAGTAGCAAAGTCTTTCACAGCTGATCATCATTACAATACTGCTGTTACTGTGTACAGTGATTTTCTGGTTCTGTTCATTTCACTTTGTATCAGTTCGTGTAAGTCTTCCCATGTTTTTCTGCAATCATCCTCCTTGTCATTTCTTATAGCACAATAGTATTCCATCACAATCTTATATACTGACCAGTATACTACATATATACTACATTATATACTACAACTTGTTCAGCCATTGCCCAATTGATGAGCATCCTCCTAAGTTTCCAATTCTTTGCCACTACAAAAAGAGTTGTTATATATAAGTCCTTTTCCTTTATGTTTGATCTCTTTGAGGTACAGACTTAGTAGTGGTACTGCTGTGTCAAAGGGCATACATGTTTGATGGTCCTTTGGGTATAGTTCCAAACTGTTCTCTAGAGTGGTTGGATGAGTTCACAACTCCACTAACAATTCATTAATGTACTTATTTTCCATCATCTCTTCCAGAATTTGTCATGTCTGATAGGTGTGGGGTAGTACCTCAAAGTAGTTGCAATTTGTTTTTCTCTAATCAATAGTGATTTAGAGCATTTTTTCATATGACTATAGATAGCGTTGATTTCTTTTTCTGAAAACTGCCTGTTCATATCCTTTGACAATTTATCAATTGAGTAATGGCTTTTATTTTTATAAGTTTGACTCCATTCTCTATATATTTGAGAAAAGAGGCCTTTATCAGAGAAACTTGCTGTAAATGTTTTTTATATTATTACTTCATTGCCTTTGGTACCTTTCGGCAAAATGTAGTCTCCCTGACTATCTGTTTTAATTAAGTCTACTTTTGCTTTTGTTTCGTCTGAGATCATGATTGCTATCCCTGCCTTTTTTTTTGCTTCAGATAAATCATAATAGACTCTGATTAATCTCTTATTTTAACTCTGTGTCTGTCTTTCTGTTTCAAGTGTGTCTCTTGTAAACAACATATTGCTATGTTCTGGCTTCTAATCCACTCTGTTATTCACTTCTGTTTAATGAGTGAGCTTATCCCATTCACATTCAGTTATGATTACTAACTGTGTATTTCTCTCCATCTTATTTTCTTCTGTTTATCTTTCTCACTCCCTTTTTATCCTATCCCTCCTTAAAAGTCCATTTTGCTTCTGCCTATGGCCTCCCTTAATCTTCCCTCCTTTTTACCATCTCCTTACCCTTTATCTTATTCCGTACCCCTCCTATTTCTCTGTCCAGTAAGATAGATTTCTATACCCAACTGAGTGTATGTATACATATATATGTACACACATATTCATATATACATACATACACATACACACACACACACACACACACACATAATCTTCTCTCTTTGAACCAATTCCAATGAGAGTGATGTTCACCCATTGCTAACCATCACCACCCATTTTCCCCTATACTGTAAACGTTCTTCCTTAGTGCCTCTTTTATGTGAAATAATTTACCCCATCTGCGGTCCCTCTTTCCCCTCCTCCCAGTGCATCTCTCCATTTTTTCTGAGGTTGAGGTCATCCTAACATAATCAACTAATACCCATGCCCTCCGACCATGTAGACTGCTTCTAACTGCCCTAATAATGATAAAAATTCTTAGGAAATTACATGTATCATCTGCCCATATGGAAATATAAATGGTTTAACCTTATTGAGTCTCTTGTAATTTTTCATTCATCTTTACCTTTCTAGGCTTCTCTTGAGTCCTGTGTTTGACAGTCAAATTTTCTAGTAAGCTCTGGTCTTTTCATCAGAAATGCTTGAAAGTCCACCATTTCATTAAATATCCATTTTTCCCCTGAAGGATTATACTCAGTTTTACTGGGTAAGTTATTCTTGGTTGTAATGCTAGCTCCTTTGTCTTCTGGAATATTATATTCCAGCCCTCCTCTCCCTTAAAGTGGAAACTGATAAATCTTATGCAATCCTGACTGTGGCTCCATGATATATGAATTGTTTCTTTCTGGATGCTTGCAATATTTTCCCCTTGACCAGGGAGCTCTGGAATTTGGCTTTAATATTCCTGGGAGTTTTCATTTTGAGATCTCTTTCAAGAGCTGATCAGTGGAGTCTTTCAAGTTTTATTTTACCCTCTAGATCTAAGATATCAGGGCAGTTTTTCATTTATAATTTCTTGAAATAAGATGTCTAGGCTCTTTTTTTATCATGGCTTCTGGTAATCTAATAATTCTTAAATTATCTCTCCTCAATCTATTTTCTAGGTCAGTTGTTTTTCTGATGAGGTACTTAACATTTTCTCCTATTTTTTTCATTCTTTTGACTTTTACTGTTTCTTGATTTCTTACGCTCCAAGTCATTAGCTTCCATTTGCCAATTTTAATTTTTAAGGAATTATTTTCTTCGGTGAGCTTTTTTTACCTCTTTTTCCATTTGGTCAATTCTGCTTTTTTAAGGAGTTCTTTTCTTCAGTGAATTTTTGTACATTTTATCCATTTATCCTGTTCTGCTTTTTATGAAGTTCTTTTCTTCAGTGAATTTTCTGCCTCTTCTATACTGAGGCCACTTCTATCTTTAAGGTGTTTTTTTTTTGTTCAGTATTTTTTGTGTCTCTTTTACCAAGCTGTTCATTCTCTTTTCATAATTTTTTTGTATTGCTCTCATTTCTTTTCCCATTTTTTTCTCTACCACTCTTATCTCTTTAACTTTTCCAGTAATTTTTGTGGGGCTTGGATCCAGTTAGCATATTTCTTTGAGGCTTTAGCTTTAGCTATTTTTACATTGTTGTCTTCTTCTAAGTCAGGGCTGTCCAAACTTAGGTTATCTTAGGGCCGCATTAAAATAAAATAATTATTTGAGGACCGCGCCCAGAATAAAAAATACGGTACACCAATAGAAAGCGGGGGAAAATGCGTTATCAGTACAACAGGTGAAGGCACAAAGCACAAAAACAAACACAAAACAACAAAGCAGCATCACAACAGTATAAAGGTAGGTGCATACTGACTAGTCTGCATTGTACAAAAGGGACACATCCCACAGATAGATTGAAAATTCCATGCGATATGTTCCATCCGTAAGACTGCTTAAAAACACCAAAGAAAATTAACATCGACAAGATTATTTATGGAACTAAAAATCTAATACACATTTCATGCAAATTATTATTTTATTTTTTTGCTGGTGAACATTAAAACCCACAGGTGGGCTGCATAAAATCTCACTGCGGGCCACATGCAGCCCATGGGCTATATTTTGGACAGCCCTGTTCTAAGTATATGTCTTATCTTCCCTTCCACAGCTTTTTATTTTTAAGTTCTCTTTTTGTTGTTTGCTCATTTTCCTAGCCTATTTTTTGACTTTGAACTTCATGTTCAAATTGAGCTCTGCTTACCTGGGGATGGGGAGGCACTGTCCCAAGCCTCAGGTTTCTTCGTGCTGCTGTTTTCAGGGTTAATTCTAAGGGTTTGGAAGTTTTAGTATTTCCATGGTGGTGTGATCCAGGGAGAGGTGTGGTCATTGCTTTCTTGGTCTGTGCTCTAGACTTTACCCAGAAAGGGTCCCTGTTCCCCTGCAGTCACAAGCATGTTGGAGGTCCTTTTGGCCCTGGAACTGTGAAAAGGTCCCCTGCTCTCCTGTAGCTGCAAGTGGTAGTGCCCTTCTCTGCCTCAGAACTTCGACCAGGGCCCCTGCTCCCTTGCAATCAGCCATAAAGACTCCTTGCCACTCTTGGAACTGCCGTGCAGAACTGCATATGGGCAACAGAGGTGCCAGTCAGCACCAGCTGTACCCAGTGCCAGCAAAGGGTCCTCTGTAATCTCTTTCTGACCAGTTACTACCCCTGACCCCATTATTGTCTCTGGGCTGAGAGTTCCCAAAGTGGCTGCTATTGTTCCTGTTGCAGTATATGGTCCAGGCCAGTGTCTCCACTGCTCCAGAATTCAATTTGAGGCATTATTTAAAAGTTGTTTGGTGGGGATTGTTGAGAGAGTTTGCTGGGTTGCTGGCTTTAATCTGCCCTCTTGACTCTGCCCACCTCTCTCCTTCTTTAGCTCTGGCTTTCTCATAAGCTGTAGTATACAGAAGATAAGGCAAAGGCCAGTGGTAGTATCCTCATCCTGGTGTCACAGACCCATCCTGAGTAACTCCTAAATTTTCTTAGGCTGGAAAAATGTTTCACCTTGAGCTTTTGTTGGCTCTGCTGCTCTAAAATTTGATTTGAGGTGTTATTTTAAAATTGTATAGAGGGGAATGTTTAGAGGGTTCAACTGGGTTACTGCCTCTAATCTGCCATCTTGGCTCCACCCCCTCAATAAAATATAATTTATTAAAAGAATTCCATTAGCAAGCCAAGAAGATGAGAGGAAGGAATAGGAGGAAAGGAGTGGTGGACAGTATTGTCAAGACCATCTAACACCAGCTAAACTGGGCCATAAAGCATTCCCTCAGCATCAGATCCCATTTGGATAGTCCTCATCTACAACTTCAAGTACAATGCCAGAGGGGAACTTAATAAGGAGTTAGAACTCGAAAACAACTCAGATCACCTAATTCAACCCTCTTTTTTTACGGTAAGAAAGATAAAGTTCATAGAGGGGAAGTGACTTCCTGGTGGGGAGAATGTTTCAGGCATGGTGGAATTCTGGCTCTGGGGTCAGAAAACATGGGCTCCTATGGTTCTGATGCATACTACCAGTGTAATTTTGAGCAAGTCATTTAAACTCTCTGGGCTGAGGTTTCCTCATCTATAAAATAAAGGGGTTGGACTAGGCAGCCTCCAACTTTTCTTTTTATTTTAGAGCTATGATCCTGTGACCCAATAATGCCCATTTTACAGATGTGGAAACTGAGATTCAGGATGATCATAGTGAATAACAAACAGGATGAAGATTTGAAATGAAGTCTCCTGCTGCTCTTTCTAGTACATCATAATTCCCTATGACTGAAGACTCAAAAGCTATCGAGATTCTTTGGCAGAGAAGAATGTATTAGTTTACATTAGCTACCTCATTCTGTAATATCAGTGGAACAGCAGAATGGAACTATGTCTCTGAAATGTAGAAAGCTGATACCATTACATTTTCTTGCATATGATGATGCTAACAACTTATTGTTAAGAACATCTAGTTCAGTCCTCTTAATCTTACAGATTAGAAAACTAATCTGAAGACTAGATAGAACTGATTTGTCCAAAGTCACATGGGTAGCAAGAAACAAAGCTGGGATTTGAACTTATGTCCTATAACTGCAATTCCTTCTCCTGTACCACACTGGAAAATCCAACTTCCATTTTCCCCATATCTAAAAACACAGGAGAGGCAAATAGCTGCTTGAAAAAAATATACCTACTGGAATGTATTAAGTATACCTAAACAGTAGTAGTGATATACCGTGACTAGGGAGAGTAGACATTTGTCTTGGGTTTTTAGGTCTAGAACAAGAGTTCTTAACCTCAGGACTATGAACTTGTTTTTAATTTTTTTAAGAATTCCATTTCAATATAACTTATTTCCTTTGCAATTCTATATATTTAATTGTAAGCATTTAAAAACATTATTTTGAGAAAGGGCTCATAGGCTTCACTAGATTTCCAAAGGGGTTAATGATGCCCACAAAAAAGGTTAGGAACTGCTACTCTAGAAGCAAGGTGCTAGTCAATATATAATTCCTTGGCATCTCTTCCTAGAAGGCAACCGGGTATCTTCTCTAGACAATAGTATATCCATATGGTGGAGCAATCCCTAAAAGTCCTACTCCCTAGCTAGCATAATGGAAATTAGCTTTGCATGATCTTCCATCTATGTTTGGGTTCTCTTCCAATATGGGGATGTTATGTTCCTAAAAATGCTCAGATTCTGGAAGAGTCTGGGCAACTGAAATGAATTTGACAACACAGCAGCCCCTACCTCCACACATCACTGCCTTTGGAGAACATAGAGGAGCGGATGACTTCAGGGGCCATCCAAGCATAAGTTCCAGCTGCACTCATCTTGGTGGTCTTGTGCCATTCCCGGGCCAGGCCAAAATCCGTGATCTTCAGAATCTTGTTGCTCAAGTCTCCATTCTCAACCTTCTGGAGGATCAATACTGGACAAGGAAAGAGATAAAGAAAAAAATGAGAATCAGCAGACTGAACACAAACTGTCCTGTTGAGTAATAATTCACGTTTATAAAACATACTGGTCCTATAGGGGAGATAATATAAGTATTATCCTCATTACTATCCCATAATTAGGCTAAATACCTTGCACAAAATGCAAGGCTAGTAAACAGTACAGCTGAGACTCAAATCCAGTTCTTCTGTCTCCAAGTCTGACTCTTCTTTTCATTATACCAGAGGTTTTCCAATCTTTTCCAGTAGCTATGCCCTGTGGCTTTTAGTGAACCTTTGCCTTTATTCCCTTTATTCAATAAGAAAGGGAACAAATTCTAGAGTCTGCCATGCATATATCCACAAGAAATGAAATTTTAAAAGGAGATTAAATCCCATAAAGAAAACTTTACTTGTATATAACATTTTAGTGTCATAAAATTGTTCTCTAATACACACTTTTTTTTCACTTACTTGGGTCTATTTAAGTGGGAAAATATGGTCATCTCCCAAATAGTTATATCTTGTTGATAAGTTCCTCTTATTACCCTGAGGACACATGGACTCCTGAACTGAACCATGCCCCTTCCCTAGATGCTTCAGATGTCATAGCCTATCTGGAAACTCTTTTCTTTCCATCTGTTAAGCCATCCAACACCTCACTACTCATCATTACAGAATGAGTCACTCCATCCAAAAAACTGGTTAAAAACTGTCTTCTGAGACCCATGGAGCCCTAGACTCATGATTTAATACCCATAGCTCATAGCCCAAAACATTTAGTCAATGTGTTGTAGACTAGATGTACTGAGATCAGACCTGACCCTTCTTTCAGAAAGACAACATTAAATTCATGCCTAACAATTGTGTCCCTGGTTTTATTACCATAGGCCTTATCTGAAGAGCCCAAGGGAAAGATTGAAAAGATGAAGAAAGAGGTATTTGAGAAATTGTTTCTTAAAACAAAAACCAGTATTTAAAATAAAGTATTTTAGGGTTAGAAGTATTAAAATAAAAACCAATATTATGACTTCTTTATATTTTCCTACCTTTCTTTTCTTAAGAAAAGCTTTCCCCTGGATATCAAGGTCTTCCCTATCCTAGTTTCATGGCTCTAGAGGTAGAAGCAACTTCAGAGATTATCTAGACTTCCCTCATTTTAAGGATGAAGATAAAGGACCAGAGAGGTTATGACTTTCATGACACACAGAAAAAACAGAGCCAATATTTGAACCTAAGTCCTCTCACTCCCATTCCAAAGCTTTTTTTCTATTGTACCAGCCTATCTCTTGCTTATTTTCTTTTTCTCATACACTGAGAATGTGATAGCGATAATAATAAAGATGCTGCTGCTGATGATGATGATGATGGTGATGGTAATGATAAAGATACCTCACCATAACTCTGGGAGGGAGGTGCAAATATTATCCCCACTTTACAGATGAGGAAGTGAGGTAGACAGAGGTTGAGTGTTTGCCCAGCATCACGTAGCTGGAGTCTGAGGCCACATTTGAACTCATATCTTCTGACTTCAGGTCCAGCATTCTCTCCCCTAGCTGCCTCAACATGTTGCAGAGGTGAATGATGAAGGAGAGACTTTGTGGACCTGGCAACGACAGGACATGAGTATACTCCAGGAAGGAGCAACTGGGCTTAAAAGTTGGGTGTGCAACTTATGACCTACACATCTCCAGGCAACTCACTTAACCACTCTGGGCCTCCATTTCTTCATCTTTAAAATAGAGCAGTTGGACTAGATGACCCCCCAAGGTCCTTTCCAGCTCTAAATCCATGATGAGGGACAAGTGTTCCTTCCCAGGTGGCATTCTGCAGTGGTTTCACCAATTGCTTCTGTGTAAGGCTAATCCTTGGAGTTCCTCAAGGCTGAGGATTGATTAAACAGTAGTAGCTCACATTTTATCACGCTTACAGGCTTACAAAATACTTTCCTCACTACGAGTCTAGTGTTGTCATTTCACAAACGAGAAAGCTGAGGCCCAGAGTGGTAACACAAAGAAGAATGTTGTTGTGAGGGAAAAAAAAAACAACCACCAGCTTAAAAGCCAAAAAACCTGAATTTCAGTCTTGCCTTACTACTTATTGTGTAAGTTTGGGCAAATCATTTCCCTCTCTGGGCCTTAGCTTCCTCATCTGTCAGACGAGGTGAATGATCCCTTCCTTTCAGTGTGGGGAGACTGCAGGTATGTAATATTGCACATACTGCCCAACTGAAGTTAGCTGGTTTTACTGAGCCACTTTTGAAGAATTATTCTCTCTTACGACCCATATGCACACAAATATTTATAACAATGCTTTTGTTACAGCAAAGAACTAGAGAGAAAGGGGGTTTATATCAACAGGGGAATGGTTGATGAATATAATGGAATATTGTTGTACCATAAAAAATTATTAATGTGATAGATTCAAAGAAACTTATAGAGACTTACATGAACTGATGCAAAGTAAAGTCAGTGAGACCAGAAGAACGACTTATATAATGACTACAATAACGTAAGAAAAGAACTTGGAAAGACTCGAAAACTCAGCTAACGCAATGACCAATTATGACTTCAGGAGACTGATGACGAACCACAATGCCTATCTCTTGGTAAACAAGAACAATGCCATGATTTGTTTTTGCTGACTCTGTTATGAAGGAGGAGGCAGAGTTGGTAGGAAGTGAAAGTGATACCACAAAAGAAATAAAAAAGCATCAAGGAAACAATTTTAAAAACACAGAAAGCAGCAGGAAAATTAGAAGAGAGGTCAAACAAGCAGGACAATTATGTTAATATCTTAAATTTAACATATGTTTTGAAAATCATATAAGGAGAAGTTCACAGATTCATACAAAATCCTCTTTTCAGGTCTTTTTATTAAAATGTTCATTTTTGTTGATTTTTACCATTTTTAAAGATATCAATAAAAATGTTTTAAAGTTAAAATGTAAATTTTTTAAAATGAAGGAACTATACTAAAAGTTCTCTGAGGTCCCTTCCAGGGCTAATTGATTCTATGATTATCTTCCTTCTCTCTCATCTTTTTAGTCTAACTATCCTCCTAGAAAAGCACCATCAAGGGAGTACTCAGAACTGTACTTGGGACTGAGCCAAGACCACTCCCTCACCTACCAAAAGGGCTCCAGTGGAAAGTACATTACTCTGAGAGGAGCTTTCTCCAAGACAAAAACATGCTGGAGCACTAATGGAAACTGAGTGCTATATGCCATAAGCTAGGAAGAGTTGAAAAATTCTCCATGGAAAGCACTGCTTTATTATTACCTATTAGATAAAAATGCTTACTTGGCATACTTAGGAAAACAAAGAAACAACCAGCGTTCAAGAAACTTTTCCTAGCTAGGCAGCTAGATATCAAAAAAAGGCATTGTGGCAAGCGCCTCCATTTTGAAAGGCGAGAAATGGGCAGAAAAAATTGCCACAGAGATCTTTCTGTCATGGAAAAGATAAGGAACCTTGAACACTAACCAGCATCAGTCCCTTAGAACCCTGTGCACAGTAAACTCTTCGGAACTTCAAAGTCAGCCAGTCAACAGGCAATTATTAAATGCCAGGCACAATATTAAGTACTGGGGATAAAAAGAAAGGCAAAAAACCAGTATCTGCCCTTAAGAAGCTCACATTCTGGGGGGCGGAGCCAAGATGGCAACTGGAAAGCAGTAACTGGCGTGAGCTCCCCACCAAGTCCCTCCAAAAACCTATAAAAAAATGGCTGTGAACCAATTCTAGAACTGCAGAACCCACAAAGTGGCAGAGGGAAGCAGGGCTCCAGCCCAGGACAAATGAGATTACAAACGGTCTCGGGGTAAGGTCTGTCCCAAAGGGAACTCCCAGCCCCCAGCTGAGGGGAGCGCAGCTGAGCAAAGCAGAGCCCAGCGTGCACGGCGCGGGGCGGCGCGGGTCAGCGCAGCAGATCGCGGACCGACGAGACCAGGAGTGGAGCGGAGAGTGCCCTAGCATGCTGAATTAATGAGCTGTGGCATGTACCAGACCTCACAACCCACAAACAGCAAAGACTACACAGAAGGTTAGTGGGAAAAGCTGCGGGACAGAGTTTGCGGTTAGGCTTCCACCCCTGAGGCAATGGAGGCGGGGCAGCTTTAGAAATTCAGCTGCAGTTGCTTCTGGCCCCAGGCCCACTTGGTGGGAGGAATTAAGTGGTTGATCAGAGCAGGAGTGCAGAGCCTGCTGAAGATTTAAGCCCAGTCTGGGTTGGGGGTTCTTGGGGAAGGAGGAGTTCTGGTGAGGCAGCGTATCCACCCAAGCGTGGAACA
>CM053624.1:165221985-165244382 GCA_028646595.1 Phalanger gymnotis | reverse complement strand
GGAAATGGGGAGAAAAATCTGTAATTCAAACGCATGTGAAAATTAATGCTGAAAACTAAAGATGTTAATAAAAAAAAAATTTAAGTTCTGTTTCTGTTCTGACATTACGTGAATCCGGGGGTCTTGGAAGTAAGTGCTGGTAGTTAAATGACGCTGTGACATCAAAATGCAACCAGAAGTCAATATATCTTTTTTCTACCCCTTACTCCAATACTGGTTCAGACCATTATTACTTTCCCCAAGAAAAAAAATTGCTGAATTTGAAGCAAGAATACTTTGGCTACAAAAATCCTAGCTCTGTGACTTCCTACCTGTGTGACCTGGGAGAAATCACCTCCCCTCTCTGGGCCTCAGTTTCCTCACCTGCAAACTGAGAGAGAAAGGGTAGAACTAGACGATCTTTAAGGTTCCTCTCAGTCTCAAATCTTGTGATGCTTAGTTGTGGTATATGATTGTATTTGAACACTACTGTGCTATAAGAAATGATGAGCTCAATGATGTAGAAAAACATGGATAGACTTACAGGAAATAATGAAGGATGAAATAAGCAGAATCAAGAGAACACTGTATATGGTAACAGTAATATTGTTTTAAGAACAACTTTGAGGAACTAAGTCATTTTGATTACTATAAATTACAAGGGACATATGAAGGAAGACATTATCTGCATTCAGAGAAGGAACTGATAAATAGAAGTATGTATAGAATGATTTTACATACATATACATATTTATGTCTAATGATAGCCATCTTTAGGGCAAGGGGAGAGAAAAAAAGAAATGTACATAATAGCTTTATTATTATTATATATCTATTATTATATTTATTCTATATTTAAAAGGAATAGCAACTTGAACATAATAGATTTTCAGTTTCATGTGCAATCATCTTTTTGTTGTACTATGTTATGGAAATGCTTGTTTTATTTCATAAATTAAAAATAAAGAATATATATACATACACATACATACATACAAATATATATGTGTATAAACATACATACACACTCACACACAAGAATCCAATTGGGGTAAAAGAAATGTGAAGTCAGAAACAAAAACAAAAAAATGGATCTGCCTTATTTGGGGACCATCTTTCTAGGCATTCCCTCTGAGCACGGCTGGTGACCCTCCTGATGGGAGAACGTGCGAAGGCATATGCAGAAAGAGAAATCCACAAATGTGTACAGATATTTTTGTTTCTTCCTATTATCATCTAGGGCCAATCACTGTATCCATGCCATAGTCCTCTTCCATCCTAACAGGGGTAAGGAGCCTAGAGGCAGGAGACCAAGGTTCTGTTCCCAGTTAAGCTACTAAGATTCTGTGTGATTGGGGACACTTCAGAAAATCTTGGAATCTCCAAGTTGGAAGGAATCTCAGAGGAAATCTTGTCCAGATTCCTAAGTGAATAAGAATTCTGTCTAAGCTTCAGTTTCTCCATCTATATGTAGGTGGAAAAATCTAAAGGATCAGTAAGGCCCCTCTCAAGTCTCAGGTTATTCTCAGGTGGCATAGGGGATAGAGAACTGGAGTCAGGAGGACCTGAGTTCAAAACCTGCCTTAGACAGTAGCTGTACAACCTTCTCCAGCATCAGCTTCCTTATCTCTAAAATGAGAGAGTTGGACTTTATGGCCTCTAAAGTCTCTTTCAGTCCTAAATCTACAATCTTATGACAATGAAATCTTTTTTTTTCATTTTTATTAACAGCATGGCTACACACTCAGGACAGCCAAGCCCCACCCAGCCATCTGAGCCTTCTCAGCATCCTAAGGGCAGAACCACCAAGTCAGAAGGCAAAAGGGATTTAGATATGACTATTTTGCCCCAGGAGAGGAGAATAGAAAGGTTACAGACCATTCTGGAGTAAGGTATGAAGAAAATGGGGAGGGGAGGTGGTGGGTAGGGGAAGGTCAGAGGAGGAAAAAAAATCCCATTCATTTAATACAAGCAGGGAACATAGGGATGAAGGTGCCATTCTCACTGTAATATCTCTTGTGAATGAAAAGAAAGCAAATAAATTAATTAAACAAATGAACAAATAAATTAGATGAATAGCTGGATGACAGTTAGACAGACAAAGAAGGCAGACACAGAAAAGCTCAGAGCTGGTCTACACCCTGACATCCCAGAAAGACCAACCCACTAGCTGCCAACGTGCAGAGCCAGGTCCTGGGCTGCCTCACGCTGACTCAGCAGGAGCAGACTGACTGAACTTGTGACTCATCCATCATTGCCACCCAGAGAGGGCAAAGCCAGCACAAATTCCCCTAGCCTCCCCTGGCTGTTGGCCCACTGCTGTCTCCACCTCCTGCTGGTTGGGGAAGGTTCAGAGGTGCCAGACTCCCAATCTTTCAGACTCTCCCTCTCTTCAGAGGAATGATGCATGCCAAAGACAGACGGAAGATGCCAATCAAGGCAGGGCTAACCTAATCCCAGCACATCAACAAGGCTCCTCAGGAGACTAGCGTCAGGCTATAATTTGTACAATCACACAGGCTAATGCAACCAGAGGCCTTCCATGCAGAATAATAAAATGCTCAAATTAGATCTGACCTTGGAGATTGTCTAATCCAACCCCATCCTCGTATACGTGAGGAAACTAAAACCCAGAAAGTTTCTGACAAGCCCAAGGTCACACAGCTTACTAGTAGAAGAGACAGAATCATAATTCCTAGTCCATTGCTCATTCTATTCACAGTCAGGGAGTTGTGTCAGTGAGATGCAGTGGAAATGGTCCGGAGAGACCTACCTGTGAATACTGCCTCTGATACTTACTAGCTGTGTGACCCTGGGAAAATCACAAAGTCTTATCTTTAAAATGTAAAATCTGTAATAGCACTTCCCTTACAAGGCTATTACCAGGATCAGCTGAGATAATATATGTAAAAAGCTTTACAACACTGAAAATATCATATAAATGTCAGCAGTAATAGCAATGATTATAGCCATTATACCACACAGTTTGAAATGTAACTGAATTCTCAGTGGTCTTTCTGTTTCTGTATCCATATTCTAAAAAGTTCCTGTGGATTCCTATATTCAGACTTGTCCTCTTGCCCTAGAGCTGAGGCAAAAAACCATGAAAAGGATTGTCAAAAGCTGCCAAGCTTGCCAACTATTAACAATTTCGACAAACATTCCATTCTTAGAGGCAATTGGTGGTGTAGTGAATAGAGCAGTGAGCGCGGGAGATAGAAAGACCTGGGTTCAAATCTGGCCTCAGGTACTTATTAGCTGTGTGACCCTGGGCTAGTCACTTCACCCTATGACCCTGGCCTAGTCACTTCACCCTATTTTCCTCAGTTTCCTCAGCTGGAAAATGGGGATAATAATGGTTCTTACCTCGCAGAGTTGTTGTGAGAATCAAATGAGATAAAATTTGGTAAAAAAAAAAATCACTTAGCATAGTAGGCATTATGTAAATGCTTATTCTCTTCCCCTTTCAAACAAATGCTAAGTACCTACTGTACGCAGACACAGCTGTGTTGTGGGACCCCTTTTGGTACATATCACAGGGCCTTACTTCTTCAGCACCAGTGTTGTTTGGGGGCCTCTCTCTATGCATAAAGCTACAGGCCTTTAATACATAGCAGGTACTAAATATAGACTAAAATGAATTTAATTCATCCAACCACCTGCACCATTGTAATGGGAAGGGACAGACTGGCTAATAATTAATATAATATAGCTAAAGGCCATAATTATATATGGTTTAAACCCTGGATCAAAGAAAGAGGAAAAAGACAAATAAATACAAAACTGTTCTTTTTGAGGTGGCAAGAAATGGGAGTCTGAGAGGGTATCCTTCAACTAGGGAATGGCTAAACAAGTTATAGCAGATTAATTTGATGAAATATAATTACACTATAAGAAATTATGAAGAGGATGGTTTCAGAAGACCGGCAAAGATTTATGTAAACTTTATGTTTATATTTTTATATATTTTTATATTTATATAATGTAAAGTGAACAGATCCACAAATATAATGTATACAATCACTCCAACATTATTGTAAAGATACTCAAAAATTGAGAAAAATAAAAAAGAATGTCGAGGAAGCATTTTTTAAAACAGAGAAGAAAGCAGAAGTAGGTTCAAAAGGGAACACAGACAAGTAGGGCAATTTTGGGACTACATATTAAATTTAGTATACACTTTTTAAATAAATCATTTTGAAATTCACGAAAACCCATTTTTGTGAATTTGAAAATAAAATTTATTTCAAAAAACCAATCTACTAGAGATACACAGTATCATCTATCATCCTCTTTTTCTTTTCTTTTTGCTCATGTTCGTCAAGTTTATAAAAATAAAAAACAAGCTTGGTACACGGGAACCTCAAATATCATCCTTTTTCTATCAGAACAGTTTAGTTTACTCATATTTATGTAAGACTTTATGGTTTACAGTACTTTTACAGTACTTAGAGTACTCTTTCCTTCAGAAAAGTTCAATGACTTGACCAGGGTCACACAGTTAGTAAGTGTCCAACCCAAGACTCCAAATCTGGTGGGGGTTTTTTTCTACCACAGCTCAGTGCCACCCCAGAGGATGCCCACCAACCCCCAGAATACTACCCATGCAAGTATTATTCTCACCTAATAGAAGATAGTCTATGTTATATGAAAGAAATGGGTATATAACCTGGCCCACAAAGTGAAAGAGTAAAACCAAAAGAATAATACACACAATGTGATTCATCCTCCCCAACCCCAGTTGATATAGTCACAGAATGTAGTCAACAAGGATGAGGTTCTATTACATTAGCAAGGTGATGTGATGTTTTCATAAGGTACAAAGACCTCTCTGGGTCAAGAAGGGAACCACAGGATTGGCCAAGTGAACGAATTAGCCACATCCTTTCATGCTTTAAATAGCTAAGCCCTGAACAATTTCAGCAGTTGGACAGTGAGAGCAAATTTCAATCTGGGAACTCACTGTTGAAGAAACCCTTGCAAGAGAGGGAAAAAAGGGAATTTCTTTCTCTTCCCTCCCATCACTGGCCATGGATCTCTGAGGGGGCCGCTATTAGACCATCAGGTGACAGCATCTAATAGGGAGCAGAGACAAACACTTCAAATACACACAGAGAAAGACGATCACCCGACGGAAGAAGCTGCTTCAAGGAGAGAAGACAGTTGACCTGCAGAGAAGAGTAAACCTGGGGAACTCAGCTGAGCAAATGGATTAGCAAAGATATGGCCCCCAGCAAGCTGTGTAAGGGCTCTATGAAGAAAGAACTCCCGGGCTTTATATAACCAGAAGCTGCGCCTCTTTTGTTGTTGTTGTTTTCAGGCTTTCTGTAGTATTTGACTGTGACCCCGTCTCCAGTTTTCTTGGCAAAGATACTGGAGTGGTTTGCCATTTCCTTCTGCAGCTCATTTTATAGATGAAGAAACTGAGGCAAATAGAGGTTAAGTGAATTGCCCAAGGTCACATAGCTAACAAGTGTCTGAGGCCAGATTTGAACTCTGGTCTCCCTGATTCTAGACCTGGCGCTCTATCTACTATGCCACGTAGCTGCCCATTCTGTCTATAGTATCCTACATGTCTGCCTTACTACCACTGTAGTATAAGTTTGAGCACACTCTTCTTATGAACACTGCATATACTTGTAGAAGTGGCGTTTTATGGGGTAAATATTTTGCAACTATTGCTTTTCTTACTCCACTTTAATAAATGCCTTTGCTAAGAGTGAATTATATCTTCTGACTGATTTGTTAAGGAGAAGCACGCCAGTGAGGACTCGTGAGTGTAAAACTTTGGAATGCAGATCCTAGAGACCAGTAGCAGTTGACCTCTTGGCATCCAATCCGTAAGAACAAGTTGGAAAAAGAAGCCAGAAGCCATCTTATAGCTACAATTTCTGTGACAACATCACTTAAAGAAAGCCAAATTCTGGGTAATTAAAAAAAATCAACACAACTTCCTCAATGAACAGATAACAGAATGGAGGCTGACAACAAGGGCAAGATGTCGTATTCCAAGTCAGATGCAGTTGCCATCTTGGGCATTTTGGCTTGACTATTTTTGGTTACAAGGGAGGATTCTACTTTTAGTAGGGGTAAGGGTGAGGAGTAGCCAGAGGTGAGTCAGAACATTTCAAAAAATTACTGTAATATTTTTTTAAAAGGGGGCAGTTAAGTGGCACAGTGGATAGACTGCTAGGCATGGAGTCAGGAAAACTCATCTCCCCGAGTTCAAATCTGGCATCAGATACTTACTAGCTGTATGACCACAGGCAAGTCACTTCACCCTGTCTGCCTCAGTTTCCTCATCTGTAAAAATGGACTGGAGAAGGAAATAGCAAACCACTCCAGTATCTTTGTCAAGAAAACCCCAAATGGGGTCACAATGAGTCAGACACAGCTGAAATGACTAAATAATGACAACAATAACAAAAGGCATCCATAAAACTTCTTTTAAGATGCCATCTAAATCCATCTCTACTCAAGAAGAGGGGCAGGGTCGTATGACTGGCCACTTCCCAACAAGACACAAATATCAAATCCTCAATTACTGAAAAGCAACACCCCACACACCCACTTCACTTCCTTCCCCAAACAGGTTGGTCTATTAAAAACAAAGTGAGACTGAAGTTGGGAAGTTGGCAAATTTCCTTCTCAGCAAATCCCTGCTGATATTCTTTCATGTCTTACATGCCTCTGGAAATTCATCATCATGTAACTGCTTTATTGATGGCTGTAACTCAGGGAAAGGAATACGAAAATGGTACCATAGTCACATAGCTGCCCTTTTCTATGGAACTACTGCTTGACAATGACAATGATGATATAGTGTCTACTGTGTGCCAGGCACTGTACTAAACACTTTGTAAATATTATCTCATTGATCCTCATGAACACTCTGGGAGATAGGTGCTATTATAATCTCCATTTTACAGAAGAGGAAACTGAGGCAAATAATGGTTAAGTGACCTACCCTGGGTCACATAGCTTTGAGGACGAGAGATCCCTCAATATGAAGACTTGAGTTATGCAAAGAGTCTTTTGAATACGCTCTGCCAAAGGTCTTATAATCCTTAAGACTACTGTGGTTACTTTTACCCTTCTGAAGAAACACTGAAATTGAAAAGGCAATTAATCATTTCCTCCTGGCCATGTGTCCTTGGATCCTACCTTCCTGTAAATAGCCCACTTCCCCCATCAGTCCATCCAATAAAGTCTAACAACCCTGCGGCACTTTCTCAGCCTATTAGCTCTGTCTTCCAAGCCCAAGCTGACAAATTGAAGGATACTCATTATTTCTAATCACAGAACATAACAGGCTCAATTCCGCCAATGACAAGGGGATACACTACTCATCTTAGGACAGTCCATTAATCCTCTCAAACCTCTACGATTCATGGACTCCAATGATGTTCTCTAGGTTACCTAGTAACCTTCGAAAAGCAAGAAATTTCTTCATTTCTGGTTGGCATAACCTAGTGGAATGGGGAAGAATCATAATAATCACAACAGCCGGCATTTATATAAGCACTTTAAGGTGTGCAAAGCATTTTATATGGATTCCCTCATTTTCTCCTGAGAATAACCCTGGGGGGTAGGTGCTATTATCATCTCCATGTTGCAGCTGAGAAAACAGAGGCAGACTTGCCCTGTGTCAAGTAAGTGTCTGAAGCTACATTTGAATTCAGATCCAACACTCTATCCACTGAGCCACCCAGCTGCCTCTGGCAATCAGGACAGGATTTAGTCCTTGTTCTGCTGCTAACTTGCCATGTGACTTTGGGCATATCACCTCCCTCCTCTGGGCTCCAGGTTCCTCACCTGTAAAATGAGAGGTAGGGACAAGATGACCTCAACAATCTCATCCAGCTCTGACGTTCTATGATTCTAGTATGTCTAATAATAGTGATGATGAACTATATAAAGGACTGGTCCTGGTGGGATTCCTTTCTGTCCAGTTGTTCCAAGGACATTCCAGAAATTAATCTGCTCTTTTTTTTCTGTGTTCCAGTGATGGGCTCAGCAAGCAAGCTCACTGCAGCCCCAGGATCAAAGGTAAAGTACAGTAACAGCAATCACATCAAAGCTGAGTCCAGTAGCTTGGTGATAAGTACAGCAACTGTCCAGTTGAGACAAACATTATTATGACTCGAATACATTGTAATTAACTATAATTTTCTTGTTGTTTGTTCAAAATGTACATTATTTTGATTTAGAGACAAATTCCAAACTTTAGAATAAATAGTATATCACAAGGTGGGGTAAAAATTATTCTTTATTTTTACAAGAGTTTTCTCTCTCTCCCTCTTTTCTTCTCTCTCTCTCTCTCTCTCCCTCCTTCCTCATTCTCTCTCTCTCATTGTCCATCACAGAACAACAATAATACAAACAATAGAACAATAATAGAACAACAATAATACAAACAATAGGACAACAATAATACAAACAAAACAAAAAGAAAACACCACCAAACAAACCTCAAACTGCAAAAGAAATATCCTCATTGGTCATGTCCAAATATGCATATATCTCATTCTGGACTTTAAGTATATCACCTATCTAGCGAAAGAAAGATTGGCCATGGTTGTCTATGAGCCCCATTTAACTGCTATGCTTAATACAATTCACAACTCTGTTTTCCTGCTTTCTCCCTTGACCTCTAAAACACAGCCGCCAAACTGCCATCCTTAGACCCAATTTGGCTTAAAACTGTATTTCTAAGCATTCCTCGCTAATGTCTCACTCTGTTCCCAACCCGCACTTGTCACTGGTGAGAATATCTAACCCGAAACTATCCAAAGCATACAGCAATCCCAAGTGAAGACCATTTCTCCAATTTTATAGATGTTGAAAATGGGGCTCTGAGGACAGAATTGATCCAAAGTCAATCAATAAGTCAACGTGCATTGATTGTATACTTACATATGTCTCATATATATTATGTATGGTTATGCATATATACAAAATTGTATATTATATATATGCAATAGTCAACTTGCATTATTATATACTACTATATATCATATATATATCATACATAATATAATATATTATAATACATAATATGTGTATGTAATATATATGTATATGTATTATAACATGTAATATGTTACATATAATAGCATATAATCAATGAGGGTTGGGCTATTGTTATATATATATATATACAATTTTTATATGTATACACATATATACACATACACGCACACACATATATATCCTATGTGTCAAGAATGCTCAATGCTGAAGCAGAGAGGCAAAAATAAGGTCACTACCCTTAAGGAACTAACATTTTAATGAGGAAGACAACATGCAAATAAGAAAATTCCTATAAGATATAGATAGTATGAATGATAGGTAACCCAGAGAGAAGGCAATAACAGCGAGGGGAAGCATGCCTGGGAAAGGCCTCTACTGTAGAAGATAATAGTTGTGCTGAGTCTTGAAGGAAGCCTAGGAGTCCTGGAGGTGGAGATGAGATGAGAAAGCATCCCAGACAATGGGAATAGGGATAAAAAGGGCCAGGAATATGGAGATGAAGTGACCTTTTCAAAGAGCTTCAAGAAGGCCTGTTGTATTGGTAATTAAGGTGGGACTTTTTTTTTTTTTTACTGTTTTCTATTTTAGAATGCTAAAGTAATCAAGTGCCTTTGATTAAGTCTTGCTAGGTGCAAAGCCCCAGGCCCACACCCTTTTGCTGATTAGGCATGAAGCCTTCAGGCACTAAGAAGGGTATATAGACTCAGAGGTTAGCATTTTGTTTGGGGCTGTCCCTCATTGGAAGAGTGCTGGTGTGGAGACTCTGGGTAGCCATTAAGGACCTCTCCCCCCATGCCTTCCCCCCACTTTTGAAGAAACCAATGTTGGTGCTTCTCTTTTTGGTAACTGTGTCTATGATGTCTTGATCAGGCAAAGCCTGTCTGTTGAATTGTGTTATTTGCTCTGTTTATATAATGTATGTTTGTAATTTCTGTTTGTATTTGCTCTGAAGTTCAGGGTTCTGGCTTTTCCTCCTGAACTAAGTGAATGATATATGTATGTTTGATTAAAGTGAGATTGTAAACCCCTTAAAGTTGCTTTCCTTAGAAAAGCAAATCAAAAAACCTGTGCTGGCAGCTCTCATTGTTGGTCTTGTTGGGTCTTACACCCGTACAGCAGCTGTAAGCAGCATTGTTGTTACACCTGTGTATCGATATATGGATTTTTATAGATTATGTGGAAGGGAATAAATCTTAAAAAGTCAGGAAAGGGAGTGAGGAAACAGACTGTGAGGATTTTAAAAACCAGAGAATTTTATATTTGATTATCAAAGCAAATTTACCTAGCCACTAAAAAGGCTTTTGTCCTGGCTAAGCGCATTAGGTTTAATTCAAGGTGTTCCAATGTCTTATTGCACTTTTAAGTTACTAAAGATTAAAATTCAGAACTTGATGGTAAAAGACATTTGGAAGAGTGGTGGTATTTTGTTTGTATTTATTTTTATAAAAGTTTATTATCTCTCTTCTTCACTGTCCATCCCCAATAGAACAATAACAACAACCACAACAAAAACCTTCTTAAAATAAATACACATGGTACAGTAAAACAAATGGTGGCCAAATTTACATACACACATCTCTCATTCTGTACTTTAAATTCATCACCTCTCCAGCAAGAAGGGGATTAGCCACAGTTTTCTACCAGACCCATTTAACTGGTGTCTTTGGTATGATTCAGGTATGCTTTCCAGGTTATAAGCTAGAGCTAGTGCTCTCCAGTAGCTTTCAAGAAATTAAAGCTTAAATTTCACTATGACTTTTGGAACACTCTGTATAAACTACTCAGCTAGGCAAACACACTCAATCTAGAACATTCCATCTAGAAATTTTAGCATGTGTGCTTTCACAGCTACAGCATTATCTACCAGAGTTGGAATGACAATCTTTAAGGAACCTATTATTCCCAAGAAAAAGATTTCTATTTCTGTCACCAAGACTATAAGATTATCATACTCCCAGCAGATGTCCCCAAACCTCCACTGACACAGAAGGGATGCAATGAGACAGTAATGAAGCAAATGGATGAATCTGTTAGAACTGCTCAGAAATAACAAACAGAATTTAAACCCAGCAAAGATGATTTGCTGCATCAGCAATCCTGTCTATGGTCTCTTTTCTCTGAGAATTCTATTAGTAACAGAATTATAATAGGTCAAATCCTATTATGACAAAAATCTCTGTATAATGAAAGGATTTTGAAGTCCCAGGCTCATTCCTTTTAAGCAACAGTAGATAAAACAAAATTCTAATATAATCAAAGAATTTTGGAGTTTGCTATATAATAAGACAGTCCAGTGGTCTCTTTTCATATGATAGATTAGTTTGCTACAGTCAAATTTAAATTAAATTACAACAGTTAATACATAAATATAAATGGCTTCTTATACTTTGCTCCATATTACCCAGCTATCTTGTAGAGCTGTAGAAGGTTGGATTAGACTAGAGCTTCTTGACCTGAGATCTGTGAACATTTGTAAAACAAAAATTTGATATCTACACTTAAATACAACAGGTTTCTTTGTAATCCTCTTATTTTGTCCATTTAAAAGCATTATTCTGAGCAAGGGCCAATAGGCTTCTCTGAACTGTAAAGGGATCCTTGATGCAAAAAAAAATTGTTAAAAATCATCTTTAGCTGAAAAAGCATGGAATTAAAGGGATGGTGAGGGAATTCTTTATATTACAGAAGGGTTTTGAGCCAGGAGTCTTCTATCTTGGATCCTGGACCCAGACACATTTGAGAGAGTCTCTACTAGCAAAATACAAATATTTATTTGTTCTGTGAAGGACAAGCTATAAGGCAGCTAGGAGGCACAGTGGATAGAGTGCCAGCACTGGAGTCAGGAAGACCTGAGTTCAACTCTGGCCCCAGACACTTACTAGCTATGTGATCCTGGGCAAATCACTTAACCCTGTTTGCCTCAGTTTTTTCATCTGTCAAATGAGCTGGAGAAAGAAATGGCAAACCACAGGTGTATCTTTGCTAAGAAAACCCCAAATGGGGTCAAAAAGAGTCCGACATGACTGAAACAGCTGAACAACAACAAACAACTGGGACACTCCTGAATGAATTCACTTCTCCCCTCAAAGATTTAAAATATTTTTTTTCTTCTCAGAGCACTCCTTCCCAATATCAAATAGTCTAGAAACACTCTTGGTCAATGTACCATAGTCTTGACCTCACAATCAACAGCGGTGTTGACTTTGCATTAGGGTGTGTTAACAAGGTTCACTGCAGCCAAAGCAAACTGGAAGGTTCTCTATGTGTTTTCGTGTCTAGGATGGGCTGATTATTAGTACAGTGCCTGTACTATAATCACCCTTTCAGTGTGCCAAGGCTTCCTGAAAGCCATAAGTACTTTTAGCCTTCATTCATCTCAGGTCAGATTGAAGGAGATAACTTTTTTTTCTTTCTGATTACCGCTAAGTTGCTGGAACCCAGCTTCCATTCAAACCTGGGGTGGTAATGAGAATTTTGTCTGCGCAGCCAGAATAGCTATGGAAAAACTAGGGGATCTCTACTCTACTCCAAAAAGGATTATTAGGCTAAAATTATCTCTGTCTGCCACCCCGATTTAAACAACTTCTCTTTAGCTTATACTTGCTAGCAAATGTTGATTATATGAAAGACCATCAGAGATAATGAATAGTAAATAAACCCATTTGTCCAAGAAAAGCAGCAAACAGAAATAGAAGTTCTACAAATTAGATTATACCAGAAAATACACAAGAACAAATGAGTTCTTCCACTGAGATCTCATATCAAACTGGGAAGGAGAGGAAGATCTCATCTTGGGAAGATTCTCTCTCATCAGTTCTAGAATTTCAGGCTCTGAAAGTCAAACATGCATGGGACTAGCTCCCATACATGGCAATGGTGTGAAAGACTACAATCTACCATTCAATACTCCACATCCTTGGAACTCTTTCATCTATGTATCTCTCTACATAACTTTAGCAAAATTGCAGGATACAGAATAAACCCACATAAATCATCAGCATTTCCATATATTGACAGCAAAATCCATCTGCAAGAAATAGAGAAATTCCATTTAAAATAACTGTAGAGGGGGGTGGAGCCAAGATGGCAGCTGGAAAGCAGGGACTGGCCTAAAGCTCTCCCCCAGGACCCTCCAAACAGCAATAAAAAATGACTCTGAACAAATTCTAGAACTGCAGAACCCACAAAATAGCAGAGGGAAGCAGGGCTCCAGCCCAGGACAGCCTGAATGGTCCCTGGGTAAGGTCTATCACATGGAGCTGGGAGCAGAGCAGAGCACAGCCCAGTGTGGGCAGCACCTGGACCAACCAGACCAGGTGCTGGGCGGAATGGGCCCTAGCGCCCTGAATCAGTGAGCCGTGGCAGTTACCAGACTTCTCAACCCACAAATACCAAAGACAACAGAGAAGATTAGTGGGAAAAAACTGTAGGGACAGAGTTAAGGGAGCTCGTGGTTCAGCCACTGCCCCAGAGGCAGCAGAGGTGGTGCAGCAACAGAACTACAGCTGCAGTTGCTTCCAGCCCTAGGCCCACCTGGTGGGAGGAATTAAGTGGTGGATCAGAGCAGGAGTGCAGAACTGGCTCAGATCTGAGTCCAGTCTGGGTTGGAGGTTCTTGGGGGAGGAGAAGCACTGTTGTGGCAGAACTTGCTGTGTAGAAAAAGCTCTGAAAACAACAGCACAGCCCCTCAAGCTTTGGACAAAGTACTCTATACTCTACAAGCAGTCATACCCCCATGAAAACCTCAAGGGTCAAGCAGTTGGCTGGGAAAATGGCCAGGCAGCGAAAACAGACTCAGATTCAGACTCAGACTTTGGAATCTTGCTTTGTTGACAAAGAAGACTAAAATAACTGTAGATAATATAAAATACTGGGGAGTCTACCTACCAGGAAAAAACCCAGGAACCATACGAATACAACTATAAAAAATTTCTCACACAAATAAAGTCAGATCTAAACAACTGGAAAAAATATCCATTGCTCAGGAGTAGTCTGAGCCAATATAATAAAAATTACAATTCTACCTAAATTAATATATTTATTCAGTGCCATATGAATCAAACTATTAAAATTATCTTATAGAGCTAGAAAAAATAATAAAAAATTCATCTGGAAGAACAAAAGTTCAAGGATATCAAGGTAATCAATGAAAAAAATGGAAGGAAGGTGGTCTAGCCATACCAGATTTCAAACTATTATTAAGCAATAATTATCAAAACAATCTGGTACTGGCTTCAAGATAGAGTGGTGGATCAATGGAATAGATTTGGTACAAATTACATTATAGTGAATGACCATAGTAATAGTAATCTAGTATATGATAAACCCAAACATCCAAACTTTTAGAACAAACACTCAATATTTGACCAAAAACGGCTGGTAAAACTAGAAAACAGTATGACAAAAACTAGGTATAAACCAATATCTCACGTATATGAAGATATAGTCAAACTGGGTAGATGATTTACACATAAAGGGTGATACCATAAGCAAATAAAGAGAGCATGGAATAGTTTATCTGTCAGATTTTTGGATAAGGAAAGAATTTAGGACCAAAGAATATATAGAGAGCATCACAAAATGTAAAATAGGTAATTTTGAATATGTAAAATTTAAGTTTTTGCACAAACAAAACCAATGCAATGAAAATTATAAGGAAAGTAGAATACTGGAAATTTTTTTACAACAAGTATCTCTGATAAAGGCCTCATTTCTCAAATACATAGAGAACTGAGTCAAATTTATAAAAATGCAAGTCATTCCCCAACTGAAAAATGATCAAAGGATATGAACAGGTAGTTTTCAAACAAAGGAATCAAAGCTATCTATAGTCATATGAAAAAAATCCTCCAAATCACTACTGATTAGAGAAATTCCAATTAAAACAACTCTGAGGTACCACCTCATAGCTATCAGATTGGCTGATATGACAAACAAGGAAAATGTTGGATGTTGGAGGGGATGTGGAAAAACTGGGTCACTAACACACTGATGGTATTGCTGCGAACCTCATCTAACCATTCTGGAGTAATGTGGAACTATGCCCAAAGATCTATAAAACTGTGAATATCCTTTGATCTAGCAATACCATTGCTATGTCAATATCCCAAAGACATTTTAAAAAAGGGAAGAGGACCCATACAAAAATATTCACAGCAGCTCTTTTTGTGGTGGCTAAGAACTGGAAATTGAAAGGGAGCCAATCAATTGGGAAATGGCTGAGCAAGCTGTGGCATCTGATTGTAATGGAATATTATTGTGCTATGAGAAATGATAAGCAGGATGATTTCAGAAAAACCTGGAACTACTTACATAAATTGATGCATAGTGAAGTGAGCAGAACCAGGAGAACGTTGTACATAGTAACAGCAATACTATCTAATGAAGAACAGTGAATGACTTAGCTATTCTCAGCAATACAATGATCTGAGAAAATCTCAAAGCTTTGACATTGAAGCACACTATCCACCTCCAGAGAAAGAACTAATATTGATTGAGTACAGACTGAAGCAAGCTGCTTTTCACTTTCTTTCATTTTTTTCTTTTTATTCAAGTCTTATTGTATAAAATGAGTAATATGGAAATGTTTTAATGTGTAACCTATATCTCAGGGAGGGAACCAGAGATAGAGGGAGGGAAGGATGGAATTTGGAATTCAAATCTTTAAATAAAAATGTTTAAAACCGAAAAAAAAGCTCCAACAGTTACCAATTGGTTTGACAGAAAAATAAAAACATTTCTATTTGGACAAAAAAGAAAAAAACAAAAAAAAACCATAGAACTGAGCTAATAAATTTCCTACAAAGGAAAAACAAAGAATTATAATACTCATAAAAGAGGGTTCACATGACCTTAACCTTAAAAATAGATTATAAAAATAGATTATAACATCCTTCAAAAAGAACATAAAGATAAACCTATCCATCACATCTTCATCAATAGGTCAAGTGGAAAAAGCACTGGACCAGGAGTCCAAAGTACTGGGTTTGAGTCTAAGTTCTGCTATTCTGTGACCTTGGACAAATCACTTAGCCTTTCCACACTTCAATATCTGCATCTGTAAAATGGATGCTATGATAATTGCACTATCTACCTAACAAAGTAGTTGGGAGGAAAGCACTTAGCAAACCTTGAAGAATTAACCCAAGTGTGGTCTGTTATCATTACCCACCTCACAGGGTTGTATTAGAAGGCTCTGTAACTGTAAAGAACCACATAAGTTTGTCCTGTTTTTGCCTTTCTTGTTCAATCATTTCTGTCATGTCTGACTCTTCATGACCCTATTTGGGGAGATTTCTTGGCTAAGATACTGGAGTAGTTTGCCATTTCCTTCTCTAGCTCATTTTACAGATGAGAAAACCAAGGCAAATAGCATGAAGTGACTTGCCCAGGGTTACACAGCTACGAAATGTCTGAAGCCAGATTTGAACTCATAAAGATGAGTCAGTCACTCCTCCAATGAAGTCTTTCTTCATCTTATACCTCATTTTGGCATGCAGGTAACCATCAAGTTTTTGAAAGCTATGCAAGTGGAAGCCATACTGTGGCAGATTCTACAACTAAGCTGGAAAGATGATGGACTATGTCATTTTTTTATTCCCAGAACTTAGCATCATCTCACACATACCATAGGTGCTTAATAAACATTTGGTGAATTGAAGGGGGTAGAGGATAGTATGTACATACTATGTTCAATGTGAAGAAATCCAGGAATGTGGGTTAAGAGTCATAGCAGTGGTAGAGAGAAGGTATATGCTAGGGAAAATTTAGTTTTAGATGAACAGAGGCAAAAACAGGAGTGTTCTCACTGTCATTGGAGTATATACAGATCACCTGGACAGAAAGAGGAAACAGATGGAAAGTTTGGAAAAATAAATGCCTGTTACAGAGGCATGATACAGTAGGGGAATTCCATCACATATTTGCTGGACTTCCTTCCAGTTATGGGTTGTGGCAAACTATAGGCTAGACCATGATTCCTGGCAAAAATCTAAATGTATATATACATATATATAATGTAAAATTAAATATATTATTAAAAGGATTATTAGAGGATATCTAGGACTAACTTCATATCCTTTTATATTTGCTGAGGTTATTGGACTAAGAAAATACTATAAATTTTTGCCAGCATTATTAGAATAGGAAATACAGCTTCCCTAAACATCAAAAAAGTGTTTGAGAGTCTTTCATGGTAGCATAATCCTGGAACACAGTAGGTTCTTAAAAACGTTTTATTATCTATTCTTGTAGACATGACGTAGAGAAGTGGAATTATGATAGTACAATAAGTAATGGTTCAGTGACAACTTGGAAAAGGGTTTCTAAAGTCGTGCCCTAGGGATCTGTATTCATTACTTTGCTGTTTATCATTTTTATCATCTCTTGGATAAGAGAATGCTTATCAAACCGGCAAATGACACAAAGCTGGGAAAGATAGCTAACATCTTAGGTGACAGTTAGGATCCAAAAAGATCTCAACTGCATTGAACAAGACGAAATTTAACAAGTGTAAGTAAGGTGGATTTTAGTGTGTGTACGTTGCATTTTTGTTATTATTTGTTATAGTTTAGTTTCCAGAATCCACAGCCATAACAATCGCTTGTTCCCAGGTGTTAGATATGAGTTCTCACAATCATGGTTCAAAACATCTCCACCACACTTGTCCAGCATTATATAATGATAAATAATATAAACATTTGTGCTTAAATTGTAAATACCCACTGCGACTAGGCAGTGAGATACAAGGATGAGGTAATGTAAAATTGAGGCTATTGCTGGCAATATGCCTTCTTTGTCTAATGCCTTATAAAGCAGGTGGGCACTGGTCAGTGAATGGGAAACTCAGGGTTCAATGCACAAGCTGGAATGCTGTGCATGCCTTGATTGGCCCCCATCAAAGCTTGGGGCGGGGGGAGAATCTGCGTTTGCTTCAACTGGCCCCCATTGAGACTTGAGGGGATTTAGGGGAGCGCACAAGCTGTGCCTGTCTCCATTAACCCCATGGAGACTTGGGTAGTTGCCCCGCCCCTTATTGCAGGCCCCTGCAGAGAAGGGTGATTAGGGAATGCTGTAGGAGCTGGTACTTCCATTATCAGTAACCATTGTGAGATTAGACTAGAATAAAGTAAGATTATTAACCCCTTCGAAACTGTCTTCCTGTCTGACCAGATCAAGAGTGAACCTGTGCCAGCAGGCCTCCTGTGTGCTAGTATTATCTGTCTTACAATAGTGATAAATGTAAAGTCCTACATTTAGGTCCAAAAACGTCATTTTGACGAATTCAAGATGGGGAAGGTATGATTAGACCAAAGTTTATCTGAAAAAGATCTAGAGATTTTGGTTGACTGCAAGACCCTCAGTGAGTCAACAATGTGGTGTGGTGGTCACAAAAGCCAATGTTATGTTGGCCACATTAAATGAGGCAGTGTCCAGAACTGCAGCTAGGTTGTGCATCAGAGACAGTGCCAGGCCTGAAGTCAGGAAGACCTGAGTTCAAATGAGACCTCTGACACTTACTACCTGTGTGACTCTGAGTAAGTCACTTAACCCTATTTGCCTCAGTTTCCTCATCTGTAAAATGATTAGAGAAGGAAATGGCAAACCACTTCAGTATTTTTGCCAAGAAGACCCCAAATGGGATCACAAAGAATCAGACACAACTGAAATAACTCAACAACAACAACAAACCCCCTCATCTTGTGTCCCAATCAGACCACATCTAGACAACTACATTGAGTTCTGGTGACACATTTCAGGAAAAATAATGACTAACTCGATAATGCCCAGCAGTATGGCCAAATGGTGAAAGACATTGAGATCATGCCTATGGAAAAGAGGTTCAAGGGACTGAAGACATTTCAACTAAAGAAGAGATGCCTTGGGAGGCCATGAGAGCCGTTTTTAAGTATTCAAAAGGCTTTTTGTGAACCAAGGACTATTCTTTTTCCACTCTGCCCAAGAAGGCACAACAAAGATTAATGGATGGAGGCTGCAAAGAGGAAATTGTTTAACAATAGAAAATATCAGTTAGATTCAACAACATAGAAAACCTCCTGACAATTAGAGCCATAGTAAGTGACGTGGGCTGCCGTCAGAGGTAGTTGACTTTCCTTCCCTACACATCTTCAAGCATAGGATGGACAAGTATCTGTTGGGTACACTGTAGATAGGATCTTCTTCAGGGACCAGTTGAACCAGGCTCTAAGAGTTTTAAGTTCTGGAATGATTCAGATCTTGACATCCTTTGGGGGCCCCCTCTCACTTTTCTTAAATGGTCTTTGGTATACATACATCCCTCTCACTGAACACACACTTCCCTCTGGGTTTCTGACATGCTCTGCTCACAGATGTGAAAATGGAAGGGAGCCCCTGTACGCCGCACCTTGATCTATAATATGTGAATGAGAAAGAAGAGAAATGAGTTTCAGAAACACCCCCTTACAAAAAGAGGTGAACGATGCCTTCCTGTCCTCTTGACCATTATGCCAACATCTCCCCATCCACCTCCCCTTCCCTTCTCTAAGGAGTAGAACCGACCCAGTTCCTGGTCCACTCTTGCAGCAAGCTCACACAGAGTCCTGCCAGGTTCTAGGCTCTAATTTTGATTTCACTTTACTTAGCTGCCCATGCAAAAGAAGCAGCTTAGTGATTCTGGCACATAGGGGCCAGAAACCTATTTGCTAATATAATTCTGGCTTGCATTCAGCTGGGATCAGCTGGTAAGTATCAAATATCAGAATACTGCACTTTGTAAGATCAACCCAGGACATGCAGGAAGGAGAATAGGTACAGACCAGGAAAATAGATAGGATCAAGGAAGGCAGGCATCACAAGGGAGAAATCTCCACAGAATCTGCTCACCTTCTTTCTGCAGCACTGTTGCCACGCATTGCCAGAACGGCTATAATGTTTTTCCTTACCTAATCACAGAGTATAAAACAGCTCATTTGTCTGGCTAGCTAGTCAGATATTTTATTAAGCACCTACTATGTGCCAGGTGGTGCAGTAGATAATGTGCTGTCCCTGGGGTCAGAAGGACTTGAGTTCAAATCCAGCCTCAGACGCTTACTAGTTGTGAGACCTTGGGCAAGTTGCTTAACCCAGTTCCCTCTGGAAAGTGAGCTGGAGAAGGAAATGGCGGACCACTCCAATATCTTTGCCAAGAAAATACCAAATGAGGTCACAAAGAATCAGGCATGATTGAAATGACTCAACGACAACAACAAAATGTGCCAGGCACTGTGCTATACACTGAGGACAGTGAGTACACAGCACAGATAAGTAAGTTTAAAATATACACAAAGTGGTCGGGGGTAGGGAGAGCACAGCTAGGTAGCCAGTAGATAGAGCTTGGGCCTGGAACCGGGAAGACCCCAGTTCAAATCCAGCCCCAGACACTTTATACCTATGTCACCCTCAGCGAGTCACTTAATTTCTGTTTGCATCAGTTTCTGTCAGGGTTATTGTGAGGAAAAGCTGAGATATTTGGAAAGTGCTTAGAACAGGGGCTGGCACGTGTTGTTCAATTGTGTCTAACTCTCTGTGACCCCATGGATCATGGAACACCAATACTGTCCATGGGATTTTCCTGGCGAAGATACTGGAGTGGTTTGTCATTTACTTCTCCAGCGGATTAAGGCAAACAGAGGGTAAGTGACTTGCTGGGGTAAAACAGCCACTAAGTGTCTGAGGCTGGATTTGAACTCAGGTCTTCCTGACTCCAGGCCCAGCACTCTCTCCCCATTTATGTGCCTCACATAGTAAGTGCTTAATAAATATTTATTCCCTTCCTTTTCCCTTTCCCCTAGGAGACCACTCGACTGATGAGATTGGAAAAGGTTTCATGAAATAAGTGAGCCCTCAAAGGGAGCTAGAAGTTCAATATGGTACCACTGAAACATCATTGTGAGGCATCAGGTAAATAGCAACATAATATCCAGTGGCAAAAGCACCAATTTGGAGTCACAAACGTCTTGCATTCGAAAGTAAGTTCAGCAACTTATTCCCTGTATACACTGGGCATAGCACAGTGACTAGAACATAGTAGGTACTAAATAAATGTTTGTTGACTGATTCTGTGACTTACGAGCAAGTCACAGGATCACTTCTGCATCTGGTTCCTTATCTACAAAATGAGGGCATTGAGCCAGATGCCCTCTCAGGTCTTATCAACTCAAAACTCTTTCAACCTTTTGCTATGAACTGATTTCCTACCACAAGTACGATGCATGTGCCTTTTAGTTAGCTTTCATGCTCTTTTTCATGGCTAAAAATGACAGCCTTGACCCCAACTAGCAATCCTGCAAATGCATGAACCTAGAAGCAAGGGGTAGACATGAGTGTAAGAATACAGGAGTGTATCAATTTCTCCTATTAGCAAATCAAATCAAAGTATATAGCCATGCGTCAATAGCATCCTCTTCAGGGGCCTTAGTAGCACCGTGTTAACTGTAGATGCAGTGGATAGGTTATACTGCTCCCAAAGTCAGGAAGACTCATCTTCTTGAGATCAAATCCAGCCTAAGACACTTATTAGCTGTAGGACCCTGGGCAAGTCACTTAACCCTATGTGCCTGACTAGAACCCTAGCTCTTAAGCAAAGAAACCAATGGAGAGACTCATTCAAAAAGACAGAAAGATGAGAAAAATTTCAAAGAGAGGCCAGAACACAATTAAAAAAAAAATTAGACCATGAAGGGGAAATTTTAAAATCCTTGAGGAAAAAGAATTTCTTAGAGTTGCCTAGAGCACTAAGAGATTTATTTGGTGATTTGTGAGGGTCACATAAGATAGTATGGGTCAGGGTCAGGACTTGAATCCTGTTCATCCTGGCTCTAACACTGGCTCCTTGTCCTCTATACTATACTGCTCTCTCTCTCGCTCTCTCTCTCACTCTCTCTCTCTCTCTCTCTCTCTCTCTCTCTGTCTCTCTCATATGTGATTTTCTTTTTTATAGTTTTTTTTCCAATTACACATCATACCGTCTCTCTTTTTTTTTGTAGGCAAATTGGTTTCTTTTTATTTATTTTTTTAAATTTATTTTTAATATGTTTGGTTTTCAGCATTGATTTTCACAGGCGTTTGAATTACATATTTTCTCCCCATTTCCTCCCCCCCCCCCACTCCAAGATGGCTACACTCTGGTTGCCCTGTTCCCCAGTCTGCCCTCCCCTCCGTCCCCCCATTCCCTTCCCATCCCCCTTTCCCTTCCTTTCTTGTAGGGCAAGATAAATCTCTATGCCCCATTGCCTGTGCATCTTATTTTCTAATTACATGGGAAAAAAAAACCTTTTTTACTTTTGAACATCTATTTTTTTAAAACCTGGAGTTCCAAATTCTCTCCCCTCTTCCCTTCCCATCCACCCTCCCTAAAAAGTCAAGCA
>CM053624.1:165198545-165221485 GCA_028646595.1 Phalanger gymnotis | reverse complement strand
GGGGAGGGCAGACTGGGGAACAGGGCAACCAGAGTGTACGCCATCTTGGAGTGGGGGGACGGGGGGAATGGGGAGAAAATTTGTAATTCAAACGCCTGTGAAAATCAATGTTGAAAACCAAACATGTCAAAAATAAATTAAAAGGAAAAAAACACCTTCAGGATAGTGGAAAGAACATTGTAGTTGGAGTCAGAAAACTTCGGTTGGCATCCTAACTCTGACTCTTAACACCTCGGTGAACCTGGGGGAATCACTTGACATTTCTTAGTCTCAATTTCCTCAGAAATAAAATAACCGAATTAGGCCAGATGATCTTACAGGCCCCTTCTAGTTCTAAACCTATGATCTTATTAGTCATCCTAGAGGCTTCCTATATTAGAAAACTAGTGAATTCGACTCTGCAAGGACAACCAAAAAATAGATTGGGACTTACAAAAATAAATACAAAGATCAGATACAAAATCTCTTGAAATCAAAAATTTAAAGATAAAATTCAGAATTATTCCTAGACCACTTAACAGATGACCTATATACATACCTACATTATTCCCTTCTGGTCCATCTGTCAGTGAGGCTTTAGTGTTCAATTGGCATCATCTTCTCTTTTGTTCCAATGGCAGATGATTTTCAAAGACTGTTTATAAATCATCTTCCTTTGTTTAAGGTATAGCTCTCATGTCCTACCACTGCTTTCCTTTCATCTTAATTTTGTCATACAATTGGCAGTTTATGCAAAAAACCACTCTTAAAATAAAGTTGGTGACATTTTATGTGTTTACCAAAGATAGCATGCCTTGTCCAAAAAAGAGATGAATGCTTAAAAATTCCTAACCTTATTTAAAAAAAAAGGAAAAGACACCTATTGGCCTTTTCTTAATTCTCAGCTGACTGAGCACATTATAAATTCATGTTATCTAACTTCAACTGGCCCTCACTGCAAAAAGACAGTCCTTTTATTCCTTTCTAATTGAACCCCTATCTCACTCCCCACAGATGTTGTTCCAAACCTTCTCTATACTCCTCAGACCTCCCACACCTATTCTTGTCCCTTCTCTCAGCTGAGGACTATGACTCTTACTTTACCATTCTACATGAGTTCCCTCTTCTCAAAACCCCTTGATATCATCCTCTGCTCTCTCTTCCTTTCCCCAAGTCTGACAGTGAGGTGATCTTCCAACCTCTCTACATATGCATTTGATCTCATATCCTCTCATCTTCTCCAGCAGAATGCAACCTCACTTATTCCTTCTCTGCTAAATCTTCAACCTTTTACTATCTACTGGTTCCTTCTCTACTATCCTCAAACATGCCCACATCTCCCCCATCCTTAAACAACATTCATCTGTTTGAACTATTGTTCTGTATCTCTCCTTTTCTAAGCCAACCCTAGAAAAAGTTATCTAGACTCCAAGCTTCCACTTCCTCTCTTCTCACTCACTCCTTAACCCTTTGCAGTCTGGGTTCTAACATCATCATTCAACTGGAAACTGTTCTCTTTAAAGTTACCAATAATCGTTAATGCCCTGTTGGTGGAGTTGTGAATGGACTCAACCATTCTGTAGAGCCATTTGGAACTGTGCCCAAAGGGCTATAAAAACATGCATGGGGTTGGGGGGAGTGGGTGATAGAAGGGAGGGCAGACTGGGGAAAGGAGCAATCAGAATACATGCCATCTTGGGGTGAGGGGGAAGGTAGAGATGGGGAGAAAATTGTAACTCAGAATCTTGTGGAAATGAATGTTGAAAACTAAAAATACATTTAAAAAAACATGCATACTCTTTGACCTAGTAATACCACCACTAGGTCTGTATCTCAAAAGAGATAAAAAACAAAAAGGAAAAGGACCCATATATACGAAACTATAGCAGCTCCTTTCTGGGGGCAAAGAATTAGAAATTGAGGGGATGCCCACCAATTGGAGAATGGCTGAAAAAGTTGTGGTATGTGATTATGATGGAATACTATTGTACTATAAGAAATGAAGAGCAGGATACTCTCAAAAAACCTGAAAAGACTTACATGAGCTGATGCAAAGTGAAATGTACTGTGTACAAAGGTATAGCAATATTGTAAGATGATCAGCTGTAAATGACTTAGTTATTCTCAGCAATACAGCTATCCAAGACAACTCTGAAGGACTTAGGATGAAAAATGCTATCCATCCCCAGAGAAAGAATTGATGGTGTCTGAATATAGATAGAAGCATACTTTTTTAAGCTTTCTTTATTTTTCTTGAAGTTTTTTGTCTATATTTTCTTTCACAACATGACTATTATGGATATGTTTTGCATGACTACACATGTATAACCTATATCAAACTACTTGCCTTCTCAATGAAAGGTGGTGGGGAAGGAGAAAGGGAGAGAATTTTGAACTCAAAGTTTTAAAAAATGAATGTTTAAAATTGTTTTTACATGTAACTGGGGAAAAATAAAAATAAAATACGAAAAATGAAGTTACCAACCATCCTTTGATTGCCAAATGTAATGGACTTTTTTAAATCAAAATCCTTCCCAATCTATCTGCTGACTATTCTATCCTGCAAACATTCTCTTCTATAAGTTTTTGTAACACTACTCCTGATTATTCTACCACTTTCTCTCTCCTGTGCTAGATCATCTATATCATAGATGCCCCTAATTGTAGATTTTCTCCGAAGGTTCTGTCTTAGACCCTCTTCTCATCTTGGTAATCTTATAAGATCCCAAGGGTTTAATTGTCATCTCCATGCAGATCTACATATCCCAATCTCTCATCTGAGCTTCAGCTCTCCATAACCAGCTGCCTTTTGCACATTTCAAACTGTATGTCCCAAAGACCTTTCAAATTCAAAAAAGGGGTCATCAAACTACGGTGGGCCTGATTTTTGTATTTAATTGTAAATAATTGTACTTAAAAATGTAAAAACTATTCTTAGTTTGTAGACAGGCTCTCCAGTTATAAGTTGTCAATTTCTGCTCTACATAGTAAATATGTCCAAAACTGAACTCATTTCCCCCAAATCTTCCCCTCTTCCAAACTTCCCTATTTCTGCTAAAGGTATCCTCATTCTCCAAATCTCTTAGGCTTGTAACCTTGGCATTTTCTTTTTTGTCACTCTCCCTCATATCTAATCAAATGCAAAATTATGCCATTTTTAACACCAGAATCTGACCTCTCCTGTTTATTCATACTACTACCTCTGTTGTTAAGGCCCTCATCACCTCTCATCTATCAGAGGTTCCCAAACTTATTTGGCTTACCACCCCTTTTAAAAAATACTCTGCTTCCCGCTAGAAATCTACTTTCTTTAATCCTTCATTTTTTAAAAAATTTGCAATATTTCAAAAACTCTTAAAATTTAATAATTTATTTTAAATTTGTGGGTTTGTTCCTGCATTGAAATTTGATGATACAATGTTGTGTCATGTAACCGTATGGAAATGTATTGTAAATGAATCATTACATGCACATATTCCTGCCAATGCATGCTAGACTTCCTAACAATATATGACAAGCTCTCCTACCAACACTTGCTTGTTAAGACCTGTCGGCGGACTTGACCACTGATCAGTTATAACTTGCACTTTGTATGTTTATTTGGAAAATAATGATATCACTATGAGTTTAACTCTGTTACACAACAGATGAAACATATGAACAGTTTTTCAAAATTTCTTATCTTGTCTTCTTTCCTTATGCTTTCACTGCCCCCTTATTTTTATTCAATACCCCCCAATTGTACCCAAAGCTACTACTACTCCCTGAATCAGTCTAGCACCCTCCAGGGGCAGTATCACCCACTTTGAGAATCTGTAAAGACTGTAACATCCTCCTAATTGGTTTCTCTGCCTCAAGTTTCTCCCTACTCCAACCCATCCTACACACTCTACTCAAAGTATTTCCTTAAACACACATCTACCCATCTCACCACCTCGCTCAATCAACTCCAATGGCTTCCAATTGCCTATAAGATCAAAAGAAAGCCTTTCACAGCCTAGCTTCAATCTATCTTTCCATCCTCATTGGACATTATTTCCCATACCACACTCTGAGATCCAGCTAACTGGCTTTCTTTCTCTTCCTCAGAATATCCCATCTTTCATCTTTACACCTTGGCACTGGCTATCCACCATGCCTAGAGTGCTTATTGTCCTCACCTCCTCCTGACAGATGCCCTTTCTTCCTTCAATACTAAGGTAATGTCTTTAACTAACTGCCAATGACCTTGTATTTTTATACTTTGTATTTATTGTCTTTATATTATTTCAGTACACTGTATATACAAGTGCACATGTGCATGTGCACACACATATATACACATTTTCTCCCCATTAGAATGTGAATTCCTTCTGTTAGGAATTAGTTCAGTCTTTGCATTTGTATCCCTAGCACCCAGAACAGTGTCTGGTACACAGCAGACATTTAATAAATGCTTGTTGATTGAGTGATATCTAGAAAAGCAGAATTTTATCAACGGCAGTTCTACAGATGCTGTTGTGGGTGCTTGGGTAGTGCTTAGATTATAACTGCCCTGAGGGATGTTACACCAGGAGAGAATGGAAGTTTTTCATCAGAGGAAGAGGGCAGTGTGTAGTAGTGCTAGAAGAATATGACCAGATATAAGCCCTATGATTAGTTATGGTGGGCAGGATGAAATGTAATACATCTTCCTACCCTTCAACTGGTTGATCACATAACTCTTAGAATCATACCATGCCCCCCCAGAAGACTCTCAGCTACTCATTTGCAATCATTTTCTAATTTATATTACATTCATTTGTCTCATCTCTTTATCCTCTACTGAGGTGTTAAGTTTATTGAAGACAGGGATTTTTTTTGTTGTTTCTTTTTGGCTTTGTATTTCTAAGGCCTAGCACAGTTACTTGCATATTGTACTCACTTAAGAAATGTTTGTTGAATGGAATTTTGTGTAAATGTTAAGTTTTCCCAATTAGATTAAACTTCTTTTAAGGGCAAGAACTATGAATTTATACTTCTCTTGCATCTCTCATTGTGTCTAGTATGTGCTCAAAGTTGTGAATCATCGCTGAAACACAAGGTGTTGAAATGGAAGATGACTTTGGAGTCAGATCACCCAGAATCATAAATGGCCTCTGACACTTACTACCTGTATAGGGAAGTCATTTAACTTTCCTGGGTCTCAGGTTCATCATTTGTAGAATGAAATATATGAACTAGAGGTCATCTAAGAACCCTTTTAACTTTAAATTTATGGTCTTACGATCCTGAACTCATGGTGCTGAAGGAACAGCTCCTCTGGTTCCATCACTCATAAGAAGAAGGAAGAGAAAGAAGGCTACATGGGAAAACATGGTAATGACCTCTTTGGTTACAACATAAAACCTTAGTTTCTTGTTTCATTTTAGAGAAACACTACATGTATTCTGTATCAGCTTTGAGACTGATGTCCAGGTAGAAGACAAGAGCCATATAGAAAATAATAACACTGAAGAATGACTTTTCTGAGAAGACACTATACTAGTGTTCCTTTTTCTTGGGGATTATGGTTTATTTATATGTGAAACCAAATTTTCTTCTCTGTTCCTGTAAAACTTTGGTGCTGGTTTTAAACAAGAATCAGGTCACAAAGTTTTCAGCACAAGCTGCAGCTCAGTAAACTTTCATGAAACAAAAACCGTATTTGTTTTACTTTGGGGTCACATGCAATAATAGAAGCAAATTTCAGCATGCTCAGAGCAAGTGAGCTGCAGATTTCCCAGAATTTTCCTGTTCTGCAAAGAAATGGATAAGGATCCTCATAATTAAAATCTAAAGCACATTGGAACCTCCCTTTTGCTTTCTACTTAGGCAGTAATGAAGGTATAAATTAAAAATATATGCTCTGATTGAAAGAAAAATAAAAGCACTTCTTGACAGAAAAAAAAAATTTAGTCCACTGGACTATACCACTCAGTAAGACACAATGTAAACAAAGGATTTTTTTTATCCTTAAGACTGAGAAAGAACATTGAAAAGCTCCTGGGTTATATATGCCAACCCTATTGGGAGCCAAACTCTATTACTTATGCTGACTACAATTAAAATAAAGGCTTACCCTATTATATATGAAGTAATAGATGTGGGCATACTCCACGAAGTTAAAAGTGATATACTGCTATAAGATATTATCAATAGTCTCCTAATTATCGACAATAACCCCCTAAAATTGATCTTACTACCTCTAGTGTCTTCCCTCTCCAAACCATCTTCACACATCTGCTAAATATTATTAAAATTCAGATTTGATCACCTCCCTACTCAATGTCTCTCTGTATTGTTTCTGGAAAAAATATAAAATTCCTCAGCCTAACACTCAAAGCCCTTCACATTTGGCTCCTAAGTACTTATTCAATGTCATTTCATCTTATTCTCCTGTCCGGACTCTACTTTAATCAAACTGCCCAGCTAGCTAGCTGTTTCCAATACATGATATGTACATGTTTCCCATACATATTTCATCTCCTCCCTCTGTACATTTACCCAAGTGGCCTCCAAGGCCAGATTGCCCTTCCTCCTCACCACAACTTCCTTCAAAGCACAGTTCAGTTGCTACACAAGACCTTTCTTCATTTCTCTGGTCATTAGCACTCTCTCCTTCTTGAAATTACTTGTATGACTCATACTCATGTTTTATCCCCTAGTCAAATATAAGCTCCTTTAGGGCAAGAATTGTTGAGGTTTTTGTCTTTATATCTCAGAACTAGCACAGTGTTTCTGCATGAAGTAGGTGCTGAACAGAATGTTTGTTGAATTGAATTTTTTGGTGGAACAAAACTTGGGGAATTCTTGTTATCCATATTTGAATAGAGTTTATGATGAGAAAATTTCACCTTAAAATACCAACATTTAAAACTAAAATGGATAGTCCTTTACATCAGGTTCTTTAATACCCAACACACAAGGTCTGTAGAGCTCAATCACAAATGTACATATACCCAGAAGAAATTCTGAGGGGCTGGGTAGGTAGTTCAAAGACAGAATTATCAGTAGTTCTATTCCACTCCAGGTCTCTGGTGACAAAGATGTCCATTTTAATTTTCTATAACATACTAAATGACCACCTAGACAGCTGGTGGAACCGATAACTTCTAAAGGACAAAAGGTACATGTGCTGGCAATCTTCAGAACCATGATAAGGACCAAAAGAAAGAATTCACAGGGATCTTGTCTGGTACTAGATGATTTCAGTCTCCAAAAGGTATCAATTCCAGCAACATTAGTCAATGTCTTCTGAACAAAGTCAGTTCTTTCCACCTTTGTGAACAGTGTATGGATCATTCTATTCCTGTCTTTTCTTCACTACTGAAGCTCAATCAGTTCTACCCTGAGGGAATCTGATAAGACACAAATTTGGCTCTTTTTTCTTTAGTAGAAGAAAAGCTCCTAAAATGGGACAATGTCAATCTGCCCTGTTCATAGAGCTCAGGATCATTTTTATCTTCATATACATCCAGTTCAGACCACTGCAACATATTTCAGAAGCCATGGAATGGAAAACACTGAAGAAAAGTGAACTTTTCAGTATTGATTAAATACTCAATTCAGCATACTTTTATCAAGAGCTTATGTGCAATTAATTAGATGAACATTTACTAAGGACCTGCTATGAGTTAGGTATTATGTTGGATGCTAAGTTCTCTCTAACCTAATTCTAGGCAGACCCCTGAAGGCTTCATTGACAGAAAACAGCAGACTGACTTAACTTAGTCACTAAAATGACCAGGGTCATCCAACATGCTCATTCGCTTCCTTCTCTGCCATACCACCATATTTGCCACTAAATACATCTGACAGCACTCAGTTGAGTTTTGAGGCTTTTAGTCCAATGGACTTCATACCTGGACATCATTCACAAGAGGGCTTTTTAAAGTCCAAAAATTATAAAGATCAATGTGTAGCTATATGCAGTTTTAAATTCAATGAAGCCACTGAGGGCAACGTTAGAACTGTGGGGATCCCAAATTGGGGGCAAAAAAAGAAGAGAAAGGTTTCTGGTTTTGTTCTGAATTTCTGCAATGATATAGGGTAGAAATAGAGATGTAGGACTGAACTACAAACTATTTTTGGGGAAATAAGTTACAAGTCAAGAGCAGAGAGTAGTTTCACAATAGTGATTAAATTAAACACTGAATATTTAAATTCTGATAACATTCTTGCTAAGAACCTTGTTTTCCTTTTATTTTAAAGGTCAACTAGGATATGAATTATGGTGTAAATGTTAGTAAGAAGTAAAAACATTCAATACTTGATATCATAAGGTTAGAACTTGAAGGTATCTTAAAAGCTATATAATCCAATTCCATCATTTTTTTTCTTTACAAATGAGGAAACTGATAGCCCAGAAGATTAAGTGACTTGCCCAAAACCACCAAGGTAAATAAGTACCAGAAGTGGTATTTGAACACAGGTCTTCTCACTATCTTTAAAAAAAAAAATTCTAGGCATACAAAGGAGCATTTCAGATAAAAAAAAACTTGTAATTTTTGCTTTCTGTCCTTTAAAAATGACTAGCATTGGCTGAAATTCATATGGTAATTTAGGTCTCTGGAGTTTCACGAGATTTACTTATCAGATTGAGTAAGGATTGAGGATCAATGAGAGATTCAAGACAGTGACAAAAATACTATGGATAACTTGATCATGGTCTGTCATAGTAAAAAACTAGTTTTAAAACCACTGAAGGCAGAGAGAACAAAAAATGTTTCTAAAGGTTCTTTAAACATCAGGTTAAAGAAAACAACAAACAGCAGGTGAGTTAAAGAACTGGAATTCAGGCAATGAACTTTGTACTTTAGAGATATTTTCCCCCTCCCAGCTCACCACTTCTTAGGACATCATTCATACAGTGAGGCCCCTAACGATTCAGCTTCCTTGGTGTAGAGACGAGCCAAGAAAACTATACAATATTTCACAGAAATTTCATCTTTGAGGAAATCCAGGGTTCAATGAACTTTTCGACCCAGCCCTATCTTGGACTCCCCAATGTTCCTTACAGTAAATGCCTATGCAGGGTGGGGGAGGACAGGAGGTTAGTGGATCTGATGACTAAGATCCTCACAATATTGATGTAATGAAAAGAGCACTGGCTCTGTTGATAGCTGTGTGACCTTAGGCAAGTCACTTTTCACAGATCCTCAGTGTCTGTAAAAGGAGTGAGGTACTAGATAACCTCTAATTTTGGTTTTAGAAATACCTACGTCGTTATGAGCCTATTACCCACTTGCACAGTAAAGGCTGAGGGGTTCTCTGAGCTAGAACTTGACTTTGCGGGAGTAAGTCACAGTAGGTGGTAGTCCCAATGAAAACTGGAAAGGCCCAAAGCCTGAGATTCGAGGATCGGCCTGCGCACCATGGATCTTATCTATGGCACTACCAAGCCCCTGCACCCGGCGCAAGCGCGCACCGGCTACCCTCTTTCCCATGGGTACCCCTCCTCCCTCCCTCAGCAACCTTCCTGCCCCAATTCCCCCACTAGAACCAGGCCCCTCCCCTCCACCGCGGCACCTCCAAGCCTCCTCTCTTTGCACCGCCGGTCCCGCCTTGCCCTTACAGTGGATGGCTGGGTAGCAGCTGGGGTCTTCCCCACCGGGCTGGCAGCGGCTGGAGAAGGCGCTCCGAGGGGTCACGTAGTTGCTGGGGAAGATGCCCACCCGCTGATTCAGCTGCCCAGTCCACCAGCCCTCGTCGCCGGACACCTGCGAGTCCTTGGACAGCACTTCCACCACATCGCCCAGCCGCAGGGTCAGCTCGTCTTCGCCTGCAGCCTCGTAGTCGAACACCGCGGTCCAAAAGGGCAGTGGTGGCTCGGAGCCCAGCTCCCCTGAGGCTGCCACGGCCACCGCCGCCCCCTCCTCCTCCTCCTCTTCCTCCTCCTCCTCGCCCCCGGCCCCGGCTCCATCCTCCCCGGGCGGGGCGGTGGCAGCAGCGCTCGCCAGGCAGCCGAGAAGCGCGCGGGAGGGATCCATGGAGCGGGAGATCCATGGAGCGCAGGAGCCGCCGCTGCCTATTGTTCATGCGGCTCCGCAGAAGCTGGGGGACCCCTCCCCCGAAGGCAGCGGCGGCTGCAGGTAGGGTGGAAGGTGGCGGAATAAGGCAGGACTGGGGGCCGGGGTAGGGGATGTGGAGCGAGAACCCTTCAAGGTGTCCCGACCAGAAGAGCCCTCAATGTAGCTTGGGGGCCGGGCCGGATCCCCCGCCTTCCCTCCTCCACCTCCTCCTGTTCTACCTCCACCACACGGGGGTGGTGGGGTGGGAGGGGTATGGCGTTGGGAATAACCGGTTCATGAAGCCAGCGCTCCCAGGTCTGTTGCCCAGAGCCGCTTCTGGCTCCTAGGTCCCCTCTTCTCTCTCCTCCCCTCCCCACCCCTTTCGTCCTGTCTTCCTAGCCTAGGCTGCACGCCCAGGACCACCTGACACCCACTCCGCCCCGCCCAACCCTGCGGACTAACAGGGGCGGGAATGAGGACCGGGTGGCAGGCGGGGACTCCTGCCCCACCCCCAACCCCCGGGTTTTGCCAGCTTCCCTCCCCATTGGCCGCAGAGATCCTGGGTCCACAGGTTACTCTAGTTCTGATTGGGAATATCCTTTCCTCCTAGTACCCGCCCTTCGACTGCTCCCCTCCCATCTACTCTTCATCCCTAATGAAAAGCACGCCTCCTCCGCAGGAGAGTCTCCGCCCCTCCTCACCCCCGTTCTGGTTTCTCATTCTCAAACCCATGGATCAACCCTTTCCTCTAGCCCATTGGCCGGTGTCAGATTCAACCATTGGTGAGAAGCACCTGTCGATTAACCGTGAACGTACTGTCCTCTCCAAGTGAGGAGAACTCAAATTTCATTGGATAGTCAAAGCGAGAAGGGTGTGTTCTGATAGGTAATAAGCCACCCTCCATTCAGATTTAGTAAGAAATCTGAAGGAAAGAGCAGTTTCTTTGTTTGCAAGGAATTGAATTGGAACATTTCTTGAACTTCACCTAAAAGGGCTTTCTCAGGATGTGCTAAGGCACATCCACTTCCCAGACGTGAAGACTCTTCTTCCATATCGTTTTTACATTTGGATTGACTTCCTCCTCTCTTGAGACTTTTCAACCCTTGCTCAATGATGAGGTTAAAAGTAGTCTAGATTTGTCTGACACTCTATATACGTTATCATGTCTCTATAACTTTACCATCTGCAGACCAGCCTTTGGTGCTTGATAGGCAGGGTTTCTTAACCTTTCTGTTGTCATGGAGCCCTGTGGCAGTCTGTTGAAGCCTATGGACCTCTTCTCAGAATAATGTTTTTAAGTGAAGAAAATAAAATATTCGGGAATACAAAGGACATAGATTATATTGCAATAGTCTATCTATCTATCTATCTATCTATCTATCTATCTATCTATCTATCTATCTATCTATCTATCTGTCTGTCTGTCTGTCTTTAAAGTTATAGTGGCCCAGGTTAAGAACCATTGCCGTAGAGAATGAATTCTACTCCAACCCTGCTGAAATCTCCCATTCTCTAAATCCTTAGGGTTTTTTTTTTCCTCTTTCCTGTTCTCTGTAGGATTTATTTCTTGGATTATTGCAGAAGAGCCAAGTTTCATCATTTTAATGGTTATCAAATACTCCACCCCCTAACATTTGCTTGATCTACAAAGTAATGTATGCCCATACCCATTTTAACTTTTTATTTTTAGAAGTGGGGGAAAAATCATAAATCATAAAATCATGGGAATTTAGAATTAGAATAGTCCTCAGATTAACTACTTCAATTCAGCTTAATTTGACACACATTATGTTGTGATTATTATATGGAAGCACCTAGTTAGGGGCTGGGATACAAAGATGAAAAATATCATAGTCCATAGCTCGGAAATCTAAAACCTAATACGCAGGAATTATAAGTTATGTACATCTAACATTAAGAACTGATGCATTGTCCCTAGTCAGCCAGTCAGTCAACAAGCATTTATTAAACACTTACTATGTCCTAAGAATTGTGCTAAATGCTGGGAGTACAAAGGAAGACAAAAGCATAGTCCCTGCCTTTAAGGAGTTCATATTGCAATTCCAGAGTCAACATGCAAATAATTGTATGTTCAAGATACACACAGTACAAATAGAGGGTTATCTCAGAGGGAAGCCACTAGTAGTGGAGTATAGGGGGAAGAAGATCAGAAAGGCTTCCTGTTCAATTACTTCTGACTCTTCATGACCCCATTTGGGATTTTCTTGGCAAAGATACTGGAGTGGATTGCCATTTCCTTCTCCAGTTCAATTTACAGATGAGGAAACTGAGGCAAACAGTATTAAGTGACTTGCCCAGGGTCACACAGCTAAAAAATGTCTGAGACTAGATTAGAACTCAAGGAGATGAGTCTTCCTGACTTCAGGCCCAGCACTCTGTCCACTGCCACCTAGCTGCCCTAAAGGGCTCTGGCAGAAGGTCTTCAAGTAAGCCAGAGAAGGAAGGAGGTGGAGGTGAGAAGAGAGAAGATTCCAAGCATGGGAAACAATTAGGCATGGTCAGGAAATTGAATTTTATGTGGGAAGAAGAGCAAGAAGGCTAACGTTGCTGGATTCTACATCATATGGAGGAGAGTAGAGTGTAAAAAGCCTGGAAAAGCAGGAAGGAGACAGGTTATGAAGGACTTAAAGTGCCAAAAAGGCGTGTGCATGTGTATGATTGTATATATGAAAATATGTATATATATGTATATATGTGTGTATGTATAATGTATATATGTGTATATACATATATGTATGTATGTATGTGTATATATGAGGAGTTAGACTCCCTTTCCTTATATTCATTCTTATTCTCTTATACTTACTATATACCAGGACAAAATACTTAAGGATAAAGTTTTGGTTTGTAAGGGACAACTATGTATTTTCTATACACAAAGTAGATACTAAACACAGAACACTCACAAGTACACATTTGACAGACACAACAAAGTAAGTAAACATCCTAACTATTGTTCTACTCTGACAGGCGGCTGATACTTAAAACCATTAAACATGAAGCAGTTTACAGGACAACTGATTAGGAATTTCGGATTTAACCTCTCCTCTGCTGTTTCCCTTAGAGACTATGTTTTCTAGCAAGATAGCCAGGGGATTGGGTTTGTCATTGAAGCCAGGAAGAACTGAGTACAAATCTTTCCTCAGACACTAGTTATGTGATTCTGGACTTGACCCCTGTCTTCCTCAGTTTCTTCATCATTTTACTCATTTTACAAATGAGTATATTAATAAAACTTACCTCTCAGGGTTATTGTATTAATAAAATGAAATGTTCCTAAAGCGTTTTGCAGACTTCAAAGCACAATATAAATGCTTAAATTAGTAAATAATTATTTATATTCAAAAGAATGTTTATACGTAAAATATTTATGTTTAACATATAAATATTCATGTTTAAAATAGTATGTTCGTGTTTAAGATAATTGTATTTCAAATAAGGTTTATGTTTAAAATAGAATATTTGTATTTAAAATAACAATTACTATTGATACTCCTAGGAGTAGTAATCTTTAAGAGGGCTTGAGTAGATGTAAGGGAATCCTTCTGAAGTATGGTCAGCACTGATTGAAGAGCCAATATCTCTGAACCTGTTGAACTCACTGAAGTGGTCACTAAGTCTAAACATGTCTATCTTGAGAATGTTTGGTCACCCACCAAAAAAGGAAATATAAAGCAGAAAGAAGCAGACAGGAACCTAGGAACAAGCTTACCTAGTTGAGTTTCCCCATCCTAGCTACTATATGAGATCGATCACCACATAACAGAGTGAAGAAGGGCCAGTCCCCACTGGAAGTTAGATGATGCTCCTGGAGTGGTGAAAGAAGAAACAACCAGAAGCTATCTCCTTTATAACTAAAACAACCCTCTCCCTTACTGCTGCTGCTTCAGGTCAAGGAGAGGACCAAGGAAGCCTGCAGGATTTGATACATCATACTAAAGCAGTATAGATAAAGCTAGGTAGCACAGTGGATAGAGTATGAACCTTGGAGTCAAAAAGACCTGAGTTTGAATTCTGTCCGCAAACACTTATTAGCACAAATTTGTAGTGAACTTGCTCCAGCAGCATTGGTGAGCTTGGGAGTAGGAATGGAAAAGATAACATGATACTAGAGTCAGAGGACCTGTATGACCTTAGGCAAGTTGACTAACTTTTCCCATGTGAAAATGTGAAGAGGTTAGATAGGGTTAAGGTCCCTCTATGCTCTGGCAAAGATGCTGGAGTGGTTTACCATTTCCTTCTCTAGCTCATTTTACAGATGTGGAACTGAAGCAAATAGGGTTAAGTGACTTGCCAAAGGTCACCCAGCTAGCAAGTGTCTGAGACCATATTTGAACCCAGGAAGATGGGTCTTCTTGATTCCAAACCCTTTGCTTTATCCTCTGTGCCACCTAGCCTCTCTAGTATCCATGATACTGATACACTAAAACAGACATGGAAAGTAACAGATTATAATCATTATATATGAATAAAATTAACCAAGAGTCTAAAATAAAAAAAAAACCCACACACAGGTTTGACCCAAGTTTGGGATTAGCAGGAAAGGGATAGATGGTAAAAGGTTCAAGGGCAGAGGACGGTACTTTGTTGAATTGGCCAACTATAGGTTCAAACTATTAAAAAACAGGAAATAAAGCCCCAGTTGAGTCATAAGGAACCTTCTAGAAGGTAGGAAAGAGACTAGGCATTTATATAGTGACTACCGTGTGCACTTTACCAATTTTATCTCATTTGATCCTCATGACAACCCTGTGAGAAAGTGCTGTTATTATCCCCATTTTACATTTGAAGAAATTGAGGCAGAGTCACACAGCTAGGAAGTATCAGAGGTCTGATTTGAGCTCAGATCTTCCTGCCCCTAGACCCATATTTCCATCTACTCCATCATATAGCGGCCCTTACAACCGCTGAGACAAATCTTTGCTCAGTCTCTTCTTGAACAACTCTAGTGTTTTTCCATTTTGTCTTTCTGTGTCAAGTGCCACCGAATATATGGTTAACAAATGTTTGTTGAATTGAATTGAATTAAACTCACCATTGCAAGTAGACTACTTCGGAATGACCCTAATTGATACAAAGTTGTTCCTTATATTAAACCGAATGATGCTGTCCAGTAACTTGGTCCCCATCTTTTCTGTAGAGCTATGGAAATATTTAAAATCCCGTTTGCTATGGGATTAAGTGGGATAGGGAAATCGAAAGTGATGGTTATCATTATGAATCATGGTTTTCCCTACTACTTTTCTTCCCACTCTTGAGCTTTTCCTGTTGGGTCGATTGCACTGTGGATCACTGCTACCTACATAACAGATGGTAAAGAATCAAAACAAATGAGCTTTTTCTTTTAAGGCTGCCCAAGCTTCTAGTATAGTTCATAAACTAGTGCTACATCAAACCCCAAACTGTCTAATTACTTGTTCACATTTTGATGCACTGTGTTTCTGTATATGCAAATAAGGTATGAGATTGTACCCCAAACTTGCCTCTGTGATATAACAGTAGAATAGACTTTAATAAAAAAATGTCTTTAATATTCGAGATTCACTAGTGTTCTAATAATTAGCATAGCTGATATGTATATAGCACTTTCAGGCTTGAGAAGTGCTTTGCCCACATCAAGTCATTTGATCTTCACAGCAACTTTGGAGTAGCTATGATGCAGTGGGGAAAATTACAGGACTGAAGGGAAAACACCTGGTCAGAATGTCTACTCTTCTGCTTATACCTTGGCATCAGAGACAGCTTTTGAACCAGTGATGTGGGAGAGCCAGACCTGATCACAGAATGTTCAATTTTCTATGTGAGCATTTACACTTCAGAAATCGGCACAAACTACAAATCAGGGCTTTATTGTCTTGTTGATTATCCAGAATTAAGAGAGCAACGAGAAAAGTAAATAATGCAGATTAAATTTTAAAGTGTGTGGGGAGTACAATTTTTTTCCCTAGAGAACTGCTTATTAAACATTTACCAGCACATGACTGATTTGAACCCAGGGTCTCTGACTCCGGACAGTGTTCTTTTCATTCTACCAAATCCTGAATATCATTCATCTTGAAGACTGATTTCTGAAAGACATTCTCAAAAATGACAATTTCTTCTGATTAAACACAATAACAAACCTTGATCCTACAAAGGAATATTTTATTCTTGTCTTTGTATGTCCAGAGCTTAGAACAGTACCTTGCAAATTATTGCTTATTAAATGCAGTTTGAATTTAATTAAATTAAACTCCTTCCCCTCAGCAGAGGTGCGGAAAAGCAAAAGTTGCATATATTATCTGAAGAAATCATTTTACCAGTTTCACTTAAATGTTTTCCTTGTTACTGGGGGAAGAAATGAGGTGGGGTATAATAAAAAAAAGTCTGTTTGTTTTTTTAAGGCATCAATAAAGCTTTTTTAAAAAAAACTTTTTTATTTATTTAATTTTTAATTTATGGAATAAAACAAGCATTTACATAACATAGGATAATGAAAAAGATGATTGCACATGAAACTGCAAACCTATTATGAATAATTTGCTATTCCTTTTAAATATATATTTTAAAAATTATTGTAAATTTTTGATATACAGGCATAAGACTGAAAATATCTTAAGATATAATGCAGTCTTAATTCAAGACCAAACCTAAATCGTGCAGAGTTCAGAATAGAATCATTGGATTCTAGAGACAGAGTGGTTGATATCCAACCCCTTAGTTTTAGAGATGAAAAAACTGAAGCCTAGAGAAGTGATGATACTTGCCTAAGGCCACCCAATTGGTCAGTGGCGAAGCTGAGTCTAGATTAGAATCCAACATAAACAGTTAACTCTAACATGGGCCTACAGCCCAATGCCCTGACTATACACTATACTGTCTTCCAGAATGTTTCCTATTTTTAAAAGTTTCTAGAGAAATGACATCACATTGTTCCCCAGTAACCCAAACCAACATTTAAGAGCTATCTTGGTAGGAACTTTTTCCTTCCATATCCAATATAAATCCCTGATGCTGCGACTTAAGTTCTATTGTCAGTGAATACACAGTATTTATTTTGAAACCAGTCACTTAGTTGTTTCCATGGGCTATAGGTCAGGATGAAGAACAATAGGTCTCCCTGGCTAGACCATACTTTCTTTGAGACCCTTGATATTAAAAAATGATTATTTAATTAATTTATCAATCAATCAACCAGCATTATTGGGCATATACTGTGAAGAACATTTTGCTAAATGCTCTAGGTGAAAGGTATCCTCTTTTTCTTTTTTATTATTATCTATGTTCTACCTCCTTTGCATGGGTGTACCCCAAGGCTCTGTCCAGGAGCCCTTATCACTTCCTACATGAGCCTTTCCTGTTCCTGTCAGTTGTTAATTTTACACACACACACACACACACACACACACACACCACTGGAAATTACTCTAGATTTACTTCGTATATATTTTGTATTGGCTTACCCAGGCATATATTATTTTCCCCTCAGTGGAATGTAAGTTCTTTGAGGGTAGAGACTGTTTTATTTTTGTCTTTGTATCTCCAGTGACTAGCTCAGTGCTTTAAACACAGTAGCTACTTAATCAAGGAACTAGAAAGCAATATGGATAAAGTCCCCAGCCTGGAGTCGGGAAGACTCATCTTCTTGAGTTCAAAGGTAGCCTCAAACACTTAGTAGCTAGGTGACCCTAGGCCAGTCACTTCACCCTGTTTGCCTCAGTTCCTTATCTGTAAAATGAGCTGGAGAAGGAAATGGCAAACCACTTATAGTAGCAATTTGGATTTGAAGATCTTTCCCACCCATTAATAGGCTATGTGACCTGCTTATGTCACAGGTAGCCTAAGACACATGTGGTAAGAGGAGCTTCCTGACAGGAAAAGGAAGTTATGTCACAGGAAAATGCAGAGAGAGAAATGTAATGGCTGCTAATGGCCACCCTCATGATTGCTAGAGACGAACAGACTGACTTATCTGTACTGTGAGTTTGTCTTTGGGGAGACCCCAGCAGGGGGTCAGAGAGGTCTTTGGGATGGCCAGGCTCCAGGCTGTGATATGATTTTTTAAGTTCCTTGCTGTTACGATAAAGTGGGCTGAATGGCTGTGGGAGCTGAACATTTGGTTATGGGATATGATTTTCTGGTGTCTGAATAAATATTATACTTCTTTTACCTTCTTTATGGAGTCTCTCATACTTTGAGATACAGAAGTACATAGTCATATTCACGATTGTCGTTGATGTTGTGTTTACTGCCTTACTGTTTCACCACTCCAGTTATCTTTGCCGAGAAAACCCCAAATGGAGTCACAAAGAGTCAGACACAACTGAAAATGACTGAACAATAAAAGCTGCTTAATAGCTGAATAACTGAATGAATGAATGAGGTTGTCTGAAAGAAATAAGTCAAGGGCTAAATACATGAAAAGTTAAACAATACAAATGATGTTGATAATAATAATATCTAGCATTTATATACCACTTTAAGGTTTGCCAAGTGCTTTACAAATACTAATCTCATTTTATTCTCACAACTCTGGGATGTAGGTGTTATCACTTTATAGAAGAGGAAACTAATGTCTCAAATACTTTGGAATCTAGGATCACAGTTTCATGGATTCATAGGTAGAAGGAACCCTAAAGGTCATCTAATTTGACCCCTTCATTTTGAAAATGAGGAAACTAAAGACCCGAAGAGGTTAGGCAATTTCTCCACGGTCATTCAGGTTTGTTGTACAACCAAGATTTGTATCAAGGATCTTTGAATCCAAATCTATCACTCTTTCCCCTTCATGGATCTCATTAATGTAGGTACTTCATCCAGCAAATGCAGTTCAGAAAACATAAACAGTTTATCATTCTTTATGACTTCTGCCTATATTCCAACATACTAATGTCCTTCTAAGTTTTTTTTGAGGGGCAAGGCAGGGCAGTTGAGGTTAAGTGACTTGCCCAAGGTCACACAGCTAGTAAGTGTTAAGAGTTTGAGGTCAGATTTGAACTCAGGTCCTCCTGACTCCAGGGCGAGTGCTCTATTCACCGCTGCCACCTAGCTGCCCCTATATTTCTTAACCTTAAATGGATGTTAAAGCATAGAATGTCTATCTGTTATCACTTTTCTGACTACTTGACCACTGCATAAGCCTCTTTGATGAAATTTTTATGAATAAATGAATAAATTTGTTGATCATCTTCTAGGGATGTGATTTGTAGTATACAAAAGGATCTTACATTCTTTTATTCCCATCTAATTTTTATGTTTTTTCTGTTACATGTAAAAATTTTTTTAACCTTTTTTTAAAAAATTTGAGTTTTAAATTCTCTCTCTTCCCTCCCCTGCCCCCTCCTACTTCCTTGAGAAGGCAAGCAATTTGATACAGACTGTGCAATTTCATACACATGTGCAATCATGCGAAACATTTCCATATTGGCCATGTTGCAAAAGAAAAGGCAGACCAAAAAAAAAAACCCAATGATAATAAAAAAAAGTTTAATGCTTCAATCTGCATTCAGACTCCATCAATTCTTTCTCAGTAGTGGAGAGCATTTTTCATCATAAGTGTTTTGGAATTATCATGGATCATCGTATTGCTGAGAATAGCTAAGTCATTCACAGTTGATCATTACACAATATTGCTGTTAGTGTGTATAATGTTTTCCTGGTCCTGCTCATTTCACTTTGCATTAGTTCACGTAAGTCTTCCCAAGTTTTTCTGAAAACATACTGTTCATCATTTCTTATAGAACAACAGTAATCCATCATAATCATATACCACAACTTGTTCAGCCATTCCCTAGTTAATAGGCATCCCCTCAATTTCTAATTCTTTGCCACCACAGAGAGCTACTATAAATATTTTTGTACATATAGGTCCTTTCCCTTTAAAAAAAATGTCTTTGGGGTACAGACCTCATAGTAGTATTGCTGAGTCAAAGGGTATGGAGAGTTTTGTAGTCCTTTGAGCATAGTTCCAAATTGTTCTGCAGAATGGCTGGATCAGTTCACAACTCCACCAGCAGTGCATTGTGTCCCTGTTTTCCCACATCCCCTCTAACATTTATTATTTCCCTTTTCTGTCATATTAGCCAATGTGATAGGTGTGAGGTGTTACCTCAGAGTTGTTTAATTTGCATTTTTCTAATCAATAATAATTTAGAGCATTTTTAATATGACTATAGATAGCTTTGATTTCTTCATCTGAAAACTGCCTGCTCGTATCTTTTGACCATTTATCAACTGGAGTATGACTTATATTCTTATAAATTTGACTCACTTCTCTATATATTTGAGAAATGGGTCCTAACAGAGAAACTTCCTATAAAAATTTTTTTTTTCCTATTTTCTGCTTCCCTTCTAATCTTGACTGCATTGGTTTCGTTTGTGCAAAACCTTTTTTCATTTCATATAATCAAAAGTATCCATTTTACATTTCATAATGCTCTCTAGTTCTTGTTTGGTCATAAATTCTTTATCCATAAATATGACAGATAAAAATCATCCATGCTCTTCTAATTTGCTTATGACATCACCCTTTATATCTAAATAATTTACCCACTTTGACCTTATCTCAGTATACAGTGTGAGATGTTGGTCTATACCTAGTTTCTGTCAAACTGCTTTCTAGTTTTCCCAGCAATTTTCGTCAATAGTGAAATATTGGCTCTCTCGATTAGTCAAACACTAGATTACTATGGCTATTTACTACTGTGTATTGTGTACCTAATCTATTCCACTGATCCACCATTCTATTTCTTAGTCAGGAGCAGATTGTTTTAATGGTTAGTGCTTTATAATACAGTTTGAGATCATATATGAGGTGGAGTGGAGACAAGATGGTGTCATGAAAACAGGGACTTGCTTGAGCTCTCTCCCAAATCCCTCTGAATACCTGTAAAAAATTACTCTAAACAAATTCTAGAGGTACCAAACCCACTAAATGACAGAGTGAAACAAGTCTCCAGCCCAAGACAAGCATGGATGGTCTCTGGGAAGGGTCTATCGCACCATTCTGGGAACAGAACACAGCCTACTGTGGGCTGCGCTGGAAAAGACCAGGCTGGAGTAAACCTCACGGAGCTGGCCCCAGAGCCCTGAATCACTGAGCTGCAGTAGTTTCCAGACTTCTCAACCTATAAACGCCAAAGACAACTGAGGAATTCAGTGGGAAAACCACTGTACCTGGGTGAGAGAAGCACACAGTACAGCCCTAGCCCCACGGTGGCATAGGCAGCTACAGCAGTGGCAGCAGCAGCACCAGCAGCGACAACTGCTTCTACAGCTCCAGGCCCACAGACAGTGGGGGGGAACCAAGCAGCTGATCAGAGTGGGAGTGCAGGTATCTTTTTACTGGCACTGAGGCAGCATTCTCTTGCTTTACCCTGCTTGTATCTGGGTTGCAGTCCTGGATGGTGGTCCTTGGGGGAGGAAGAGTGCTGGTGTGGCAGAGTTTGTGGTGGATGTGGAGAGGGAGTCCTCCTGGTAGTTCACAGGCAGGAGAGGAATCCCCGTCCAAAAAAAAAATCATACCACCTCAGAATAGACATAGCTCTGAAAAAAGCAGTGCAAAACTCCTGAAGCTTGGGACACAGCACTCTCCACTCTGAAAACAATCATACTCTGACAAAAAGCCCAATGGCAGCATAAAAGGACTCAGACTATAGAATCTTTCTTTGGTGACAAAGAAGATGAAAATATACAGCCATAAGAAGTCAACAAAGTCGAAGAGCCTATGTCAAAAGCTTCCAATAAAAATATGAACTGGTTTCAGGCCATGTAAGACCTCAAAAAGGATTTGGAAAAACAAGTAAGAGAAGTAGAGGAAAAATTGGGAAGAGAAATGAGAGTGATGCAAGACAATTATGAAAAGTCATTCAACAACTTGCTAAAAGAGACCCAAAAAATACTGAAGAAATTAACACCTTAAAAAATAGACTAACTCAAATGAGATCATTTATGATTAGGCCACCTTACTTCACATTTTTTTCATCAATTCCTTGATATTCTTGACCTTTTGTGTTTTTATTTTTTCTAAATCTATAAAATAATGTTTTGGCAACTTCATTGGAATGGCACTGAATAAGTAAATTAATTTAGGTAGAATTATCATTTTTATTATATTGCTTTAGTCTACCCATTAAAAATTAATAATTCTCCAATTGTTTAGATCTGATTTTATTTGTGTGAAAAGTGTTTTGCAATTTTTTTCATGTAGTTCTTGGATTTGTCTCAGCAGGCAGGCTTCCAAGCATTTTATATTGTCCAGGATTTTATATTCATTTTTTAAAAAATTATTATTTATTTGTTTAATATTTTAGTTTTCAGCATTGATTTCCACAAAAGTTTGAATTACAAAGCTTCTCCCCATTTCTACCCTCCCCCCAGCTCCAAGATGGCATATATTCTGATTGCCCCATTCCTGAGTCAGGCCTCCCTTCTGTCACCCTACTCCCCCCATCCCCTTTTCCCTTACTTTCTTGTAGAGAAAGATAGATTTCTATGTCCCATTGCCTGTATATCTTATTTCCTAGTTGCATGCAAAAACTTTTTTTTGAACATCTGCTTTTAAAACTTTGAGTTCCAAATTCTCTCACCTCTTCTCTTCCCATCCACCCTCTCTAAGAAGGCAAGCAATTCAACATAGGCCACATGTGTATCATTATGCAAAACCCTTCCACAATACTCATGTTGTGAAACACTAACTATATTTTGCTCCTTCCTATCCTATCCCCCTTTTGTTCAATTTTCTCCCTTGACCCTGTCCCTTTTTGAAAGTGTTTGCTTTTGATTACCTCCTCCCCCTATCTGCCCTCCCTTCTATTGTCCCCCCTTTTTTTATCTCCTTCCTCCTTCTTTCCTGTGGGTAAGATACCCAATTAAGTGTGTATGCTATTCCCCACTCAGGTCAAATCCAATGAGAGCAAGATTCACTCATTCCCCCTCACCTGCCCCCTCTTC
>CM053624.1:165172033-165198045 GCA_028646595.1 Phalanger gymnotis | reverse complement strand
ACTTTACTAAGTCCCTTGTGATTTCTCTTTCTTGTTTACCTTTTCATGCTTCTCTTGATTCTTGTGTTTGAAAGTCAAATTTTCTATTCAGCTCTGGACTTTTCACTGAGAAATCTAGAAAGTCCTCTCTTTTATTGAAAGTCCATATTTTGCCTTGGAGCATGATACTCAGTTTTGCTGGGTAGATGATTCTTGGTTTTAATCCTAGCTCCATTGACCTCCAGAATATCATATTCCAAGCCCTTTGGTCCCTTAATGTATAAGCTGCTAGATCTTGTGTCATTCTGATCGTGTTTCCACAATACTCAAATTGTTTCTTTCTGGCTGCTTGCAGTATTTTCTGCTTGATCTGGGAGCTCTGGAATTTGGCAACAATATTTCTAGGTGTTTTCTTTTTGGGATCTTTTTCAGGAGGAGATCAGCGGAGTCTTTCAATTTCTATTTTACCCTCTGGCTCTAGAATATCAGGGCAGTTCTCCTTGATAATTTCTTGAAATATGCTCTTTTTTTGATCATGGCTTTCAGATAGTCCAATAATTTTTAAAATATCTGTCCTGGATCTATTTTCCAGGTCAGTGGTTTTCCCAGTGAGATATTTCACATCGTCTTCCATTTTTTCATTCCTTTGGTTCTGTTTTATAATATCTTGATTTCTCATCAAGTCACTAGCTTCCACTTGCTCCAATCTAATTTTTAAGGTACTATTTTCTTCAGTGGTCTTTTGGACCTCCTTTTCCATTTGGCTAATTCTGCATTCTTTTCATTAGCTTTTTGGAGTTCTTTTGCCATTTGAGTTAGTCCATTTTTTAAGGTGTTATTTTCTTCAGTATTTTTTGGGTCTCCTTTAGCAAGTCATTGACTTGTTTTTCATGGTTTTCTCATATCACTCTTGTTTCTCTTCCCAATTTTTCCTCTACTTCTCTAACTTTCTTTTCCAAATCCTTTTTGAGTTCTTCCATGGCCTGAGACCAATTCATATTTTTCTTGGAGGCTTTGGATGTAGGCTCTTTGACTTTGTTGACTTCTTCTGGCTGTATGTTTTGGTCTTCTTTGTCACCAAAGAAAGATTCCAAAGTCTGAGTCTGAATCTGAGTCCTTTTTCACTGCCTGGCCATGTTCCCAGCCAACTACTTGACACTTGAGTTTTTCATGAGGATATGACTGCTCGTAGAGTAGAGAGTACTTTGTCCCAAGCTTAAAGGGCTGCACTGTTGTTTTCAGAGCTATTACTACACAGCAAGCTCTGCCACACCAGCGCTCCTCTTCCCCCAAGAACTGCCAACTCGGACTGCGACTCAGATCTAAGCAGGCTCTGCACACCCACTCTGATCCACCACTTAATTCCTCCCACCAGGTGGGCCTGGGGCCAGAAGCAACTGCAGCTGTAGCTCTGGAAGCAGCCTCAGAGCTGTACCACCTCTGCCACCCCCAGGGTGGTGGCCAACTGCGAATTCCTTTCACTCTGTCCCCACAGTTTTTCCCACTAACCTTCTCTGTTGTCTTTGGTGTTTGTGGGTTGAGAAGTCTAGTAACTGCCACAGCTCAGTGTGCTACAGCCTGTTCTGCCCAGCTCCTGGTCTGGTTGGTCCTGGAATGGCCCACGCTGGGCTGTGCTCTGCTCCGCTCCCAGCTCCATGTGCTATAGACCTTACTCAGCAACCATCCAGGCTGTCCTGGGCTCGATCCCTGCTTCCCTCTGCTATTTTGTGAGTTCTGCAGTTCTAGAATTTGTTCAGAGCCATTTTTATAGGTGTTTGGAGGGTCCTAGGGGAAAGCTTCAGGCAAGTCCCTGCTTTCCAGCTGCCATCTTGGCTCTGCCCCCCAGAATTTCATATTCTAATAGAGGGAGACAAGATATATAGTAGACTGATGCTTAGGGAAGGGAGTTTTGGTATGGAAAAGTCAAAGGAATTGCCCGTGGCATTAAAGTCCATCAACTGTCATGTCTCCCCTGATAGCAATGTTATTGCTGACTATATTACTGTTTGGTAGCAAGATAAATGACAAAATATCCAGGTAGGCCTGGTTTTCCTGACATATAGCTGAATGCAATATTAAATATGTTCTTCTGACAGCTAAGTATGTGGGGTTAAATGAGTTTATACTCGTTTATTCACTAATCAAGACAGTTCAGCCCCGAGTAGAGATCCAATGCTGAATGGCTTAATTCCTCTATGGAGAGATAGCAAGTTCTCTGGGGAGTAGATCTGGAGGGTGATTTTTTTTCAGGTAGGGCACAGGAGAGCAGCAATATAGCTGATGGCAAGATGCCTGGGTAGGCAGTGTTTCCTAGTGAATAAGAATGTATAGAAATCATCACTGGCAATCATCGCCATTGTCCTCTGTGTGACTCACAATTTTAAATCCTCTAAAAATACAGAAAAAAATGTGTTGCTAGAAATGATGAGTTTTTGATTCAGGGAGAAGCTTGGACATCATTGATAGTACTATATAATTTCCCCCAAACAGTCTAACTCTTCCTCCTATTCAGTTTTAGGCTTAGTTCATTGTACATCTCTAGTGTCTGTCCAAGATATATGTACTGATAGACAAGCTCTATGGGGTGTCCATTGAACTATCTATCATTATCTGGATAATAAGCATTCTGCATCCACTTGGATATCATTGTATGAATAGTTAAGCCAAACATTTTTCAGTGATCATGAATCTCATTTAGTAGGCTCTGCAATTTCCTGGAACTTGATGGAATCAGCATAATGGCATCTGTAAAAAGGAAGATTTGTAGGACTTCACCATCTATAGAAAATCTCTTTTCCACTTAGACTGTCTTGGCTGGTCTCCATGATAGAAGCAACCATGTTTACTGGGCATACTTTTTTATGCCTCAGACAATATGAATAATCAGAAGATCATTGTAGGAGACTTCATACAGAAAAACAAGGTGAACAAAGGAGTTCTTTTGATTTCAGTGGTAGTAAAGACCTCAGTTTGAACCCAACCATAAGAACTTCTTATATATAATATATGCTCAGCCAAGTTGGGACCAGTGGAGCACACTTACTTGTAACAATGCCTAGAGACCTGTGTAACTCTCTAGGTTACATACCTAGGGGTAGTCTGTATAAAAAAGAGTGCAACCTAATTGGTGAATTGAAGCCTCCATATTGATTAAGCCAGTGATGCCTGCCAGAAGTTTCCTATAGTTCTTTTTCAGGGTCTTTTCTGGAGCTTCCCCTTGCTAATGGAAACATGAAATTACCACTTTCAATAAAAGTTATTTTTGCTACCACAATATGATTCTTAATAACCTGGTACTACTACAATTCAAATGCAGACTCTCCGTGAGCCACAATCATCAAAAAAGTTATATCTTGCTTCTGCTTCCATCAGAGCAGCTTTTGTGATCTTAACATGAACACTAGAGAGGCCATGTTGGAAAATATCTTTTAGACAGTATTTTTCTCTACTCAATCAAGTGTTTTCTTAAAATCAACAAATAATAAACACAGGAATCTCTTATATTCTCTATGCCTTTCAGTCAATTACATGATTGTAAAAATGTGATCAATCATAAAATATAATTTCTAAAAACTCTACCCTTCTCATATTTTTATCTTATTTAATATGTTTGTGAATTATTCTTGGAATTATAGTTGGGGGGAATTGTTTTCCCCTTCCTCTACCAGTTGATAAAATCACAGAAAGTAAGCAGTAGATGAAGTGTTACTGTGTTAAACAATGAGGTGTTAATGTGTTAAATAGAAGAGCAAAGATGGATCTACCGCTCTTTAGAAATCTTAAAGGCATTCTTCCAGATGGAATTAGAGAAACAACTTGCCATTGGCTGACAAAAGATTTTTCATGCTTGACAATGTGCTTTAAAAAGCTAAGCCTGCCAACCTTGTAGATGGTCAAACACAGTGGAGTCAGGGAGCATCCTTGTAGAGTCACCCCTGCCTGCCCCCCAATGCCAGTGGAGGGAAAGAAGAGAGAATTTCTTTCCTTTCCTCAACCCCATGCCCAATTGACCAGGGTGGAGCTACCTGCTCAGCAGAAGATACCATACCCAAAAGAGAGGAAAAGAGGGACAGAGACAGTTGGTCACAAATCAGCTTCGAGGATCATGATCCCTGCAAGTAGAAAAGAGAGCCAATTGTGGGTTTGAGGGAGAATTATCCCCAATAGTTGGGAACTGAGGTGCATAGAAAAGCAAGACCAGGGATTCCAACTCAATGACCTTCCAAGCAAAGGCGCTGCATCCTGAGGAAGCCACATGAGCACATTATGAGAAGGAAAAGGTTACCATGACATGTAGTACAGGACTCATTAGTTGTTTTAGTGATATGTGTTCCCTATGTAGGTGCTTCATTACCCACTTTCCCCATGGACTCTATGCATGTTTGTAGGAGAGTGCATCTCAGTTTTATTTGGGGAAGAATAGACATTTCATTTACTATGCTCTTTGTAAATAGCTTTGTTTCGAGCTAATTATGTCTACTGGTTGATTATTAAAGGCAACATCACTGGTGGGGGCTTGTTAGATAAAGTTCTAGGAATGTGGACCCACTGAGACCCTTTAAAACCTTTTAACCTTGGAGCAACTTCTTGCAACATGGGATTCTTTGCATTTCCTGCAACTGAAAGAGAGGATTAAAAAGGAAACAAAAAGAAGCCTGTGAAGCAGAAGCAAGGCATTACCTTTCTGCCTCAATATAGCACAATCTCTTTCATTTATGCTCATCATGAGTACGATAATGTGAGTATTATTTTCCTGCCTTTGGATATATGAGAAGACCACAGCAACTTTTGTTTCTCTGATAAGTCCTCATAAGCCATCTTTCTGTTTAGCTTCAAATTTCCTATATCTTCTTATAGACTTATAGGGCGAGGCTGTCCCTCACATGTTGCATAGAAGTGTCATTGTGTGGCTCATAGGGATGTGGAATAGGCATCTCTATCCTCTTCTCCCTCTAAGGAACAGTTTAATTCCTGCCAAGAGGGGAAGCAGGAGTTTGGGGCCAGAGTCTTGGCTACTCTGCTCTCCTCAGAGAGAGGAGGAGCCAAGAAAGAATTAAATCTATCTGTTTCCTTAAATATTTTTAGGCCAGGGGGTGTGGTTTTCAGGTTCAAGCTAAACTTCTGATCACTATTCATTAATGGTTAAGGAGGACCCCAAGCTTTCCATCCAAAGCTAAATTCCCTTCCCACCAAATAGTAGTTCCATAATGAACACACAAATAGCAGGTAACAAAGAAATCCATCAACCCAAATCAATAGCAAAACATAAATCAGAGAAAATATATATAGGATATATACCAAACAATACAGAATGAAGGAGCTCTCCTATTGGAATCAAGGTAACTCAGTTCAATAAGGAGAGGTCTTACCCAAGGGGAAATTCCCTAAAGTTTCTAGTATAACAAGGTAGAGATAGGGAAAGGATAGAAACTGCTAACTCCTCTCATGTTGGCTTCTTCCCTGAATGTCATTCTCCCTTCGCCAACCCGAGGCAGAGTTGGAATCATCCATTTTCTCTTTCAGAGCTAGAAGCTAGAAGCCAGAATCATCCACAGGGACTGGAGAGCCCAAAAAGACTTCATAGACTTGATGAAACTGAAGCTCTTCTCTCTCCTGCTCTCATCAACTCTTCCCAATCTCACCTATGAGCACAGGGCACTGATCTTGTAGGGAAATATTTTATTATATTCTTTGGAATATAATATTTATTATATTCCTTATTTATTAATATTGTTTGAACCTAGTTTGATGTGGCTGAAATTGTCTAATCCAAAAGAGGTCAGACTGACCTCAGAGACCCCAGGGAAGCTGAATGACTGCAAGGAATGTTTGGATCTCACCGAGGTCTTGGGTCCACCCAGTGCTTGTATTTTGGGTTCCCCAGGTTTGAATATTTATGCTTACCTCTCAATCAACTTAATAGGAATGTTCATGCTTACTAATATACAAATCAATCGATCTGGCCAGGAAACTGCCTCCTCTACAAAATAGCTGGGCTGGTATTCTTCTGTGAAACCCAGTACAATGTAAACCCCTAAGAGACTGAGGAGGGAAATCTCGTGGCTTTCCTCCTTTATTAAATGACCAAATAAATTTCTTTCTAAAATTATTTCAGTTTGGGGGGGTTCATTCTCATGGCTAACAGTCTTCACCCAATGAGAAGAGAGTCCAAAACCAATGACCTTTGGCATTCTGGTGATAGATTAAATAGATTAGATAGATAGATATGTGTGTGTGTACATGTACATATACACACACAGAGATATACATTGTATATATACATATATATATATATATGTCTTCCCCATTACAACATAAGCTGCTTGAGGGTAGGGAATATTTCCCACTTTTCCTTTGGCTTTCCAGCACTAAGCACAGTCCTTGTTGCACTGTCCTTAATAAAGGATTTTTGATTGATTTCATGTGTTGCCATAGCCAAATGAATGGTCAAGCTCACTGGTGATGAACCTCAACATGGTTGGCTAGAGTGGACCTGAAGGTATTAGACAGAATCTGTAGCCAGGACCATGCTCATTCTTTCCAAAATGGCCTAATAGGGCGTTGATGATCCAATCTGAGTAAATATGAGGCTCTTTTAGAACCAGACCTAGCATGGCCTAAAGTGCCATGCTGACTTCCCTTTATCCATAACCTGCGTTGTTCAGCTCTGTGGCTGTCCAGCATTTCAAATACATACAAATCCATGACCGGAAGACTTAACCAAAACTCATTCCTCCACTGTGTGGGAGGGTTCTCTGAGATGGTGACCGATGTTTTCATATCTGAAAAGATTATACCTTGTGGTTTTGCTATCTGGACAGTAAACACATCGACATAATTTGTTGAATGGTTGAGGCCCACAGTTTAGCACAGTCAAAGAAGACCTCATAGAGTCGTGAAAGAAATCTAACCACAGCTCTTCAGGCTTCAGCACAATGGCAGACAACTGCCACCATGTGGAATTTAATGGGATAGCAGCCAAAAGTTCTTTAATTTAATTTACAGACCAGTATAGTTAATAGAATCCTAGTATAATATCACAGATTTAGAGCTAGAAGAGACCTTAGAGGTCATCTAGTCAGACTGCCTCCTTTTTAAGATGCAGAAACTGAAGTTGAGAGAATCTTGTGCCCTCTAAGAAAAACATCTATTTCTCAGGGGGTACTGTGAACATCAAATTTGTAAAGCACTTAGTACAGTGTCTGGCACATAGTAGGTGCTTAATAAATGCTTGTTTCCTTCCTTTCTTCTATTTGCACCCTTGTTATCATCCCTTCCAGCCTTCTCTGGTAGATATCCCCCATAAATGGTCCCTGCACTGTTTGCAATCACCACCCTTCCCTACTCTCTACAAACGGACCTACAGGTAGGTTGACATCCTTCAACAATTCTCACCTGCCCCTACCAATCTCTCAAGTTCTTGTCCTCTATCCCTCCTTCCTTTCACAAGCAAAGTCCCAGAAAAAGCTATTATCATTACTTACCCTTCCTTTCTTCTCATTTACTCTTCTAACTTTTGCAATCTCGCTCCTCATCTTTCCATTGAAATTGCTCTCTCCAAAGTTACCAATGACTCTTAATTGCTGTATCCAATGGTCTTTTCAGTCTTCATCCTTCTCTCTCTCTCTCTCTCTCTCTCTCTCTCTCTCTCTCTCTCTCTCTCTCTCTCTCTCTCTCTCTCTCTCTCTCTCTCTCTCCCTTTCTCTCCAGCATTTGAAACCAGTTGTCACCCTCTCCTCTTGGATACTCTCTGGGTTTTCCTGATACTGTTCTCTTGGTTCTTCTCTTGTCTGGCCACAGTGTCCTTTGCAAGACCACCATTCCTACTATACCCCCTAAATGTGGGTGTGTCGGGGAGATGTGAAGATCTGGTTCAATTCAGATACATCTCACTGTTTGCCATTGGCCACAAACAAGGTACACCTGGTGAAAGAGTGTGGCTGGCTTAGACAATGCAAACCAATCACCAGTGCAGGGAAAGAAACTCTTAAGTTCATGTGCTGTGCTAGTTGGCCAGAATTATATTTGTGTTTGAAGTCTATTATGCGTGTCCTCAGCCCTGTCCTCTGGCTTCCCTGGCTTTCTTCAAGTACCTATTTATACCTTTGTTCTTTGCATGTTTTCTCCCCCATTAGACCATGAGTTCCTTGAGAGCAGGGGCTGTCTTTTGCCCTTTTTGGTATCCTCAATGCTTAGCACAATGCCTAGCATATAACAGGTGCTCAAAAAATTTCTACTGACTGACTAACTGATTTTAATATTTCTGACTATGTATACATTTCTCATACCAGGGACTGCCTTTAATTTTTTTATTCTGAACTTTACAAACACAAAATAAAATTAATATTTCCATATGCAAAGTAGAACAGAAAAGGAATATTATACATGAAACCTTAAATTTGTTGTATGCTGCTTTCTTTTCCTTTAACATACATAATACATGGGTTCTTAACCTAGAGTCCATGTCATAAAAAAGAACCCTGGATAATAGCCCCTGATAGAAACTCAACATGTAACTTTCAAATCTGTCCAGCTTGTCTCTCTCCTTCTGGCTTTCCTTTCGTTCTCTTCTATGTAGTTTTTTTTTTTTAATGAATCAATGAGCCACCTTTCTTCTCTTTTTTTAAACTCTTTGGCTAACTTATTCTTTTCCAACTTCCCCATCCCCACTGAAAGAAGAAAAAGGAATGAGGGTAGGGAATATTTCCCTTGTAATAAATATGCACAGTCAAGAAAAACAAATTTTCAACAACAACAATTTTCCTCCTTTGTCATCTTTGTCAATCTGATGGGTATAAGAACCTCAGAATTATTTTAATTAATATTTCTCTAAATATTGATGATTTGGAAAATTTGGAATATTTGACTATCTCTGAAAATAAATGTCTCATTCTGCACCTCTCTATCAGGAAGTGGGTAGCATGATTCCTTGTTTGTCATCTAAAATCATGGTTGGTTATTGTAGCAGACACAGTTTTTAAGTCTTTCAAAGTATTTTTTCTTTATAATGTTGATGTTATTGCATAAACTGTTCTGGTTCTGCTCATTTCATGCTGCATCAGTTCATACCAGTCTTCCCAGGTTTCTCTGAAACTATCCTTTTTGCCATTGCTTAAGTCAAGGACATGCTGGAGCCAGCTCATCAAATCAGTACCCAAGAGCCAACTGTTAAATTTTCAGTGTGATCATTCACACCTCAGAAATTGGCAAATGTACAAATCAGGGCCCCATTTATTGTTTTGTTGATGGTCTGGACTTAAGAAAGTAAAGAAGAAAATGTTGATAATACAGATTAAACTCAAAAGTGTATCTTGCATAAATTTTTTTTTCAGAGAACCAGTTGTTAAACATTTACTAACATACCACTGCTTACAGTACAATAATGTTCCATTCACATAACACAATTTGTTCAATCATTCCCCAATTGATGGGCACTCCCTTAGTATCCAATTCTTTGGTATAATCAGAAAAAAAGTTGCTATAAATATTCTTATATATATATATATATATGAGTCACTTTCCTCTTTCTTTGATCTCCTCGAAATATAGGCCTAGTAAGGGTATTGTTTGGTCAAATTGTATGCACAATTTAGTGACTTCTGGAGCATAGTTCCAAATCACCGTGCAGAATGGTTGGACTAATTCATAACATTGGTGTGTCTATCTTCCCACAACCCTTCCAACAACAGTTACTTTACTTCTTTGTCACCTTTGTCAATCTGCTGGGTGTAAGAACCTCAGAATTATTTTAATTCATATTTCTCTAAATATTGATGATTTAGAACATTTTTAGATAGCTATCGATAGCTTGGATTTCTTCCCTTAAGAACTGCCTGTTCATTCCCTTTGACTAATTATATATTTGGGAATAGCTGTTTATATATTTGCATCAGTTTCTTACATATCTTGATTATGAGATCTTTATCAGAGAAACTTGTTACAAAGACTTTTCCCCATTTAACTATTTCCCTTCTCATTTTAATTGCATTACTTTTGTTTGCAAAAAGTCTTTTTTAATTTTACATAATCATTTTTCATTTTATCTTCTGTGATCCTCTTTATCCCTTTTTTTTTTTTGGTGATGAGTTCTTTCTCTATCCATAGTTTCCAAAGGTATTTTCTTCCTTGATCCTCTAATTTGTCTCTGAGATGACCTTTTACATCTAGGTCATGTATCCATTTGAAGCTTTTCTTGGTATAAGAGCCATTCATTGTTATTCTGTGTGTTTCCCTAGGACAGATTGCCTGTAACCATCATCTCTAAGCTCAAACACCTGGGAGGGGTAGGGGAGGCAGGAAGACAAGAAGGGTTATGAATCCATTACTCAAGGTAGCCTTGCCAATAAAACTGGTTGAACTGGGTTTAAGTTACTTTTTTTTTCAGATTCTAAGGGTCTGGCATTAGGAGCTTACATTTTTCTGACCTCTCTGTTCATCTTTCTTCTCCCTTAAGTCTTTGCCATGGTGTCCTCAATCTATATCCTGGGTCTACTAATAACCCAGCTGGTTCCACATTTGACTTCTGTCACCCTTCCTTCCACAGTAATATTAACTCCTCTGCTTCCCTCCCTGCTATTACACTACTACCTTCTTCATTTTTCCTGCTTGTCTGAATCCCACTGACATAGAGTTGATAATGGGTATGGAGTCACGTTCCCTTCATTACTTCTCTCCCTTGAATCCCCTGCCCATGTTCTTATCGGTTTCCCAGCCCCAGCCTGTCCTCTTCTGGTGAGGGGGAAGAAAGAGTATCAGGAAAGTCAAGAAAAAATCAAGGAATAGAAACTCTAAAGGTTTCAAGTATGTCTCTGATTTTAGCTTTCTCATTGGTAAAATTAGGTGGTTGGACTACATGATTTTTCAGTCTAGCTCTAAAATCCTATGATCTGTTATCTTTTTTTTTTACAACCTATATGGTAACAAGATCATGACCACCAGTCCTGCCTGGTTTCTGCCAGTGATGTTGCTATGGAGATAGACCATGTGGACTGCTTGTGTTTTTAGATGCAGCTTATGGGCGTTGATCTCACAGACAAAAGACTTGATTCTAAATCCTGGTTCTTCCATTTAGCAGTATGGCTCTGGGCAAATCACTTTCTCCTATCCAGGCCTCAGTTTTCTTATTTGTAAAATGGCATTTTACAGGCACTTACAATACCTGCTTTGTGTGGCTGTTAGGAGGAAAGCATTTTGTAAATCTTAAAGAGGTATAGAAATGTGAGTTATTATTATAATTACAGGAAAATAGGGAAGCATATTCAAAGGCAGATGAAAATATGCCTTTAGCCTTCCTATTTCCTATATGTGTACATGGCCCTTGGGCATTTTCTTTGGTCTGGTAACAACAAATCACATTTATATAATGTTTAAAGGTTTATGAAATTCTTTCCTCAGAACAGCTGGGAGTGGGAATTTTTGTACCTGAGGCAAGAAGGAGGAAAAGCACTCTAAGTTGGGGAAAGTAATGAAACAAAGACCCCAGGAAAAGAATTAAGGAAGCGAGTAGGGGAGGGAGGTCATCCCTATGAAACATCTACTAGCTTCATATTTTCACTAGTTAGGTTCTAGTTTGACCAGACCAAACCTCAGAATGGGAGGATTTTTTAAAGGTGGAGAAGAATGTGTATGTCAGAGAGAAAGAAAAAAAAATATTAGAGACAGAGACATAGAGAAAGAATTAGGGACAGAGAAAGGAAGGGAAGGGAGAGAGAGAGAGAGAGAGAGAGAGAGAGAGAGAGACAGAGAGACAGAGAGACAGAGAGACAGAGAGACAGAGAGACAGAGAGACAGAGAGACAGAGAGAGAGAGAGAGAGAAGAAAAAGACACACAGAGAAAATGAGAGACATAACATACATAGAGAAAGATAATGACAAAAATAGAAAGGAAAAAAATGAGAAATAGACAAAGACAGAAACATAGAACAAGATATACGAAGTCAGATGGAGAGAAGCCATATGGATGCATATGGGTTCAGTTCCCTGGAGGGAAACCTGTGCATCCAAAACCCTCTCCTCTGAAAACAATAACACCCAAGAAAGCAAGTGATCTTGGTGCTGGTGGTGAATAGAGGCTGAGGCAGAGGCAGAGATAGAGGAGATCTGGGGCCTAACCAAGAGCTTCAAGAACATAAGATAGTGGCAATGGAAAAGCAATAGTGGAGCAGTGGAGGAGTTCCTGGACCCAGGAGGAGTTCCCAGACCAAGCAATAGCTGAAACTGAGGGGCAACAACAGGGCATAGATCCAAGATGTTAAGCAGCAAACCCAGGCCTTGCTTTCTACTAGTACTTTGAATCATGTGTATTATGTAGGTCCAGGAAAGCAAACCTTTCCCTCTGTGGGGGAAAAGGACACCCAGAGTATCTCTATAAGTCTGAAGAAAAAAGAATTCTTGACTATTAAGAAGTTTGGCTGCAAGTTCTTTGTGTTTTCAGTCAATTTACATAAAGTCCGTCCTATAATTGATGTTTTGTTAGCCTGAATGCTTACATGGGAGCTTACCCTCTGTGTGTGTGTGTGTATGTGTATAAAAGTACTATTTATGTTAGCCAAATTATGCTATTCCTAGAGGAAATCCTGGATAGGAGCATAAACCAGAGTATGATTATTGAGAAGGCCCCAAAATTGGACTTGCTCTGAGTAAACTCAGAACCTCAGTTCTATGTCAAGGGGTTACATGGAAAATGGGAACAATGATATCTTTCCCTGTTGACTTCACAGGTTTGTTGTGAGGTCCAAATGAGATAATATATGTTATGCACGCATTTTGAAAATTATAAAGCATTACATAAATGCTTTAGTGTTATCAGGCTTCCAAGCCATCTATTTAAATATTACTCAGACATAAGAAGCTGGATAAAATTTTCCTTTATCCTAATGGCTATGCCATCAGTTCAATATAACTTAACAGAGTGACTTTACGGGTCAGTCCCCCTCTTGGCTTCAGTTTGCTCATCTATAAAATTAGGAGGTTGGACTTCCAAATCTTTTCAAGCTCTAATAGTCTAGGATTCTATATGCATTTATCCATTCTATCCATATCATTTTGTACAAGGCTTCCATTAAAGGTGACTACTCTCCAAGAAGAGAGGTGTCTAGCATATTTTAGCCACTAGGTGTCCTCCTGCATGATGATATGTCACAGGGAAAGAGCCCTGGGCTAGAAGTAAAGACGAGGTTGGTGAAACAATCTAGATTTTTCTCTTTCTTGTCAATACGACCTTAATGAAAACTGAAAAAAAAATCTCCATTGAGCTACAATCATTCAACTCACTGGATGTCCTGCTGACATCTCAAACTCAACATGTCCAAAACAAAACTCATCATTTTCCCATCCTTTCCCTATCCCAAGCTTCCCAATTACAGTCAAAGGGAGCACCATATTCCCATTCACCCAGGATCACAACCTAGTTGTCATCATCAATTCCTCATTTGTACTCACTCCACATATCTAATCCATGACCAAATCTTGTCTTTTTCACCTTCACAATATCTTTTGTATACTTTCCCTCCTTTCTACTCTTACAGCCAGGGCCAGGGCCCTCATCACCTCTCCCCCGGAATATTGCAATAACCTTCTAATTAGAATCTCTGCCTTGGGTCTTTGGCCACTCTAATCTGATATCCATCCACTCAGCTGCCAGAGAGATTCTTCTAAAGTAGGTGATATGTCCTCTCCCTACTCAATGAGTTCCAATTGTTCTCTTTCACCCCCAGGGTCAAATATAAGGTCTTCTGCTGTCATTTAAAGTCCTTCATCATCTGGCTCCATTGACCATTCCTTTACATTCCACCTCTCATCTCTAAGACTTTGCACTAGCTCTCCCCTTTTCCTGAAATGTTCTGATCCTTGACTTCAGCCTCTTAGTTTTCATGGCCTCTTTCAAGACTCAGCCCAAATCCCATCTTCCGTAGGAGGATTTTCCTAATCCTCTCTCTACATCCCTCTACCTCCTCCCATCCCCCTAGCTGCTAATGTTTTTCCCTTTCATCTTACCTTCATCTACTCTGTCTGTATGTAGCTTCTACATAACTAGTTCTTTACATATTGTCTGCCATATTAGAATGTATGCTCCATGAGGGCAAGGGCTGTATTTTGTCTTTCTTTGCATCCCTAGTACTTAGCAATGCCTGGCACATAGTAAGCACAACCCCAGAGGTTCGGTTTCCTCATTTTTTAAACTGGATTAATAATCTTGCACTATCAACATTGCAGGAGTGTTGTGATCGTCTGATTCATTCAAAACACTTATTATTTGCCTAGTATGTACTATGTGTTAATATTGTGTTAGACTTTGGGAAAAATAAAAAAGATAACTATGACACAGCCCTTACAACATAACATGTACACAGATAAATAAAAATGAGATGATATATTTAAAGCACTTATAGCCATAAAATGCTATATAAATGGTTATATACCATTATTAATTTGTTAATTACAAGATCTAGAGTGAGACCCTAGAAGAGAAAGGGAAGGGAAGAATGGGAAGGGGGAAGGGGAAGGGAAAGGGGAAGGGGAAGGGGAAAGAGGAAGGGGGAAGAAGGGGAAAGAGGAGGGGGATGGGGGGAAGGAAGGAGCATTTTTTAAGCACCTATTATGTGCAAGGTACTTGTTAAGTTTTTTACATTTGATCTTCACAACAATCTGTGAAATGGGTGCTATTATTATCCCCATTTTACAGATGATAAAACGGAGGCATATAGCAGTTAAGTGATTTGCCCAGGGTCACACGGTTGGAGTCTGTGGCTGGTGCACCCTGATATATGAAAGATATTCAGACAATCTGGCCTGTCTTGTGTTAGGCTCACCGAGAAGGAAAAGGAGAGAGTATAACAGGATCATAGATTTAGAGTTGAAAAGGACTTTAGAGGCCATTTAGTCCAACTCCCTCATTTTATATATGGGGAAACTGAGGCCCAGAGAGTTTAAGTGACTTGCGTCCATTGTCACAAAGTAAGGGTAGAGCTAGGATTCAGACTCAGGTCCTCTGATTCTAATTCAGATAATTGCATGTGATAACTTTATCACAGATCTTCTCCCCCAAACTCAAGGCTAATACCTGCCTAACCAAGCCTAGTTGCAACATGGTTCAGTAGCAAGAATGCTGAAATTGCAGCCATGAGACTTGAGTTGAAATCTCAACTCCACCATTTAATCATGATCCGTGTGACGTTGGATAAGTTACCTGCTTTGGGCTTCAGTCTTCTCATCTGTAAAATCAGGATTGAACTTAGAATGTCTCTTCCAGCTCTCAATATTCGATCCTATTTTGAAAACGTTTGAGTGGGTCTATGTAGTTACCGTTAGACCTTTAAGGAAACCCACACCGGCCACTGGGCTTCAGACTGAACCTTATTTCAGGCAAGTGAACCAATAAACCATCCCTCTCCATAGGCTCCTGGCTATTCTTGTCCCACGTCAATTGTCTCCCCTATGTCCAATCTGCCAACGCACCTGTGTTCAAATCCAGACATCTATTACCAATTCATGAAGATACAACAGCCTCCAACTCAAGAGAGCTGAAGAAATGGAGGTATATCTTTCTTAAACAAGCAGGCCCCTGTCCCTTTCCTGGAGGGAGTGCTGCATTATTTATAGGAAAAGCCAGGCCTACAGATGTAATTAAAAGTCTTGTTATTGTAAAAGTTCCTTCCTTAAAAATACTATCTCCATCGTCCTCAAACATTCACTAAGCTCTAATTGCTTCTATTTATGGTTGCAAAGCACTTTACAAATATATTCACTCATTTCATGCATGTTAAGTAGGCAGGTCAAGTATTATTAGTATGCCCTTTTTACAGATACAGAGACTATAGCTCAGAGAAGTGATTCCCCAAGGTCACAGAAAAAGTTAGTAGAAGAGTTGGACTTGAATCTAGGTATCCTGACCATTAGATCATAAGCTCCCTGAGGGCAGGGACTATTTTTTTAAACTTACATTTGTATCCACAGTCCTTAGTAGAATGCCTGGCACACAGTAGGTGCTTAATAAATGTTAATTGACTGGCCAACTTGAAGTCTAATCGATACATCAATGAGCATTTGTCAAGCACCTACTATATGCCAAGCATTGTGCTAGGCTCTGGGAATATATTCTTTCCCTTATACCACATTGCTTCCAGTAAGCATATAGGTAGATGTATCCATATATTTTTTCACACATCATCTGTCAATTAATAGACCATTGGAACTAGACTGGGAATTAAAGATGGTTTAGTTCTAGTCCAACCCCCTCATTTTGCAGATAAAAAAATTGAGTCAGAGAGGTAAAATGATTTGCTTCAGCTCACACAGTTAGTTAGTAGAAAGTTCCAGACTTAAATCCAGCTTTTCTGTCTCTAAGTAGAAATGACTTGGAGCTTTCTTTTGTGTGCAGAGAACTCTGCTGGGCATTAGAGTTCTAGTCTCTTCTCTCAAGGGGCATTAGTGGAGCTAGAGATACAAGTCAGGTATACATTAAAAGTATAAATAACACCACAGGGCAGCACATGCCTCCTGCCATAAAAGTGACAGGATTTGTGTGGGGGATTATAAATTATAAATTATAAAAAGGATTATAAATAACTAGCTTATATCTGCTTACTTACAAATGAAGGCTGCCTTCATTTACAGAAATAGAAGAGCCTATTTATAAGCTGTATCAAGTAGGAAACTTTATTACCAAAAACTGCTAAATAGACCTGGCTTTCTAAATACATAATATAACTATACTCCCACAGAGTTTCATCTAGAAACATATTCCAAAGATAATTCCATCTCATCACATGCCTCTCAGGGAGGCTGTGTTGCCCATGATGGCATAGCAAGTCAGTAGAAGAGTTGTAAATAGGGTCTCAGCATCTTGCTCCTTTGTTCCCTACTACTTAAACTGTTTCTAACATCTCTTAAAAAATGTATTTTTGATGCCTTCTGTTTTTTATATCAGTCATTTCCTTATATACAACCTCTTTTATAATAATAATAATTTTTTTAAAACAACTAAGCAAAACTGATTGATGAAGCTACTATGTCCAGCAGCCTGTACTTTACCTGAAGTCTCCCACCAAGAGCTGGGAAATATATCTCATTATCTGCTCTCTGGGACCACGGTGGTCATTGTTCAGTTGTTTCAGTCCTGTCCAAATCTTTGTGACCCCATTTTGAGGTTCTCTTGGCAAAGATCCTAGAGGAATTTGCCATTTCTTTCTCCAGCTCATTTAACAGATGAGGAAACTGAGGCAAACAGGATTAAGTAATTTGCCTACGGTCACCTAGCTAGTAAGTGCCTGAAGCCAGATTTGAGCTCAGAAAGTCGGTCTTCTTGATTCCAAACCCAGTACTCTATCCACTGTGCTATCTAGCTGCCTGGGATCAAGATTAGTCAGTACTATTAATCTGAGTTCAGTTCCTTTGATTGTTTTTTTTTTCTCTTTGTTATTATTGTAGTCACCAAACACACTGTTCTCCTGTTTCTGATTTATTCAGTCTGCATCAATTCATAAGTCTTCCCCTGTTTCCCTGAATTCCTCATATTCTTTGTTTCTTATGGTACGGTAATATCCATATCATTCCTAGAACACAATTTGATTAGTCATTTCGTAGCTAATGGACATTCATTCTGTCTGCATTTTTTTTAATCCCCCCAGAAAATGCTGCAGTGAATATTTCAGTATGTACTTCCTTTTTGTCTTTAACCTCCAAGCCCAACAATCAGATCACTGGGTCAGAGAAGACAAAATCTAGTGACTTTTCTTGAATAGTTCTAAATTATTTCCCACAATGATTGGATCAATGCACAAGTCCACCAACAAGGTATTTGTATGCCAGCCTTCCCACAGACCATTTCCCTAACCTCCAGGGTGGGAGAGGAGAGATAAGAGCACTATATGTGAAGATTACTAAGAGCAGTTTAGATGGGCCGTAGAGTATTAGAAAGGGAACAACATATAATAAAACTGCAAAGGTAGGTTAGAACCACATTGCTTTAAGAGTCAAATAGAGAAGTTTATGCTTGATACTAAAAGCAGTAGGGAATTATTAGCACTTACTGAGTAGCAGAGTGATATGGTCAGACCTGCACTTTGGGAAAAAAAAAATTGGTTTAGCCACTGTACAAAGGCTGAACTAGAATAGTGAGAGACTTGAAGCAGGGAGACCAATTAGAAGGCTATTGCAATAGCCCAGGCCAAATGGATGAGGGCATAAAATAGGGTGGTGGCCATGTAAGTAGAGAGAAAGGGAATAGATGTAAAGATGTCGTGGAGGAAGAAATGACAAATATGATCAACTGGTTGGACATAGGAAGTGAGAGAAAGAGAGCAATTAAGTATAACATCAAAGTTGTGTACCTGGGTGACTGGAAAGATGTTGGTGCCTTAGATAGAAACAAGGAGTTTCACCAAGAGGCATGAATTTGACGGGAAGAGATAATGAGTTCTGTTTTGGTCAAGTGGTATTTGAGGTGCCTATAATATATCCATTTGGAAAGTTCCAGTAGGCAATTGGTAACATATGAAGGAGCTCAAGAGGGCCTGGTGCTAAATATATAGATCTGGATCTCTTCTGCAGAAATTTGATAATTAAACCCACAAGAGCTGATGATGCCAAAAAGTGAGAGAATGTAGAACCCAAGACAGAGAAGAAAGAAGAGCCCAGGACAGAGGGGGTACATCATAGTACATGATATGGAAGATAGTCTAGCCAAAGAGACTGAGAAGGATTGGTCAGACAGGTAGGAGAAGTAGGGAACAGCATCATCAAGAAAACTGAGAGAATGAGAAAGTATGTGGGAGGAGAGGATAGTCAACAGCATCAAATGCTACAAAGAGGTCAAGAAGGGTAAGCATCAAGCAAAGGCCATTGGACATAGCAATTTAAAAAATCATTGGTAACTGAATAGAGCAGTTTCAATTGAGAGAGGAGGTCAGAAGCCAGTTCTCAATGGTTTGAAAAGTAGGAGGAGAAGTAGAAGCAGTGAGTATAGGCAACTTTTTCTAGAAGTTTGGTTATTAAAAGGAAGGGAGAAATAAGACAATAGACAAAAGACAAGTGAGGTAGGTGTTTTTGTTTTTTATTAAAGAATGAGGAACACCTGGATATATATGTCTATAAGCATTAGGGAAGGAACAGAGAGTAATGCAGTAGAAAGAATGCTGGGTTTGGAGTCACGAAAATAAGGGTTCAAACGTCTACTTACTAAATGAATTACCTCGGGCCAGTTGCTTAACTTCTCTGTGTCTGAGTTCCCTCAACTCCAAAATCAGGGCACTGGACTAAATAACTTCTAAGGTATTTTTGTCCAGTCTCCAAGAGATTAAAGATTAGAGATCAGGGAAAGATAATTGAGGGTGTATAAGACAGGAGGAAAATAGATGAAGGGTACATGAAGAAGGACCACCTCAATATCGGAGACTGTAGGGAAGAAAGGGAGAACAAGGGATAATGGGAAACGGTTTTGAGATATAGAAAGAGGGGAGAGGGATCTCAAAGGGAATAGCCTATATTGCCTTGAACAAGTCACAAACTTTCTGGAACTCAGTTCCTTCATCTATAAAGTAAGAGTGTTAGACTAGATGGCCTCTGAAGACCTTTCCAGTTATAGATTGATAATCTTTAGAGTCTATGCTAGGTCACCCTGCCCTCTGCCTCACTGTGTTGTACTTTCTTCTTCATCATCTGCTGAATTCCTAGTTTCCTTAAAACCCAATTAAAATGTCGCGCCCTTCAAGAACCCCTCCCTCCATGTTTCACACAACCAATTGTTCTTGTGTATTATAGTTACAGGTGTTTATTTCATTCTACCCCTCTGGATTTTAAGCTCTATGGGACCTGGTACCAGGGGTGTACTGGAGCCAACTCAGACCAGTTCATGAGAATGAATTGTTAAATTTTCAATGTGAGAATTTACAACTTGGAAATCAGCAAGCTTGATTTGTTTTGTTGACTATCTAGACTTAAGAAAGTGATGGAGAAAGTGATGGAGTATAAATAAGAAAGACTAAACTTAAAAATATGGCCAGTCTTTTTGTGAGAGTCAGCATACTCGTGGCTAGTACTATGTCATATCTCAACTTTATACTCCCTCCAAACCCCAGCATAGTTCTTTGCACATAGAATTTAGTTAATAAACATTATTTTAAATGTTTGAATGAATGAATGGTCTTCTAAAGTTCCTCACAACATCTTACAAGACAAAATTGTAAGGACAGTTGTTTTCAACACACAAAATTCTTGAGAGTTCTCTAAATATTGTAGTAATGTCTCAATGGTCAGCATCATCTGTCCATTTATATGCAAAAGTTTAGTCATATCTGTATATTTTCTTTAGAGGAAAATATATAACCAGTACATATTAAAATCATCTCTACTCAAAAGCCACCTGAAACACTTTTCCTGGCCATTTTTTCAGCAAAGCTTAGGATGTTCAGGGATGTTGGGTAAAATGGGAATTAGATTCTATCGTGAATCTAAGCACAATATTTTTAGCCTAATAGGTACAAATTGACATCTTAGTGGTTACAGCTCAGCTCCCAAATGACCCAGAAATTATACCTGATACAAGTATTCTTCCAGATTCTGTGTGTAGAGAGGGAACTGTATTCTCTTTAGATACTGGTAATATGTCTATCTATCCAGGTCAGAAATCTCTTAGAATAGCTCCTTTTCCTTTCTTCCCCTTTACTTCTCTTTCATTCTGTCGGCTCTTCATAATCCCCTTCCCATCCTCCAGACTCTAGTCACATCACAATAAGAAGCAAAAGCTTGTGTTGCAGCATCCACATAAGATTTCTCAGGGACCTGCTATATCCAAGCAGATTCCTTCAGGCTTCATTCATATACCAGCATTTATATTGAATTTTAAGATTTGCAAAGCACTTTATATACATTATTTCACTTAATCCTCACCACAACCCTATATTTCAGGCTTTATTATTATCCCCAATTTATAGAGGAGGAAAATGAGGCTGAAAAGGTTAAGTGATTTGTTCAAGGTCACACAACTTCTGAAGCAGCATTTGAATTCATTCTGTGCAACACTCTAGATGACCCATCATTTGATTATGTCTGTAATTGTAAAAGCCGCAGTTCCTATAAAACGATCCTCTAAGCCAGTCTAAGTCATTTTCTTCCTTTCATTTTTTCCCTTTATCAGAAGGGGAGGAAAAAAAGAAACTGAAAACCTGTGAAGTGCTTCCATGTGCATTATCTAAGTAGGGGTTGTCCTGAAGGCTTTACCAGAGAGATGTCAGACTCTAGAAATTGACAAACAGACTTTGTCCCAGAATTCATCACTTTGGTGTCATTTTGAACTTGGCTAGAGACTTCTGGATAGAAAAAGCAGGAAGAAAATCCACATAGTGCAGTGCCTAGAGGAGGGGGCCATGGGCAGGATCAAGAGTGGTATATCTGTTATCTGGACATGTGCTTCCTTGCCCCACTCATTTCCTTCGGAACTCTGGCAGTAGCAATTAGATGTGATAGAACAGCTAGAGACTGTCTGGGACTGGTTGGCTTGAGCTGCCTGGGTACTGTGCTCCTTCTCTCTGCCCACCATAATGTGTTAGCTCAAAGCCTTCTTATTCTTAGCCTACCTGTAGAATTCTATCTACAAGCACTTACTAACTAACCACCCTAACTAACTGCCCATTTTGGGCAGGAAGAGACAAGAGTAAGAGATAGAGACCCATCTCTCCCAGGCTGCCTAGCCAAAAATGGACTAAGTTTGCTCCTGCCTTTTCTTCCTGACTGTACTCCTTCTCAACTTTTATGTCTGTCCATGAGTGTGATAAAAGGAAAGTTTAGTCAGGCCATCTAAATCCATGTTTGCAGGATTAATACTGGAAGGAGATACAGATTAGGGAAGAAATCTTGACTCTTTAAAGAAAAAAGAAATATCCTTTACAACAAGAGTTGAGGTATTGAGGGGTCAATTCAATTCAATTCAATTAACATTTATTAAATGCCTGTATACTAGCTGTTTCAAAGGAAATGCAGGATGCGCAAGTTCGGAGTATCCACCCTAAATGTTCACACTTACTATTTGTGCCCAACCTGTGAAAGAGCATTCCAAGCTCATATTGGCCTGATCAGCTGCAGTTGGACACATTGAATCTTGACTCAAGCATAGTGATGTCTTTTGATCTTCTTCGAAAACGAAGGACAACAACCAACCAACCAACCATGTACCAGCCACTGTGTTAAGCATTAGGGAAAAAAAAGGGGGAAAAGAAAGTATCTGCCCTCAAGAAGCCCATCTGGATTGCCATACAGAGGAGTGAAGGGCTGTGTTTGTAAATATTTAATAACATATGGGAGGAGAGAAATGCACACACATTTTTAAGTTTAATCTATACTGAAAAACATGGAAAGATTTATGTGAACTGATGCAGAGTGAACTGAGCAGAACCAGGAGAACATTGTACACAGCAATAGCAATATTGTATGATAAAGAATTCTGAATGACTTAGCTATTCTCAGCAATACAATGATCCAAGACAATCCCAAAGGTCTCATGATGAAACATGCTATCCACCTCTAGAGAAAGAGCGGATATTGTCTGAATACAGACTAAACATACTATTTTTCACTTTCTCTATTTTTTGTTTGAGTCTTCTCATACCTAATGAATAATATAGAAGTGATACATGATTGCACATGTGTAACCTATATTGGATTGCTCACTGTCTCAGGGAAGAGGGAAGAGAGGAAAGAATAGAATTTGGAACTCAATTTTTTTAAATATCAGAAATTGTTTTAACATGTAATTGGGGGAAATAAAAATATCATTTTTTCAAAAGTCTAATCTGTATTTACACTTTCTTAAGTCTAGACAAGCAACAAAACTATAAATCAAGGAGACTCCCTCACTGGAAGAGTGTTTGTGTGATTTGGCCAGATGAGACTCTGGGTAGCCATTAAGGAGCCCCCTGGATTTGAAAACCCAGAGCCAGTAAAACGTCCAGACCTGGAAAGACTTACATGAACTAATGCAAAGTGAAATGGGTGGAATCAGAAAAGTATCATACACAGTAACAGCAAAATTGTATGATGAAGAACAGTGAATGACAGCTATTCTTAGCAACACAATGATCCAAGACAATACTGAAGAACTCATGATGAAAAATGTTATCTGCCTCCAGAGAAAGAACTGATATCTCAATACAGACTGAGGCATACTCTCTTTCACTTTCTTTTTTGTTGTTGTTCGAGTCTTTTCATACAAAATGACTAATAGGGAAATGTTTCACATGGTTGCACAAGGATAACCTACATCAGATTGCTTACTATCTCAGGGAAGAAAATGAGGGGAGGAAAGAGAGAATTTGGAACTCAAAACTTAAAAAATATATATGTTTAAAATTGTTTTAACATATAATGGGCAGAGAGAATAAAATATATATTTTTAAAAAGTAAAAAAAAACTGTAAATCAAGCTGCTGATCTGTCCACTTTATGAAATATGGTTTCTGAGGGGTAAATGCTCACAATAAAAATTTCACAATTGACTTTCTGGTTAGAGCTGGCTCCAGCACACCCCTGGAGGAGAGTGTATACATGTAAAACATAATCATCTTTAGACCAAACATAGAGAAGCCCTTGAAATAAACTTGAGCCTAGAAAGGATAAGCTTCATGCCAGGTGAGGGACAAGAATATTTGGGATCTGATTTTTTCTGAGCACCTACATAAGTGCATAGCTCAGCTCTCTACTACATTTACATAGCCTCTACTTATCCCTGCAACCTCACTCCAACCTTGTTACACAGGAGAAGTCCCTACCATTATCTACCCTTTATTTATTTACCTCACATTTACTTTCTTCCAAGTATCTAGTAATATGAGATTGGGTCATGAAAAGGGAAAAGGAAGGTATGGTAGAAGACAAGAGAGAAGAGAGAAAGGGAAAGGAAAAAAGAAGAAAGAGGAAATCAGAGGAGAGGGACCAGAGAAGAGGGGGATGGGGAGGAGAGAGAAGGGAGAGGATTAAAGAGAAAAGAGAGGGAAGGGAGAAAAGAGAGAAGGGGAAGAGAGGAAAGAAAGAAGAGAAAAGAGAGGAGAGACAGAAAAAGGGAGATAAGAGGCATGGACATAGGGAGAGAGAGAAAGAGTAAGAAAAGGAGAAAAGAAGAAGTAAAGGACTGGAGAGAGGATTGGGATGTGGAAGTAGAAGGTAAAACATCAAACAGACAGGTAGACAGACACAGAGAGGGACAGAGAATAAAATTATGTCATGGCAAAAATATTGAAGAAAAACATTCCTTTGCATTTAAATGAGCTTATTAGGAGAATTAAATGCCATCCTGTGGCTGGAACACTAGATTGAGATGACCCAGGAGACCTAGATCCCTTTCAAAGCCCTGTCACTCATTCTCTGTGAAACAGGCAGCTTGTCTAATGAGAAATGTAAAATAGGCTATACTGCACTTCAAGCTACCTAATATGTGAATTTTTTTAATATAGAGGAGGGAGTGGGGCTTTCTGGTAGGATTCTTCAGTTTGCAAAAGATTCATTATAAGATTTCTATAAGCAGGAAGCTCCCTGCATTTCAAATAATATTCAGTTTACCAAAATTATATCTATACACAACTTTATTCCCTAACTGCCTTGCAAATCACTTGAGGACAAGGGATTCCTTCCTCTTTGTATCCTGAGTGATGCTCTCTCTGACAAGATCAATTAATGATTTTGCTAGATGTCAGTCTATTGGAAGAGTAATTTTACTGCCTCTGTTGTCATGCGTTCTGGGCTCACATCATCATTTGAGTATGTTGGCACACAGCAACAGAAAGAAAGCATTTTTTATAGCAATAATAGTAGTTTTAACAACACCAATGTTTCGACAGACTTTTATCATTGATTACTGGACGGTCAGAATTGTGACATCATTTTGGGGAAAAATGTTCTTTTAAATCTGGAAAATAAACAGGTATCCTTCTTATTGGCCCTGTCAGCTCTTTCTTGCTGTATACTGTGCACTGGAACTTTTATGGTACCCCAAAATTATCTGGCATGTAGTCCATGCTTAAAAAATATTGATTGATGTGTTGTTAAGCAAAATTGTCTCATTAGCATGGCTTTTGTTTCTTTTGAGTGGAAGTACTTTCAGCTGTTAAGTGCTAAGCCCCAGGCCCAGGGCCCTGTCAGGTGTGAAATCTGTGTGGGTGTGGATTGGTGACTTAGGAGGGGCCAGCTTGGGAACCAATGGTCTCTGGTCATTGAGGCGGGGCTTGAGAAGCTAGAAGCTCGGCTGCAAGGAGGGGTGAGCTGGGAGACAACTTCAGTGGAAGCAGGAAGCTACAGAAGCAGGGCTTACCCGAGTGCGAGCAGGAGCATGAGGCCAGTAAAAATGATTTGGCTAAATGCTATCTTGTTTTTCTGTGGCCTCCTGGTTGCTCTTGTGAGGTGGGCTTTCTGGGCCTGGAGTCTTTTTGTCAAGATGTTGGAATGGGGAGGCTGGTTCACGGTTCTGCTGCAGTGGGGCCTAAATAAATTTCTTGTTATTTTCTCCTTAGAGAACCTCTCATACCTTGCGATTTCGAACCATTCAAACATATACATGATTATATTTGAGATTATAAATTCGGCCTTCCTACTACAATTGATTGTCCCTAAATGGTTGTTTTCCACTTCCTTTTCATTTATCCTACATAGTAAACAATGAACAGTAGTAAACAAAATGAAGCAGTGGGGTCCAGAGAATACAGTGCTATCTAGGGGCATATTAGGCAGATGAATTCTAAGAAATCTGAAAAGTGATTCCTTACACCATTCCATATGGATACATCTAGCAGTCAGGGGGTGCTAGGACTGACTCTCCCTGCCGAGGCTAGTTCAGGACCTCTTTTTTTTTTTTTCAAAATTACAAAATGAATTTATTCCAAAAGCATAGGGGAACATTTACATTTGAACAAGGTGATAAACAGGTGTCTTTAAAAAGGGGAAAGTAATCACGGGTGTGAAGTTTTCATTATCAATTTTGGAGCAAGATAACCCTCCTATAGTATAGGCTATTGCCTCTGGAAGGACTAAAGGGTAGGGAAATAGTAGCAGTGG
>CM053624.1:165157550-165171533 GCA_028646595.1 Phalanger gymnotis | reverse complement strand
ACACGTCTGTATTCCGTTAGAAAAGTAGATCAGACATACAAAGGTATAAAGAACATTGAAGTCTTTACCTGAAGGCAGCAGTCTTTAAAGGGCTATTCCCAGCAACCCAATGAGTGGTAGTTTAAGAGTGTTTTAAGCTTGTGACAGCGTTGAAGAATGTGATGTATTCAGTAGAGTCTTCCCCGACTACGATTTCCTCATCCTCCCCAACCTCGGCCACCTCTACTTCCCCTGAAGCCCCCTCTCATAATTAAAGTTGCCCAGATTGCTGCTGTATTTTCCACTAGGAGGATTATATATTTGTCTAGCATCTCGTTTTGGTCCTGCTGCAGCTTTTTTGGGTGGTGAACCTGAAGTTGTATCTTCATTTGTCCTCTTTGGACCCATCTCGGCCTTCTGTACAGGCTTCCAAGACAATGTCACTGTGCTCTTGTAAGAAGGAGGAATGTGAAACAGATCCTTGATTAAAACATTGATGTTGTTGGTTATTTTCAAAGCAACAACTTTAATTTTGTTCTCTTCTGTTTTTAAGGCTTCACCTGTTTTCCCCTGGAGAGCCAAACGAAGTTGTCTGATGTAAACCTGTAAACCTCGGGCAAAGTACTGCAGCCTGATTTTGAAGTCTTTCAGTTTTTCTGCATTTAGCTTAGCTGTCAAGAAATCCGGAAGTTTTCGTCCCAGCTGGTGAAAACTGTACAACAAACACTCTACGTAGCTAAACTGCAATTTGGGCTCTTCATTGCCAGCATTCTCCCCATTTTCTGCTTCTTCTGGAGGGAGCGGCATGTATTCCAACAATTTATCAAATAGTTTCTTTAAATTTGTTTCTAATTTTTCCATGTCACCACAAAATGAACTCATCTCTGCAAGTAGTTTCAAAACCTCTAGCTGTATATCAAGGCCTTCCACTGGAGTAGTCAAGGAGCTGAGGTTTGGCAGAACATGTTCACAGAAATAAGTCACGAACCTTGTGGAATGAACGTTTTTAGAGAAGAGTGGGACTGCTTGCCTCGTGCACTGTAAAAGTCTGTCCACGCAGTCTGGATCGGCTGGGTTGAAAGTCTGCTCCAAATCGGCTTGTTCAGCTACTAACTCCACAAGTTGCTGTCTGCCACTCACTGTCTGTAAGCTTTTTAACCCAGAGAGTATCTTCATGAAGAGAACAAATTCTTCACCTGTCACATCTTCAAGGACCTTCTTAGACTCAGTTAATATGAGTTCTTCTACTTCCTTTGTTAACACTTCATCTGGCAAAGTCTTAAGTTTTGTGGAAAGGAATTTGATTGCACGTTCTCGGACAATGTCTTCCCCTTGAAGAATCTGGCTGAACAGGCCTCCCAACGTCCCTTTAGCATCCATCTTAAATATGCTCAGCAGGGCATTGTTCACCAGGTTGAATTCTGCAGAATCATCTGTCTGTAAAAGCTGAGTCAGAATGTCTGCCACTCGGGGAAGGTTCTCTCCAGTAGCAAACTGGGGCAATTCTTTAATCGCTTGTCGTCGGATTGACACATCTTCATCTTCACAGAGATCTAGCTGTGCATTAATAGCAGAATCAGCCAATTCTGGGAAATGCTTGAAGAATTTCGGAATAAATTGTGCTGCTAATCTTTTTTCCTTGGTGCCTCCTTTCACACCATCTAAGATCACCTGATAGGCATCCTTGTGCTGCCCCACTTGTTCTGTGGCGTCGGCTAGAATGCCGTAGTTACGGTAAAGCTCCTCCACCGTGGGCATGATGGCTGGGTGAGCGCGGAGCTCGGGCGCCGCTCCCGCAGCCGCCGCCTCAGCTGCCGCCGCTCACTACCGCTGCTACCGCCCCTTGCGCAGCCGCCACCGCCGCCCTAGTTCAGGACCTCTTTATGGGGATACTGAAGCAAAAGATGTACCAACATTGAAAATTCCTAGAGTGAGATAAATACAGGTGTCCTAAGCATGTCCACAAAGCTATTTCTCAGATTGTTAGCATGACTAGAACACTGGACTGAACTAGCAAATAGACAGACTGATGTTGGTTAAACTTTTACATATGCACCTTTTTTGTAAGTATAACTATTCCTTCTCTTAGGTGGTGTTGTTGTTTGGTCATTTCAGTCATGTCTAACTCTTTGTGAATCCATTTTGGGTTTTCTTGGCAAAGATGCTGCTTGGAGTGGTTTGCCATTTCCTTCTCCAGTACATTTTACAGGTGAGGAAATTGAATCAAATAGGGTTAAGTGACTTGTCAAGAGTCACACAGCTAGTAAATGTCAAAGGTCAGATTTGAACTCAGGAAGATGAATCTTCTTCACTCCAGGTACTCTGCCTACTGTGCCACCTAGCTTCTCTCCAGCCACTCTCTTGGCTCTTCCCCTCTGGGCTTTCCTTTCAAATCAGACTGGCAGAGGGAAAAATTTGAGTTTATGCTCAACCACTGCTACCGATTTATTGATCCACCATTTTCAAAGTGTGGTCTTAAGACCTCTTCAGATCCCCAAGACCCTTTCAAGGGTATCCATGAGGTCAAAATTATTTGCATGATGAAATTAAGATAGTATTTGTCTATTAAAATACTTTTCCCTTCTCCAACTATATATTTCCATGAAGCTGTATTTCCTTCATTTTCTTCAACCAAAACAACATATTCCAACAGACTGAGGACCAAAGACCAAAGTATACATAGGAATTCAGCTGTCTTCAGTTAAGCCAGACACTAAAGAGATTTGCAAAAAAAAAAAAAAATGTAAAACAATACTAATTTTCTTAGTGAAATGTTTTTGTTTTGGAATACATGGTTATTTTTCATTTAAGATATAGTGTCTATGTTAACATGTAATGGATTTATTGTTGTTATTTTAGAATAAAATAATAAACACATTTTTTGAAAATATATTTAATTTTCTCCCCAATTACATATAAAAACAATTTTTAGCATTTTTTTTAAAGTTTTGAATTCTAAATTCTATCCTTCCCTCCTCTCCCCATTCCCTGAGATGGTAAGCAGTTCCATACAGGTTATATATGTGTAGTCATGTAAAACTTTTCATATTGGTCATCATGTAAAAGAAGACTCGAATGAAAGAAAAAGAAAGAAAAAAGCGAAAAATAGCCTGCTTCAGTGTGTATTCAGACAATATCAGTTCTTTCTCTGGAGGCAGAGAATATGCTTCATCATTCCTTCAGGATTGTGTTGCATCATTGTATTGCTGAGAATAGCTAAGTCATTCACAATTCTTCATCATACAATGTTGCTGTTACTGTGTACAATGTTCTCTTGGTTCTGCTCACTTCACTTTCCATCAGTTCATATAAGTCTTTCCAGGATTTTCTGAAACCATCCTGCTTGTCATTTCGTATAGCACAATAATATTCCGTCACAATCATATACCACAGCTTGTTTAGCCATGCTATTCACTGCTATACAGCTCTTTTTGTGGTGGCTAAGAATTGGAAATCAAAGGTATGCCCCTCAATTGGGGAATGGCTAAACGAACTGTGGTATGAGATTGTAATGGAATATTATTGTGCTATAAGAAATGACAAGCAAGATGATTTCAGAAAAACCTGGAAAGACTGGTGAACTGATGGAAAGTGAAGGGAACAGAACCAGGAGAACGTTGTACACAGTAACAGCAACATTGTATGATGAAGAACTGTGAATGACTTAGCTATTCTCAGCAATACAATGATGCAACACAATCCTGAAGGAATGATGAAGCATACTATCCACCTCCTGAGAAAGAACTGACATTGTTTGAACACAGATGAAGCATGCTATTCTCACTTTCTTTTATTTGAATCTTCTTGTACAAAACGACTAACATGGAAATATTGTATATAATTGCACATGTATAACACCTCTAATTGCTTACTGTCTCAGGGAAGGGAAGAAGGAAGGGGTAGAATTTGGAACTCAAAACTTTTTAAAAAATGTTAAAAAATTGATTTAACATGTAATTGAAGGGAAATTTTATATATATATGCATATATATATATATATATATATATATATGGAGAGAGAGAGAGAGAGAGAGAGAGAGAGAAAGCAGATATAAATATTTTTATACAAGTAGGCCCTTTCCCCCACCTTTTTTAAATATCTTTAGGATATGGATCTAGCAGTGGTATTGCTAGATCAAAGGGTATGCAGAGTTTAAAGCCCCTTGGGCATAGTTCCAAATTGCTCTCCAGAATGTTTGGATTAGTTCACAATTCCACCAACAATGCATTACTGTCCCAGTTTCCCCACATCCCTTCCAACACCCATCCCTTTCCTTTTTTGTCATATTAGCCAATCTGATAGATGTGAGGTCATACCTCAGAATTGTTCTAATTTGCATTTCTCTAATCAGTAGTGAATAAATATCTTTAAAATTGATCAATTTTAATTTTGAAAACAGTAAACATCAATAGATATAACTGACGTTTTTGGAGTCTCCAATAATTTTTAAGAGTGCAAAGGGATCCTAAAACCAAAAGGTTTGAGAACCATTGACCTAGAAAAAATCCCAATAAAAGTATTCTCTCTGTGCTAGGAAGGTATAAAAATGAACCATTAACTCTCTTTCCTAACTCTGAATCCCCATTTTTACTGAGCTTATTTTTTTCTTCTCTTAAAGTTCTTTGTTATAAAGGTTGGCTCTCTGGGAGAGGATAGACAGAAGTAGAGCAGGAAATGTAGGTGATACTAAAAAAAGCAAAGTGAGAATAGAAAGAAACTACTGCTTACCTTCTGAAAGAAATCTAAAGTTGAAAACAACTAGAAATGTCATAATCAAGATCTAGAATTCCAAGGGTTAAAGTAAAAATGCTGCAAGTAATCACAAAGAAAGAGTTCAGGCGCTAAGGCACTGCATTCAAGATCGTACAAGACTATAACACAATTACATTAAAAAAGAGAAACTCTGACCTCCTCTCCTGGCTCCCAAAGTGGCAACACTTCTTTTTCTTGGATGGCTTCTTGCCCCTGCCCTTCACTCCTAAGGGCAACTGCGGTGGGTGTTGGAGTCAGAAAGAGCGATAGTCCCTTGTTGAAATGCAAGCAGGCTAATTAGCAACCAGAAGGTAAAAAAATAATGAAGGAGTGGGTTCAAAGAAACCCAGTAAGAAGTGTGATACAGACAGAATGATACAAAACAGTTCCAGGATAACTGTTTATACTGTGATGGTATTGTTGTTTAGTAGTTTTTATTCATGTCTATCTCTTCATGGTCCCATTTGGGGTTTTCGTGGCAAAAATATTAGAGTGCCATTTCCTTCTCCAGCTTATTTTACAGATGCAGAAACTGAGGCAAACAGGGTTAAGTGATTTCCCAAGGTCACACAGCTAATAAGTATCTGAGGTCATATCTGAACTCAGGTTTTCCAAATTCCAGGCCTGGCACTCTATCCACTGCAACACCTAACTGTTCCTTTATACCGTGACTACAACATTGTAAAGGAAAACAACCATGAAAGACTTAAAACTTAAGATCAATGACCAACAATGACCAACTATTTTCAGATATGTCCAATGTGTGGACATATTTTACTTGGCTAGACCTAACTTGTTACAACGGAGGACTTTTATTTGGGAGAGGAGAGGAAGGACCGATGGGAGGAAGCTGGAGAGGGTTATAGTATTGATATCAAAAAAAAAAGAAGAAGAAAAGAAAGAAAAGAGAGTCAATGAAACATCTTTAAAATATGCAGAAGGAAGCAGAAAATAAATGGACCAAAAGGGAACACAATCAAGCAGGGCAGTGTCGGTACTGCATATAACAAATAATAGGGGCAGCTAAGTGGCACAGTGAGGAGAGCACTAGCCCTGGAGTCAGGAGGACCTGAGTTCAAATCTGACCTCAGACACTTGACACACTTACTAGCTGTGTGACCCTGGGCAAGTCACCTAACCCCAATTGCCCTGCCCTCCCTCTGCAAAAAAAAAACAAGAAACAAATACTAAAATATAAGTTGTATGTAATTCTTGGTCTCATATACAACCATCTCTGAAGGTTCTTCTTTGTATATGGAAATGCTCGTGGTTGTAGAAGTTGGTCAAGTTCATCATAAAAACAAGAAAATGTTTAAAAAGTAAAGGAGTAGGAGAGTAGCCTGGGGATAAGAAACAATAGTCCTGTCATACATAGTCTGCCCATGCCATTCCATGTCAGGGCTATTGTATGAAGATTGGAATACCGTATTTTTAAGGAAGGACATTGATGAGCAGGAGAACATCCAGAGGAGAGCAAATGGAATAGGGAAGAGGACTATAGACCACGCCACAGAAGAGTCATTTGAAATATCCTAGATTTGGAGCTGGAAGGAACTTAGAGGTTGAGCATAACACCATTTTACAGATAAAGATGATAAGGACAAGAAAAATCATACTTTAATTTGAAGAAGAAAAGTTTTAGGAGGTATTTAGCAACCAGCTCTTTTGGGAAAAGCATTAGATTTGTTCTTGTATAAAGGGAGCTGGAGGGGACTCCAGGGATCACCCAATCTATCCTCCTCATTTGACAGTTGAGAAAACTGAGGCCCACAGGGCATGAGTAGGAGCAAGTGATAGACGTTACAAAGGCACATTTGAGCTGGATGAAAGGGGAAATGTCCTACTCATGAGAGCTTTCTAAAAGAGGACTGGTTTGCCCCTGGAGGCAGTAGGTTCCTTAGGACTTATAGGAATTCAAAAGGAAGCTGGACGTGCACTTGTCCTCTCCAGACAGCATTTTTCAAAAGTACAGATTGGACCAGAAAACCCCTGAAAGCCCTTATCAACTCTGAGATGCTGTGACTTTGGATGAAACAACAGTAATCACATATACCAGAGATTGAAAGCTTCTACTGCTTAATTGCAGTTGGCAGTATGTGTGTGTGGAACCAGTGGCATTCTCCCAGTGCAAAAGCCTGGCTACACCTGCTCCATTCCCCCTCTTTGGTCCAGCTGCCTTGCCCTCCCTCCCCCTCTTTACCCCCTGAATTAACAAAGAATCTGAGTCAGACTGGTTGGGGGGAGAGGTTAGGGGAGGGCCAGCAACAGGCCAGTCTTTCCAGTCTGTGATATATATAAATATGTGATACATATAAATACCATGAGCAGAACCAGTGGTGGGTTAGTGCCAGGTGTAGATTAAGAATAAGTAAATGAATGGAGAGAGAGGAAGAGAGAGAGAGAGAGAGAGAGAGAGAGAGAGAGAGAGAGAGAGAGAGAGAGAGAGAGTTGCAAAATGTCAGGTCAGCAGTGAAATAAAGAAGGCCAAGAAATTACCAATGACCTATTAATTTAATTGACTTTAACTAATGACCTTTGCTTGGTTCTCATACTTCTTGACCTCTTTGTCACATTTAACTCTGTTGATCACCCTTTCCTTCTATATACTTTCTCATCTTTGGGTTCTTATGATCCTGATATCTCTTGGTTCTCTTCCTATCTATCTGATCCCTACTCAGCCTCTTTTGTTGGATTTTCATTCATGCCATGTCCCTTCACTGTAGACATCCCCAAAGTTCTATCTTGGACCTTCTTCTCTTCTTCCTCTATACTATCTCACTTGATCTCATCAGCTCCCATGGATTCAATGACCATCTCAGATGATTCCCAAAGCTATATATCTAGGCCCACCCTCTCTCTTGAGCCCCCATTTAGACATCTCAAGCTTGAAATGTCAAAACCAGAACACATTATCTTTCCCTAAAGGATCGTCTCTCTTCTAAACTTCCCTGCTTCTAAGGGCATCACCATTCTTCTAATCACCCAAAGTCTCATGGTGTCATACTTGACTCCTCACTCTCTCATCCCACATCTGGTCAATTGCTAAATCTTGTCACTTCTACCATCATAATCTATATCTCTTGATTCATGTGACTACTACAATAACTGACATTTATATAGCACCTACTATGTGCCATGCACGGTGCTAACTACAAGTATTATCTCATTTGGTCCTCACAACAACCCTGGGAAGTCTATTACTATCCCATTTTACCAACAAGGAAACTGGGGCAAACGGGGATGAAGTGACTTGCTCAGGGTCACACACCTAGTCAGTGTCCAAGACTGGATTTGGTCTTGGGTCTTTTTGACTCCACTGGGCCACCTAGCTGTAAGAAGGGCTGACTGAGGAAAAACAGGGGGACAGACTGAGTATCTGGGACCAACAACAGGAGTCTTCTTTTTCTTTCTTCCTCATTTGGGGATTGAGGAGGAGAACAGGAGGTAGGATGGAAAGAAGGTGCAACTTCATTGGAAAATAAAATGAAATTTTAAAAATAACACATGTGTAATGGTTGGGAGGGTAAATAGTAGGCCTCCTGATTTTCTTTGGCTAGAGAACACCCACAGGGAGTCTATGCCACAGCTACGTACAGGGAAACATGTGATTTAGTCCTGCAGGGCTTATCATTTTTGGATTATGTAACAAACTTTGAATGGTATGTTGGTGCTGAAGCCAGTGATGGTTATAGAGAGGAGAAGGTATCAAAGTGACATCAGAGAGGATGGAATAACCAAGCCAGAAGGAATGGTCCATTCAGGGGACTTTAAAAAGATTGACTCTGCCCTCTGCCTCTCTTTGTTCTTGACTACTCTGTCATGATCCTTTGAGGTGCTGCCCGAAGGAGTAGGGTAAGTTTCGGTGCCTGTCTCCCAACTCTAGCTGAGATGTTAAACTACTCCCATGTGGAAGCTAAAACATAGGTGAACTGAGTTAGGTGAACTGAGTCTAGGCCTTTCGCCTCTGGATGCCTTTTCCAATCTGTTTTGTTCTCTGAGCACATGTGACTGAATAATGATGTCAAAATAAATGTATTCAGCCTCAGAGACAGCCTTATCCTGGATTTCTCATTCAGAACTGATTGGCCATGGGAGGATTTTTTTTTTACATCAAAGAAGATGATGTACAGCAAGACAATGAACCTAACCCCTTGGCCTCACTATGGACCTGGAGAAAAACAGAGGGTCAAGTTGAAGATGAAATATGAGATTCAATGGTCCTGCAAACTACATTATGTTTGACGTTTTGAGTCTCAGCCTCTCAGGAGAATGTGACAGTAGTTATAAGTTGTTACTATTGCTTGTTTAAGTCTTTGTTAACATGCTTCTGTGAGTATCTTCTGTTAAGCATTTATTTTTTGTGTAAGAAATAAATAACTGTCCCATGTAAGAAGCTTGGGACAGTGCCCACTGTACCCCAGGAGCACAGCTCAACTTTTAAAAATTAACAAAAGACAAAAAAGAGCCCTGATCACAGAAAGCAACTATGGTGACAGGGAAGATCAAAACACAGACTCAGAAGAGGACAACAATGTCAGAATGCCTATATGCAAAGCTTCAAAGGGGAATATGAATTGGTCTTGAGCCCAAAAAGTTTTCTTGGAAGAGCTTTAAAAAGGATTTTAAAAGTCAAGTAAAAAGAGGTAGAAGAAAACTTGGGAAAAGAAATGAGTTATACAACAGAATTATGAAAAAAGTCAACAGCTTGGAAAAGGAAGCACAAAAATTGACTAAAAAAAACAACTCCTTAAAAAAATAGAACTGGCCAAATTGAAAAAAGAATCCACTGAAGAAAATAACTCCTTTAAAAGTAGAATTGGCCAAATGGAAAAGGAGGTACAAAAGCTAACCAAAGAAAATAATTCCTTAAAAATGAGAATTGGGGAAGAAGAGAAAAAGGCATTCACAGACCATAGTACCTACAGTCAAGCTGCAACCCAGCCAGCTCAGAGATATGCACAGACCACCCCGGAATGTGGACAACAAAGTTGTGGAACCTTCAGGCAACCTAATGATGTCAGCAATACACAGGCTTAGACAACTACAACATATGGGCAGACTGCATATGCAACCTCTTATAGCCAGCCTCCAATAGGTTATACTACACCAACTGCACCTCAAGTTTATAGTCAGTCTGTCCAAGGATATGGGACAGGGGCTTACGATACCACCTCTGGTACAGTTACAACCACCCAGGCATCCTATGCAGCACAGTCTGCACGTAGCACCCTGTAATGGGAGGAGTTAGAGCCTACCCCAGCTATCATTGGACTTCCGCGCCCAGAACCAGCTGAGATAGCCTCAGGGCTCTGAGGTATGGGAGGAACAAGATGGAGTCTGGAGGAAGGGTCTCGCCCTTGTTGGCAATGTAGTGCCGGGTTCTCTTCCGGATTTACCTGTGCACAGGTGAATCATGGGGAGAGCGCGGGAAGGAAAGGGGAGGAGAATAGGAGAATAGGCGGAGAGTAGGCAGACCAAGGCAGCCCTAGTACTACGTAATAAAGGCTATAAAAATCCGTTTATTAAACGGAGCTGCTCACCATCTTTACCTCCCGCCTCCTTCATTGCCCGCGAGATCAGGCCTTTGCTGGACAAAGGCCTGGGAGTATGGGGTAAGAGAGACCCCTACAGCACCCAACCTGCTTACCCAGCCTACAAGCAGCAGCCAGCAACCACTGAACCTGCAAGACCCCAGGATAGTAGAAAGCCCACTGAGACTGGTTGGCCTCAATCTAGCACCGTAGGCTCCAGTCAGCCCAGCCTAGGATACAGACAGAGCAACTACAGTTACCCACAGGTGCCAGGCAGCTACCCCATGCAGCCATCCTATTCTCCAACCAGCTATTCCTCTACCCAGCTAACTAGTTACGATCAAAGCAGTTACTCTCAGCAAATACCTATGGTCAACAGAGCAGCTATGAGCAGCAGCCCCCTACTAGTTCTACCCCCCAAACTGGATCCTACAGCCAGGCTCCAAGTCAATATAGCCAACAGAGCAGCAGCTATGGGCAACAGAGTGCATTCCAGCAGGATCATGCCAGTAGCCTGGGTGAATATGGGCTGGAATCTGGAGGCTTTTCCAGACCTAGAGAAAATTGGAGCGTGAGTGGCCCTAATAGCTAGGGTAGGGCAAGAGGAGGGATTTGATCATGGAGATATGAGCAGAGATGGGTGGGGAGGAGGAGGAGGAAGATATGGTAGGATGAGCAGTGCTGGAGAGTGAGGTGGCTTCAATAAGCCTGGTGGACCTATGGAAGAAGGACCAGACCTTGACTTAGGCCCACCTGTAGAATCAGATGAAGACTCAGAAAACAGTGCAACTTATGTACAAGGACTGAATGAAAATGTGACTGTTGATGAGCTGGCAGACTTTTTCAAACAGTGTGGGGTTGTCAAGATGAACAAAAGAACTGGGCAGCTGATGATAAACATTTACTTAGACAAAAAAACTGGAAAACCAAAAGGAGATGCTACAGTATCCTACAACAACTCAAATACCGCAAAAACTGCAGTAGAATGGTTTGATGGGAAAGACTTCCAAGGGAGCAAACTCAAAGTGTCTCTTGTTTGGAAGAAACCTCCAATGAACAGCATGTGAGGCGGCATGCCACCTCGTCAAGACAGAGGGATGCCTCCTCCTCCCCAAGGAGGTCCTGGAGGGCCAGGAGGCCAGGAAGTCTCATGGGTAGAATGGGAGGCAAAGAAGGAGATGGGGTAGGTTTTCCATCAAGAGGACCCAGGGGTTTCAGAGGAAACCTTTGAGGAGGAGGAAACATGCAGCACAGAGAAAGAGATTAGCAGTGCCCTAATCCAATCTGTGGAAACCAGAATTTTGCCTAGAGAATGGAGTGTAATCAGTATAAAGCCCCTCAGCCAGAGGGATTTCTTCCACCACACTTTCCACCTCCAGGTGGAAAACATGGCAGAGGTGGCCCTGGTGGAATGAGGGGTAGCAGAGGTGGCCTCATGTACTATGGAGGGCCTGGTTGCACGTTCAGAGGAAGCCAAGGTGGAGACAGAGGTGGCTTCCTGGGAGATTGAGGAAATGATCAAGGAGGCTTTGGTGTCAGAAGAAGAAAAGGACCTGTAGGTCCTCTAGGGCCTCTCATGGAGCAGATGGGAGGCAGAAGTGGGCATGGAGGAACTGGAAAAATGGATAAAGGCGAGCACTGTCAGGAGCACAGAGACCAGCCCTACTAGATGCAGAAACCCAGAGAACCCAGAGCTGCATTTACTACCAGATTTATTTTTTAAACCAGAAAATGTTTTAAATTTATAATTCCATATTTATAATATTGGCCACATTATGATTATACCTTGTCTGTAATTTAGTGTTTTCACCATTTGTGGAAAAACATCGAAACAAGTTAAATGGCAGTGCCCTGAGTTCCTTTTCCTTCTTCTAAGATGTCTGTTTAATGAAGACTAAGAAACCAATGAGAAACCATTGTTGTGAGCATGTGCAAATATCATTGTGTGGATATCCAGGAGGAGAACTAACTGTAACAAAGTTAATGGTTGTGATGTGTTGGGTTTTTTTTTTAAAAATTCCAAATGTTTATAAACATTAAAAAAAATTAGAATTGGGCAAGTATAAGCTAATGACTCTATGAGACATAAGAATCAGTCAAACAAAACCAAAAGAATGAAAAAATAGAAGAAAATGTAAAATATTTCATTGGAAAAACAACTGACCAGGAGAATAGATCCAGGAGAGATAATTTATCAATTATTGGACTACCTGAAAACCACAATCAAAAAAGGAGCCTGGACAGCATCTTTCAAGAAATTATCAAAGAAAACTCTCTTGATATCCTAGAACCAAAAGGTAAAATAGTCGTTGAAAGAATCCACCAATTACTTCCGGAAAGAAAAGCAAATTCCAGAACTATCAGATCAAGGAAAAAGTACTACAAGCAACCAGTAAGAAAAAAATCAAATATCAGGCATCCACAGTCAGGATTACACAGGACTTTGCAGTTTCTATATTAAAGTATCAGAGGCCTTGGAATATGATATTCTGGAAAGCTAAAGAGCTTGGATTACAAGCAAGAATCAACTACCCAGCAAAGTTGAGCAAATTTTTCATGAGAAAAGATGGACATTTGGGGGGGCAGAGCCAAGGTGGTGGCTGGAAAGCAGAGACTTGAGTGAGCTGCCCCCCAGGTCCCTCCAAACATCTATAAAAAATGGTTCTGAACAAATTCTAGAACTGCAGAACCCACAGAATAGCAGAGGGAAGCAGGGTTCTAGCCCAGGACAGCCTGGATGGTCTCTGGGTAAGGTCTATCACACATGGAGCTGGGAGCAGAGGGGAGCAGAGCCCAGTGTGTGCTGAGCCCATACCAACCAGATAGGGAGCCGGGAAGAACAGGCCCTAGCACCCTGAATCAGTGAGCTGTGGTAGTTACCAGACTTTTCAACTCACAAACACCAAAGACAACAGAGAAGGTTAGTGGGAAAAACTGTGGGGGAACAGAGTGAAAGGAGTTTGTGGATGGCCATCACCCTGGGGGTGGCAGAGGTGGTGCAGCTCTGAGGCTGCTTACAGAGCTACAGCTGCAGTTGCTTCTGGCCCCAGGCCCACCTGGTGGAAAGAATTAAGTGGCAGATCAGAGAGATAGTGCAGAGCCTGCTTAGATCTGAGTCAAGCCCAGGTTGGCAGTTCTTGAGGGTGGAGGAGTGCTGGTGTGGCAGTGCTTGCTGTGCAGAAATAGCTCTGAAAACAACAGCGCAGCCCCTCAAGCTTAGGACAAAGTACTTGCTACTCTACAAGCAGTCATACCCCAACAAAAAACTCAAGGGTCAAGTGGTTGGCTGGGAACATGGCCTGGCAGTGACAATCGACTCAGATTCAGACTCAGACTTTGGAATCTTTCTTTGGTGACAAAGAAGACCAAAACATACAGCCAGAAGAAGTCAACAAAGTCAAAGGGCCTACATCAAAAGCCTCTAAGAAAAACATGAATTGGTCTCAGGCCATGGAAGAGCTCAAAAAGGATTTAGAAAAGCAAGTTAGAGAAGTAGAGGAAAAATTGGGAAGAAAAATGAGAATGATGCAGGAAAACCATGAAAAACAAGTCAATGACTTACTAAAGGAGACCCAAAAAATACTGAAGAAAACAATACCTTAAAAAATAGACTAACTCAAATGGCAAAAGAGCTCCAAAAAGCCAATGAGAAAAAGAATGACTTGAAAGGCAGAATTAGCCAGATGGGAAAGGAGGTCCAAAACACCACTAAAGAAAATA
>CM053624.1:165132639-165157450 GCA_028646595.1 Phalanger gymnotis | reverse complement strand
AGGAATGAAAAAATGGAAGACAATGTGAAATATCTCATTGGAAAAACTACTGACCTGGAAAATAGATCTAGGAGAGATAATTTAAAAATTACTGGACTACCTGAAAGTCATCATCAAAAAAAAAGAGCTTAGATATCATCTTTCAAGAAATTATCAAGGAGAACTACCCTGATATTCTAGAGCCAGAAGGTAAAATAGAAATTGAAAGACTCCACTGATCACCTCCTGAAAAAGATCCCAAAAAGAAAACTCCTAGGATTATTGTCACCAAATTCCAGAGCTCCCAGATCAAGGAGAAAATACTGAAAGAAAGAAACAATTTGAGTATTGTGGAAACACAATCAGGATAACACAAGATCTAGCAGCTTCTACATTAAAAGATAGAAGGACTTGGAATATGATATTCCGGGGGTCAACAGAGCTAGGATTAAAGCCAAGAATCACCTACCCAGTAAAACTGAGTATCATGCTCCAAGGCAAAATATGGATTTTCAATAAAATAGAGGACTTTCAAGCTTTCTCAATGAAAAGACCAGAGCTGAATAGAAAATTGACTTTCAAACACAAGAATCAACAGAAGCATGAAAAGGTAAACAAGAAAGAGTAATCACAAGGGACTTACTAAAGTTGAACTGTTTTGTTTACATTCCTACACATAAAGATGGTGTGTATAATTTATGAGACCTCGATATTTGGGTAAGTGAAGGGAATATACGTATATATATACATATATATATATATATTATATATAGAGAGACAGAGGGCACAGAGTGAGTTGAATATGAAGGGATGACATCTAAAAAACTAAAATCAAATTAAGGGATGAGAGAGGAATATATTGAGAGAGGGAGAAAGGGAGAGATAGAATGGGGTAAATTATTTCACATAAAAGTGGCAAGAAATAGCAGTTCTGTTGGGAGGGAAGAGGGGGCAGGTGAGGGAGAATGAGTGAATCTTGCTCTCATCGGGTCTGACCTGAAGAGAGAATAACATACACACTCAGTTGGGTTCTTACCCCACAGGAAAGAAGGAGGAAGGAGATCAAAAAGGGGGGATCATAGAAGGGAGGGCAGATATGGGGAGGAGGTAATCAAAAGCAAACACTTTTGAAAAGGGACAGGGTCAAGGAAGAAAACTGAATAAAGGGGGATAGGATAGGAAGGAGCAAAATATAGTTAGTCTTTCACAACATGAGTATTGTGGAAGGGTTTTGCATAATGATACACATGTGGCCTATGTTGAATTGCTTGCCTTCTTAGGGAGGGTGGGTGGGGAGGGAAAAGGGGAGAGAATTTGGAACTCTAAGTTTTAAAAGAAGATGTTCAAAAAACAGTTTTTGCATACAACTAGAAAATAAGATATACGGTCAGTGGGGCATAGAAATTTATCTTGCCCTACAACAAAGTAAGGGGAAAGTGTGTGGGGGTGGGGGAGTGAGGTGACAGAAAGGAAGGCTGACTGGGGAATGGAGCAACCAGAACATATGCCATCTTGGAGTGGGGGGGAAGGTAGAAATGGGGAGAAAATTTGTAATTCAAACTCTTGTGGAAATCAGTGCTAAAAACTAAAAAAATCAAATAAATTAAATAAAAACCAATTAAAAAAGGAAGGAAAAAAGAATTCTAGTTAAAGCCTGACAACAACCCAGACCATCTGATGCTGAATTGATTTCCCTTTCTTTCATGGTATCTAAAACTTAAGTCATACCTTCCATACCATCTACGCTGCTTATCTATAACGCTGACTCTGGTAGAGAGTGACACTAATTTCCCTTAATTAGTGTATAGACTAAATCATCCTGAGAAGCAAGATACTTATCTGCCTTCCAATTCTTTCATTCCCTCTCTAGGTTTTAGCGGTAGCATAGTTGAATGACCTTAATGTTAGTCATGAAAGGACATTGGGACATGGTTGGACATCAGGATAACCAGGATTCAAATTCCACCTTTAGAGCCTTATTTGCCAAGTGGATGTAGCCAAATCACTTAAACTCTTAAGCCCTCACTTATAAAAAGAATTTAATAATACCCATAATACCAACTACAAACAGCTGGTTTGGAGGATAAAATGAAAGTGATATATGTAAAACCTTTTACAAACTTGGAAGTGTCAAATAAAATTATCAGTTGTAAAAAAAAAAAAAAGAAAAAAGAAAAGATGGACATTCAATGAAATAGGGGACTTTCAAACTTTCCTCTTGAAGAGCTGAACAGAAAATTTAATCTTTAAATTCAAGACTCAAGAGAAGCACAAAAAAGTAAAGAGGAAAGAAAAAAAATTATGTTATTCGATAAGGTTAAACTGTTTACATCATTATATGAGAAGATGATACTTGTAATTCTTAAGAACAGTATCTCTATTAAGGCTAAGTTAGAAGGAATATACTTAGAAAAAAGCATGTGGGTATAAGTTGACTCTGATGTGATGATAAAAAAAATTAAGGGGTGATAAAAGTATTGTTCTGGGAGAAGAGGAAAGAGGGAGGCAGAATGGGGAAAATTATATCACATGAAGAGGCATGAAAGACCTATTACAGTAAAGCAAAAGAAGGGAGGGGTAAGCATTGTGTGAACCTTACTTTCATCAGGTTTGGCTCAAAGAGAAAATAATGTATACACTTAGTTGGGTAGAGAAATCTATCTTACTCTATAGGGAAATAGGAGGTGAAAGAGGAAAGAAAAGGGAGGGGGCTAATAGAAGGGAAGGGATATTTGGGGAGACAGTGGTCACAAGCAAAACGCTGGTGAGGAGGGACAGGGTGAAAGGGGAGAGAAAAATATGAAAAGGGGGGAAATAGGATGGAGGGAAATACACAGTTAGTAATCATAACTGTGAATGTGAATGGGATGAACTCTTCCATGAAATGGAAGTGAATAATAGAATGAATTAAAAACAAAAATCCTACAATATGTTGTTTACAAGAAACACATTTGAAGTAGAGAGACACACAGAGAGTAAAGGTAAAAGGCTGGAGCAAAATATATTATGCTTCAGCTGAAGTAAAAAAAAAATAGGGGTAGCAATCCTGATCTCAGACAAAGCAAAAACAAAAATAGATCTAACTAAAAGAGACAAAGAAGGAAACTACATTTTGCTAAAAGGTATCATAGATAATGAAGTAATATAAATAGTAAACATGTATATATATATACATACACACACACACACACACACACACACACACACACACCAAGTGGTATAGCATCCATATTCTGAAGTGAGTTACAGGAAGAAATAGACAGCAAAACTATACTACTGGGGAACCTCAACCTCCCTCTCTCAGAACTAGATAAATCTAACCACAAAATAAACAAGAAAAAAGTTAAGGAAATGAACAGAATTTTAGAAAAGTTAGATATGATAGACTTGTGGAGAAAATTGAATGGGAATACATGGCACCTACACAAAAATTGAGCATGTATTAGAGCATAAAAACATCACAATCAAATGAAGAAAGGCAGAAATATTACATGTATCCTCTTCAGATCATGATGCAATAAGAATTACATGCAGTAAAAGGCCATGGGAAAAATATATTAAAAATTAATTAGAAACTAAGTAATCTAACCCTAAAGAATGAATGGGTCAAACAAAATAATCATAGAAATGACCAATAATTTCATCAAAGAGAATGACAATAATGAGACAACATGCCAAAATTTATGAGATGCGGCCAAAGAAGTTCTCAGAGGAAATTTTATATTTCTAAATTCTTACATGAATAAAATAGAGAAAAAGCAGATCAATGAATTAGGCATACAATTTAAAAAGCTAGAAAAAGAACAAATTTAAAATCCTTAATTAAATACAAAATTAGAAATTCTGAAAATGAAAGGAGAGATTAATAAAATTGAAAGTAAGAAAACTATTGAACTGATAAAACTGAGAGTTGGTTTTATGAAAAAACCAACAAGACAGATAAACCTTTGGTTAATTTGATTTTTAAAAAAGAAATAAAGAAGAAAATCAAATTACCAGTATCAAAAATGAAAAGAATGAATTCACCACTACTGAAGAGGAAATTAAAACAATAATTAGGAGCTATTTTGCCCAACTCTATGCCAATAAATCTGACAATCTAAGTGAAATGGATGAATATTTATAAAAATATAAATATAATAAATATATTAATGTATATATATAAATATAAATACCCAGATTAGCGGAAGAGGAAATAAAATATTTAAATAACACCATTTTAGAAAAAGAAATTGAGCCAGCTATCAATGAATTCCCTAAGAAAAAATCTCCAGGGCTAGATGCATTTACAAGTGAATTCTAATGAACATCTGAAGAACAGTTAATTCTAATACTATATATAAACTATTTGGAAAAATAGACGAAGAAGTTCTACCAAATTCCTTTTATGATACAAATATGGTGCTGATACTTAAACCAGGAAGAGTCAAAACAGAAAAAGAAAATTAGAGACCAATTTCTCTAATGAATGTTGATGCAAAAATCTTAAGTAAAATACTAGCAAAGAGATTACAGCAACTTATCATGAGGATAATACACTATGACCAGGTGGGATTTATACCAGGAATGCAGGACTGGTTCAATATTGGGAAAACTATTAGCATAATAGACCATATCAATAATAAAACTAACAGAAATTATACGATTATCTCAATAGATGTAGAAAAAAGCTTTTGAAAAAATACAGCACTCATTCCTATTAAAAACACCAGAGAGTATAGGGATAAATAGAACTTTCCTTAAAATGATAAGTAGTATGAATCTAAAACCATCAGCAAACATTATATGTAGATAAGTGGAAGCCTTCTCAAAAAGATCAGGGATGAAACAAAGTTGTCCATTATCGCCACTGTTATTCAATATTGTATTGTAATGCTAGCTTTAGAGATAAGAGGAAAAAAAGAAATTGAAGGAATTAGACTAAGCAATGAAGAAACAAAACTATTGTTCTTTGCAGATGATATGATAGTATACTTAGGGAATATAGGAGAATCAACTAAAAAACTACTTGAAATAATCATCAACTTTAGCAAAGTTGCAGGATATAAAATAAATCCACACAAATCATCAGCATTTCTATATGTTACCAACAAAACTCAGAGAGATGAGATAAAAAAAAGAAATTCTATTTTAAAATGAGCATAAAATATTTGGGAGACTACCTGCCAAGACAAATCTAAGAAATATATGAACACAATTACAAACACTTTTCACATAAATAAAGTCAAATGTAAATAATAGGGAAAATATCAATTGTTCATAGGTAGGCTGAGCTAATATTAAAAAATGACAATTCTACCTAAATTAATTTACTTATTCAGTGCCATAGCAATCAAACCATCAAAAAATTATTTTATAGAGCTAAGACTAGAGCTTCTGGGATGACAACTTACTATTTGACAAAAAAAAAAAACTGCTGGGAAAACTGGAAAATAGTATGACAGAAACTAGGTATAGACCAACATCTCATATCATATACCAAGATAGGCTCAAAATGGGTACATGATTTAAACATAAAAGGTGATACCATAAGCAATTTATGAGAGCAAAGAATAGTTTACCTGCCAGATCTATGGAGAGGGGAAGAATTTGTGACCAAATAAAAGATAGAGGATGCTATAAAATGCAAAATGGATAATTTTGCTAATATTAAATGCACAAACAAAAGCAACACAATCGAGATTAGAAGGAAAGCAGAAAGATGGGAAATAATTTTTACAGCAAGTGTTTCTGATAAAGTCTTCATTTTTCAAATATATAGAGAACTAAGTCAAATTTTATAAAAATACAAGTCATTCCTTAATTGATAAATGGCCAAAGGACATGAATAGGCAGTTTTCAGATGGAGAAATTAAGGCTATCCATGAAAAAATGCTCTAAGCATTGATTAGAGAAATGAAAATTAAAACAACTCTGAAGTACTACCTCACACCTATCAGATTGGATAATATGACAAAAAAGGAAAATGATAAATGTTGGAGAAGATGTGGGAAAATTGGGACACCAATGCATTGTTGGTGGAGTTCTGAACTGATCCAACCATTCTGAAGAGCAATTTGGAACTGTGCTCAAAGGGTAATCAAACTGTACGTACCTTTTGATCTATCAATGCCATTACTAGGTCTGTGTCTCAAAGAGATCATAAAAAAGAGAAAAGAATCTATATGCACAAAAATATTTATAGTAGCTCTTTTTGTGGTGGCAAAGAATTAGAAACTGAGGGGATGCCTATCAATTGGGGAATGGCTGAACATGTCATGGCATATGAATGTAATAGAATACTATTGTGCTATAAGAAATGATGAGCAGGTAGATTTCAGAAAAACCTGGAAAGACTTAAATGAACTGATGCTGAGTAAAGTGAGCAAAACCAGTACTATATACAGTAACAGCAAACATTGTGTGATGATCAACCATGATTGACTTACCTCTTCTCAGTAATACAATGATCCAAGACAATTCCAAAAGACTCATGATGGAAAATGCTATCCACATCCAGAGAAACAACTATGGAGTCTAAATGCAGAGTGAAGCATACTATTTTCACTTTTTTTTTTTTTGGCTTTTCCCTTTTGTTCTGTTTCTTCTTTCACAACATGATTTATGTGGAAATATCTTTACATAGTTGCACATGTATAACCTATATCAGATTGCTTGATCTCTTAGGGAGAGGGTGTAGAAAAGAGGAAGGGAGAAAAAAAATTGGAATTCAAAATCTTATTTAAAAAATGAATGTTGAAACTATCATTTTATCATTTTTAAATTGGAAATTTATTTATTTATCCAAAAAACTGCCCTATACCTGATTTTTATTTTATATTGAGTGCCTTTCCACTGTCCACTATTGAGGTAATCATAGCTGTGAGCCAAAACTATGTTTTAAGTAATTTTCTCCAAGTTCCCAATGCGGATTTGTTAAGACCAAAGAAGTCTGAGAAAAAGAACCCTATTCCTCTCTTTAGGAGCTAGGTTTCCCCAGGACTGAAATTAGTTCATCCATGCCTAGAATTAGACTGAAAGTGGTCACTTAGGGGAAAAAGAGAGAGAGAGCAAGTGAACCAGTGTCCTTTAGTCTAACAATAGTTGGATATACTTTATGATAAATCTGAGCAACTTATATGGAACACCAATAAGAAAAGAATTTTACAAAGAAATAGGAGAATGAGCAACTGCAAACAGAGAGTTTTCTGTAGGAAACCTCTTTGCTTTTCTGTAGGAGAATTTCTTTAGGTTCTCGATTTTTCTATGGTTCCTGAAGTTGGGGTAGGGAAACAGGGTGTAAGAGCCAATTTAAACATCAGCTAAAACAGTAGAGAAGTTAAACAAAAGGAGAACATATCTGGAATACAGAGTATAAGCCTAGCACAAGGTCATTTCTGATGAACAAGAGTGATTTGGCTTATTTTAAGTGATTCTTTCTCTATTTAAAAATTCACTAGTGCTCCAGTGGATCTGTGATCTCATTAATGTAAGTACTCCCTCTAGTGATATAAATCACAAGCCATCCATGCCTGCCCATCTGCTTTTTTCCATGTCCTTCCATAAATTTACCACAGGATCCACACGACCTGCTGGGAGAGTTCCTCAGGTTCTCCTGACAATGTGAAGATAGCAATAGAGCTTAACGATTGCTTGCTGACTGACTCTTCCTATGGAAGTCATTTGCCTTTTCTTTCTGGCTATACATTTCTCTGATGGCATTTTTTTTTTCACTATTTGTCCTGCATAATTGCTCATTTGTAACTTGTTACAGTCTGCTACTATCTGCTTTATGCCTCTGGCTATGTGTGAATTATAGGTGGCATAATCATCTGTATGCCTGTCTGTCCTTATATACCAAATGTAACCATTATCATCCTTCTCAAAAAGAATAATAGAAAGAATATTAGGTCTCATTGAAACTAGCAGCATAGCACAAACCCTGCCTCTGGCATATCCATTCATCTTTTCTATTATATGTGCACCGTCCTTGGTATCTAGGGACACCACCTGTTAGGGGGCTTCTGAAAACAATCTCAATGGATCTGGGTCAGATCTCATTAGCTAAATGAGAATGGACTAAGTGAGGTTAATGCCTGGAGTGGAACATTTTGAGGAAAATGCAGGAGGCTAAAGATGATGCCCATGGTACAGAAATTGATGACATGCAGAGCTGTGAGACATGATAGGTTCAGTTTGGTTTCAGGGGAGTACTCCTTGCTGATATAAAAACCAAGGTCAGGACTTTCCGTGGTCATCGACTGTGACATAAAGTGTATTTTGCCAGATTGAGACTGTTAACCTCAATGATCCTACCAGCTTCAACAGAACTGATTATATTATACTAGTTTAAAGTTATTTTCCAATCATATTAATATATTTGTGATGGCCAAGTATGAAGCACTGATGTTTTCAATTGAACCTCCTGTTATATATCTTATAACATTTACATACCCTCAGTCAGTTTCACATTCATCTTGTAATCCTTCTCATGATTCTTAAGCTTTTTGGATATTTGGATGCTTAGTACAGAGCCCAGCATGGTGCCTGGAACATTTGTTGTTCAGTCATGTCTGACTCTTTGTGATCCCATGGACCATACTGTCCATGGGGCTTTCTTTGAAAAGATACAAGAGTAGTTTGCCATTTCCTTCTGTAGCAGATTAAGACAAATGGAAGTTAAGTGACTTGCTAGTAAGTGTCTGAGTCTGGTTTTGAACTCAGGGCTTCCTGACTCCAGGCCCAGTGCCCTATCCACAGAGCCATCTAGCTGCCCCACCTGGAACAACTGTAGGTACTTAATGTGTTTGTCCTTCATTCTTGAAGAGGACCATGACATCAGGGAAATGACTACATGACTTGTAGTTGACTTTGATTTGAGTGAGGGAGGGCTGTGCAAGGTCACCAGCCTCACTTTCTCCTCCAGAGCCATCTGGGTCCAGTGGCCAGATATTCATCAAGATGACTGGAGATGACCCAGGATGCACTGGGAGATCCTGGCCCTTTCAGGCTAAGGCCTTTTCAGGTCCTCACTTTGAGCGAGGTAACGCCCATTCAGTCAATAGGCCTCTTTAAGAAGTTGGGATGGCTCCTTTAATCAAAAAAAAAAAAATCTAACTGGGAGGGGGAAGACCCTCAGGGTTGCTGGCCAAAAGAGAAATAGTTACTATTTGGTATTTTCATTCACTCTGTGCTAGGAGGGCAGGGACCTATTGTCCAATCTAAGAGCTCCAGAGTGAATTGGATTTAAGGCTTGGTCTTTGAGAAAGAAATCTAGCTAGGTACTTAAATGTTTATTGATTGAATTTTTTTAACTTTTGCAACACAACTTGTGTGAGGGATATAATTTGAGTCACTTTCAAAATTTTGTAACTTTTAAGTTAATACCTAATTTGATTTTATTGGGGCGCTAATTTGCCTAGGGTTACACATCTCTAAAATTTCAGTAAGACTGGCTCTAACTTGAGAGTAGCTTGGGTTAAAATTACCACCATTTCTCTCTTCCTGTCTCCAGAAAGGACAGAATTTCACTGCCTTCAAACATCATCATCTGCATTGTAAAGCTAGAAGAAGTTAAATACAGAAAAGATATATGATCTAAGAACACAGTAAGCTGTAAATAGAGCTTATCTTTTCTGGTTTTACATCTTCTCTTTTCCCACTGCCACTTTTCGGTTCTGGTTCTTGTTCTAAAGGGACTCCCTGCTAAAACACCATCTTAATAGTCTCTCCCACAGAGATTATGGATGTCGTTGCAAAAATTCCTAAAAGAAAATAAATCTTGTAGATAGTAGCAATTTAGAGAAGGCACTAAAATTAAGAGGTAATGGGAATGGTTCCTCGTAAAAGGTGGGACTTTAGCCGAGACTTGAAGGAAGCTAGGGAAGCGAGGAGGTAGAAATGAGAAGGGAGACAGTTCCTTGGAATCGGGAGATGTTCACTACAGAACTCTTCCAAACCTTTTCTTTCTTCCTCAAACTTCCCATGGCTCCCCCAACCTCTACCTTCTCAGCTGAGAAACTTGCCTCCTATGTTACTGGGAGGGAGAAGCCATTTGCCAAGAGCTTCCTCTTCTCACCTTTCCTCATTGCACATCACCCTGATGATTTCTGCCACTATCTTTTCCTCAGCCCATCTCAAATAATGAAGTAGCCGTTCTCTTTGCCAAAGCAAACTCCACTGCATGCCTAAGTGATTCCATTCCCTCTTGCCGTCTCTAGCAGATTGCCCCCTTTGTCATCCCCACTCTCTCCCTTATCTTTAGACTCTTTTTTATTGGCTGCTTCCCTATAACCTACTAACATGCTCATGACTCACCCATCCTCAAAAAACCTGCACTTGATTCATCCATCCCTATTAGCTATCATCCCATATCTCTCTTCCTTTTTCTAGCTAAACTCGAGAAGGCTGTGTCCACTTCCTGTCCTCTCATTCTCTCCATTCTGGCTTCTGACCTCATAATTCAAGCAAAGTTATTCTCCCCAAAGTTACTAATAGTCTCTTAATTGCCCAATCTAACAGCCTTTTCTCTATCCTCATCCTGCTTGACCTCTTTGAAACCTTGGATAACTGTCCATCACCCCCTTCTCTGATACTATGCTTTCCTGGTTCTCCTCCTACCTATATGACCATCCCTTCTTAGTCTCCTTTGCTGGATCTTCATCCGGGTCATGCCTGCTAAACAAGGGCATCCCACTGGGCTATGTCCTGGGCCCTCTTCTCCCTCTAATCTGTTTCACTTGGTGATCTCATCATCTCCCATGGATTCAATGATCATCTTTATGCTGATGATTCTAAAATCTTTTGATACAGCCCTAACCTCTCTGTTGACCTCTTACCTAGCATCTCCAGCTTCCTATTGGACATCTTGAACTGAATGTTCCACAGACATTTTAAACTCAACATATCCAAAACTGAACCCTTTATCTTTTTCCCCAAACCCTCCTCTCTTTCTGATTTCCCAGTTACAGCTGAGGGTACTGCTATACTCCCAGTCACCCAGGTGCCCAACTAAGATGTCATCAATCCCTCACTCTCTCTCACTCCCCCTCCCCCCACAACATATCCAATTTGTTGCCAAGGCCTATTGATTTTAACTTCATAACATCTCTTGAATATACTCCCATCTTTCCTATGACATTGCCACCACTCTGGAGGCAGGCCTTCACCACTTCAAGTCAGGACTATATTTTTTTCCGTGTATAGTATTTTTTTTCCAGTTACATGTAAATATAGTTTTCAATATTCATTTTTGTAAGATTTTCAGTTCCAATTTTTCCCCCTCCCTCTCTTCTCTCAAGACAGCAAGCAATCTGATATAGATTACACATGTACAATCATGTTAAACATATTTCCACATTAGTCATATTGTGACAGAAGAATCAGAACGAAAAAGAAAAATCATGAAAAGAAAACAAAAAACAAAAAAATGAAGTTAGTATTCATGCCTGGACTATTACAATAGCCTGCTATTGCAATGAAAAGAAAATTAATAATAAAAATAGCAAATTTTAAAAATCCTCTATTGGCATTCAAAGCCCTTCATAACCTCTCCTTCCCCTGTTTTTCCTTAGACCTCTCCTCCCACCACCACCATACACTTTTCAGTCCAGTAATACTGGTTTCCTTGCTGTTCTTCAAACAAGACAATCATCTCCTAATTCCAGCCATTTTCATTGATTGACCTCATATCTGGAATGTTCTCTCCTCACCTCTCCCTCAAGCTTCTCTGACTTCCTAGCTAAAATCCCACCTTCAAGCGAAGCCTTTCCTAATGATCCCTTTTAATTCTAGTATCTTTCTTCTGTTCCTTATTTCCAGTTTCTCCTGCATATAGCTTGTTTTTGCCTATTTGTTTTGCTTTTTGTCTCCCCTGTTAGACTGTGAGCACCTTGACAGGAAGAATTGTCTTTTGCCTTTTTTTTTTTTTTTAGTATACCCAGAACTTACACAGTGCCTGGTACACAGTAGATGCTTAATGAATGCTAAGTGACTGACTGATTGATGAAGTTTCCCCTGTAGGAGGAACAATAAGGATGCCAGTGTCACTTGATAACAGAGTAAGGAACAAGAGAGTAAGATATAAGACTGAAAAGGGAGGAAAGGGTCAGATTGTGGAGGGCTTTTTTAAAATAATATTTTATTTTTTCCTATTGCAAATAAAAACAATTTTTAACATTTGTTTTTTTTTAATTTTGAGTTCTAAATTCTCTCCCTCCTTCCCTCTCTCCCTTTTCCTCTCCCTACAATGGTAAGCAATTTGACATAGATTAAATATGTGCAACCATGCAAAACATATTTACATATTCCCCATGTTGTGAAAGAATACACAAACCAAAAAAAAAAACCCATGAAAAAAATAAAATGAAAAATATTATGCTTCCATCTGCATTCTGGTTCTATCAGTCCTTTCTCTGAAGGAGGATAGCATTTTTCATCATAAGTTCTTTGGAATTGTCTTGGATCGTTATATTGCTGAGAATAGCTAAGTCATTCACAGCTTATCATCATACAATATTGTTGTTACTGTGTACAATGGTCTCCTGGTTCTGCTCACTTCACTTTGCATCAGTTCATGTAAGTTTGTCCAGGTTTTTCTGAAATTGTCCTGCTTGTCATTTCTTATAGTATAGCAGTATTCCATTACAATAACGTACCACGATGTCTTTGGCCATCCCCAATTGATGGGCATCCCTTCCATTTCCAATTCTTTGCCTCCACAACAAGAGCTGCTATAAATATTTTTGTACATATAGGTCCTTTCTCCTCACCCCCTTTTTATGATTTCTTTGGTATACAGCCCTAGAAGTGGTATTGCTGGATCAGAGGGGATGCACTGTTTTGTCACCCTTTGAGTACAGTTCCAAATTGCTCTACGAAGGACTAAAAGCCAAACAAGGGATTTTATATTTGATTCTGGAAGTAATAGGAAGCCTCCAAAGTTTATTGAATAGGGAAGTGACATGTGCTGACTCTAGGAAGATCATTGTGGTGAGTGAGTGGAGCTTGGACTGGATTGAGGAGTGGCTTGAGGCAGGGAGACTAACCAGCAGGCTATTTCAATAGTCCAGGCAGGAGGTGACGAGTGCCTGTACCAGCAAGGTGATAGTATCAGAGAAGAGGAGGAAGCATATATGAGAAATGTTACGAAGGTGAAAAAAAAATAGGACATGATGACTGAATGGCTACGGAGGAAGCAGATCCATGCACAGGCTGTCTGGGCTTTCTGGAGCTCAGGAGTATGGGCAAGGCTGCTAACCCAGGGGTGGAGCCGGGGTAGGTGTAATCCTGGAGATTCTACTCCTATTATAGTTTTGAAAATGGTATAGTCTCTGCATCAAAAATCTCCACATAGAAAGAGCTTTTCTCAACTGTCTCACAATATAGATAGAGCTCAGCTATAATGATGATGGCCTAGGGAAAAGGCAGTTAGGTTACAAACAAATGCTGGTCTTTACTTTGTAACCTAAAGACAAAAAGTGGTAGGGGAAAAGGGGTGCAATCTTCTCTTATGCCTTGAGGGTACAACTTAAATGATCCTGACCCTATCCATTAGCAAACACAAGGTAAGCTTTGATTTCAAAATGTTAGTCTTACAGCATTATTTCTGAAATATGAATCATGCCTTACTCTTTTAGCATCTCCAATGATGCTATCATTCCAGCTGGGATTGCATACTGATTGTACCAGACAGAAACCTGCTTATCATGCTATTTTTCCTTTTTTTTCCTCTCATGGGCTAAAGATGACAATGACTCATGAAGCAATGCTGAAAAATGGACTTTGGTAGTGACTAATTGCTAAAGCAGTAATTCCGATAAAGCCCGCCAGTGGCATAGCCGTTTCTGGCAGATAAACAGTACAGTCCTTACTAAAGTCCACATCATGTTTGTTGTTGTCATCAGCAAACATTTATTGATTGCTATCAGAATTCAGTTCTTCTACTATCTGCTACTAAATTGATGGAAAGCCCAAAGGGCAGCCTAGTAGGGACCAGGAAGGGAAGAATGGAACAAGCATATATTAAGTGCCTAATAAAAGCCAGACCCCGTGCTAAGTGCTTTACAAACAGTAACTCATTTGATTTTCACAACAACCCTGGGAGGTAGGTACTATTATTATCTCTATTCTACAGTTGGGGAAACAGAGGCAAACAGGTTAAATGATTTGCCCAAGCTCCAACAGTTCCATCCATCTGAGGTTCGATTTGAACTTATGTCTTCCTAAACAAATCACTGATTCACCTAGTTAAACTAGGAGCTCAACTTAGGGAAACAAAGAACAATAAATGCCGAAAAATGCAGAAGGAACAAAATAGACAAAGCTAGTGGTCTCTTCATAACAAATCATTTCTCACCTGGCTGCACTGTTTTGAAACTTCTCTGACTGACTTCTCCATCATCACATCCTGGGAAGCTCATTATTGGGATAATTTGGGACTCCACCTCATCCCTACCCTCTGCCTTTCTGATTGGAGTTTGGGGCCATGAACTGCAAACTTCCATTTAAGGAGAGACCTCAATCTCATTTTTCACGTGGCTGCACTACTTTGGGACTTCTCTGAACTGACTGCACCATGCCCTTGGGTGTGGATGCCTTCTTTTCCTTGTCTTCCCTCCCCCTCCCCCACTTTCTGACTTCCTTTTTTTGTGTTGTTTTCCTCCATTAGATTGTAAGCTCCTGGAGGATAGGGACTGTTTTTCTTTGTTTTCATATTTGTATCTCCAGCACTTAACACGGTGCTTTGTGCATAACAGTCACTTAGTAAATGTTTACTTATTAATTGATTGAATTAATAAGTATTTATTGAGTGTTGATGTGTCCAGCTCCAGGCTATGAGAGATACAAAGGAATCATAAGAAACAATTCCTGACCTCAAGAAGTATATAATCTATTTGACAGACAAAATATGAAACTATTAGAGAACTATGCTATACCAGTATTAAATTGTGTGGTGGAAATTGTAAATACTCTAGGAGTTCTGGAAGGGAGAAATCAATGTGTATTAGGATAGTTAGGAAAAGTTTTCTAGAAAGATAAATAGATTTTGGATAGGCAAAAAAGGACCAGGATAGATGAGGAAGGAGAATAGATACTCCCTACTATCTTGCACTTATACAAATATAGTCCTATGTCCTAGAAGAAGAGTTGATAGTATTTTTTGCTCCTGGCAAATTCTTTACTAGAGATGTTTAAAGCAAAGAGAAGTTAGACAAAATAATAACAAAAATTCATTTGGAGGAACAAAAGATCTACAATATTAAAAGAAATAGCAAAAAAAAAAGTAGTAGAAATAAAGAGGGAAGAGTACTCCCAGACCTTCAACTATATCACAAAGTAGCAATCATCAGTATTCTTTGGTCTAGTTAAAAAAATGGAAAAGAAGCTCAATGGAATGGACTAAACAGAAAGAATCAGAAATAATTACACCCAATAATCTGATGTTCAATAAATCCAAAAACAAATTATCTAGGAAAGTCCACCCTGATCGATAGGAAGTCTGGAAAGCATTTTGGCAGAAATTACATCTAGACCAACACTGTGTACCATGATTCACAATAAACTCAAAATGAATGTGTGACCTAAATACTAAAGGTCCATTTCTCCGCTCTGAGTATTTTCACTGACTGTTCCCCTTGCCTGGAATGCTCTCCCTCCTCATCTCCATCTCCTGGTTTCTCTGGTTTCATTCAACTAGCAGCTAAAATTCCACCTTCTATAGGCAGCCTTTCCCAATCCTTCTCTTAACTCATTTATACATAGTTCTTTGTATGTTGTCCCCTCAATTAGACTGTAAAACTCTTTATTAACAAGGTCTATCTTTTGCCTTTCTTTGTATCCCCAGCCCTTAGTACATGGCAGGCACTTAAATGCTTATTAACTGACTGACTGACCAAAAGGGATAAAAACCAGAAGCAGGAAAACAATTAAGAAAATCTCACGATAGTCTAACTGAGAGGTGATGAGGGTCAGAACTAATGTGACAGTTGTGTGAGTTGAGAGAAGGGGTGGTGGTGAGAGGTATGGTAGCAGTAGAATTGACAAAACTTGCAATTCACTGTGGAGGAAAACTGAAGAGTAGAGGATGACTCTGAGATTTGGAAATATGGGTGCCTGGAAGGATGCCCTCAACAAGAATAGGAGAGTTAAAACAAAAAGAGGGTTTCAGTGGAAAAGATAGCAACTTATATTTTGAACATGTTGAGTTTAAGTCATCTACAAGACAATTATTTGGAAATGTCCAATAGGCAGTTGGTAATGCCCCTGACAAAGAGAGGTGAAATGTCTTGTCCAGGTCACATGAGTTAGTAAGTAAATAGCATATTCAGGATTGAAAACAAACTTTCTGCTTCCAAAGCCAGTGTTTTATGTACTATATTATATAACTCATAGCTGTGACAGTTGAGCAGGAGGCAAGTATTTCAAAGTCTATTACTAATGATTAGCCTTCTCATAACCCCAACATGTTAGTCTATACTGTTAGAGTAGGGATAGGGTTGGAGTAGGGAGGTCAAGGCGTGAGGGACAAAGGAAGAGGATCTCTCATCTTCTTCAGTGCTTCTTTCAAAGCCAGGGAGGCAGGAAACATCAAGGTTAGGGTTAATCTCTGCCCATTAGCAATTGCTTAAACAGAAATGAGAGTGGAACTAAGTTGCCCATATGAATACAGGTTGACCTCAATTTGAAGAAAGATTTTTTAAAATTTAAGATCAATTTATAGTATCCAACATATGGTATGTACTAGAAGGTGGGGTTCTTCTGAAAAGGCTGCAGTTTGAAAAAAGTAGGCCCTTATTGCAGCATTTCTGCCTAAATTTGGCAGCACCTGGCAAAGATGCTGAAGAGAGTGGGAGATAAACCTGTCACCTGAGCATATGGTGCAGTTACAGGTCCTTTTCAAAGAAGAGCTTATTTAAAGGTGACCTTGAATTCCAATAACTCTGACTAGGACAGATCAGCTTCTTTCCCACATGAAATAGGGCATGATAAATTTGCTTTGGATCTAAGAGGTTGGCCCCAAGTTTAGGAGCTAGATGATCTTTTTAAAAATATATATATTATTTTGTTTTTAAACTTTAGATAAAATGTTCATCACAAAGGAGCATATGCAGTGCAGCTAGGTGGAACATGAGTGGAGCACCAGCCCTGGAGTCAGGAGGACCTAAGTTCAAATACAGCCTCAGACACTTGACATATTTACTAGCTGTGTGACCTTGGGCAAGTCACTTAACCCCAATCGCCCTGCAATCCCAGGTTGATATCCAAATTAATATAATAATATTGTCATTTATATATTGATTTAAAGTCTGTAATGTACTTTATGTACATGTCATTTGAGCTTCATAGTACGTGAGAAGGATAGCAGAGGTATTACTCCTATTTTACAAAGAAGAAAACTGAGACTCAGAAGGTTTGCCTTTGGAGTAAGCATTAGATATAAGATCTGAACTCTGTCTTCCTGATGTCATACTTTGCACACAATGCCATGGAAGGTCTATAGATGAATCTTGAAGGATCTTCTAGAAAGACTCAAAGAAGAAAAGAAGTACATTTGGCAAAGTACTTCTTGGACCATATACAGCTGGTGGTTCAAATTCCCTCTGCATCCAAACTCCTTCCTACCTAGGAAAGGCAGTCCAATGGCAGCTGGAGCAAGGGAAATGCCAAATGAGAAGACTGAGGAACTGCCAGACAAGTACCTGTTACTGTCTGCAAATAGCATTGCTGTCCATCTTTGCATTCTTTTTTAAAAGTTACTGTGATAATTAACACTTAAATGTACATGAGTGTGAAGAACAAACAGACTTTCAAAGTCTGGGGCAAGATTGTGCCAAAAGTATAAGGGAGCCACAGTGAAACCACTTGGGACCATGGCAACCTTGGATTTGTGAAGCTCTGACTCAGAGAGTCACAATGAAAATTGCATCCTCTGTGTAGTGAGACAGGTTGGTTCTTGGGCTCCTGAACTTGACTGGTTCTGCTGCTGAGAGCCCAGGGTATAGAGAAGCATTTCTCCGGGTTGTTGTTGAAGGATTTAACTTTATCAGTTTGGTGGCTTATGTCCTGTCATCTACAATCCTTCAGAAAAGTACTGTCATTTTATTTATTTATTTACTTATTTATTTATTTTTGCAGGGCGATTGGGGTTAAGTGACTTGCCCAAGGTCACACAGCTAGTAAATGTGTCAATTGTCTGAGGTCGGATTTGAACTCAGGTCCTCCTGACTCCAGGGCTGGCGTTCTACTCACTGTGCCACCTAGCTGCCCCAAAAAGTACTGTCATTTTACTGTTATTAAGCAAGGGAAAGTTTTAGAAAGATAAAAGAAATGCCCTATTGGTAGAACTTTAAACTAATCCAACCATTCTGGAAGGGCAAGAAAGTGACTAAAATGGTACTGTCTTCAACAGCCCATAGACTAAAATTGGAATGATGCAGAGAAGATTAGCAAGGCCCATGAGCCACAGAGGTGACGTCATAAACAAATTAAAAGAGTAAGGAAGAAATTTGTTTTCAGATCTATGGATAATGGAAGAGATCATTACCAAATAATGGATAGTGAAGCTTCACAGAAGATAGAATAGAAAAGTTTGATTACATAAAATTAAGGAAGTTTTATACAAACAAACCCAATGCTGCTAAAATTAGAAGATAAGCAAGTAATGGGGAGAAAAATCTTTGCAACAAGTTCTTCAGATAAAGTTCTCATTTCCATATATATATATATGTATATATATATATATACATATATATATTTAAAAGTATTCAAATTCATATAAATAAGGGCCATTTCCCAATTGAACAATGGCCAAAGGAAAGGAAGAAATTCAGGCTATCAATAGGCATATTAAAAACAGAAAGCTCTAAATCATTAATAACGAGAGAAATGCAAACTAAAGCCACTTTGAGATTCTACCTCACACCTATCAGACTGATAAAGTTAACAAAACAGGAAAATGACAATTCTGCAGAAAAATGGAGACATTAATCCATTGATAGTAGAGTCATGAGTTGGTCTGATCATTCTGGAAAGCAATTTGATATTATCCCTCAAAAGTCACTAAATTCTGAACACCATTTGACCCAATAGTACTACTACTAAGCCTATACTCCAAAGAGATCACAGAAAGAGGAAAGGACCCTATGTATACACAAAAATATTTATAATAGCTTTTTTTTGTATTAACAAAGAATGAGAAGCAAAAAAACTGGGATGCCCATCAACTGGAGTATGGGCTGCGTGTAACGATAACACTCCTTGCCGCTACTGTGGCTGTGGAAGGCCAATCACACCAGCACACAGAAGGACTGCTAGCACAGGTTCTTTGATCTGCTTTTTAAGGAAAGCAACTTTAAGGGGTTAACAATCTTACTTTTAATTAAACATACATATATCGTTCACTTAGTTCAGGGGAAAAAGTTAGCACCTTGAACTTCAGAGCAAATACAAACAGAAATTACAAGCAGAAATTATATAAACAGAGCAAAATAACACAAATCATCAGACAGGCTTCTATCTGTCTGACCATAGCAATACATACATAGTTACCTGAGAGAAAAGCACCAACATCTGGGTTCAAAGCCAGGGGGCTCCAACGGCTACCCAGAGTCTAGTCTGGTAAAATCAAATGACACTCTTCCAGTGAGTTAGCCCCAAGCAAAATGCTAACCTCAGAGTATATATACACTTCTTTAGGGTCAGAGGGCTTCACACCTCTCCTGACCTAATTAGCAAAAGGGTGTGGGCCTTCCTACAAACAAAGGCAAGACTCAATCAAAGGCACTTGGTTGCCTTAGTGCTGAGAAGCACACCAAAACAAAAGACAGCAGAAAGTCCCATTTTGCTTGCCATTGGACCAGGTTGAACAAATTATTGCATGTAAATGTAATAGATAAAATGTACCATAGGAAAAAGATGAAAGGGACAGCTTCAGTGAAACCTGGGAAGCCTGGGATGAGCTGGTGAAGAGTGAAATGAGCAGAAATGGGAGATCAACACATACAATGACTGATGATGCTGTAAGAACAACTTTGACAAACATAAGAACTCTAATCAAATCAATGACAAATTTCGATTCCAGAGGACCAAAGATTAAACATGCTATTCCCCAGGGTTTAAAATGAGACATATTTTTCCTACATGACCAGAACAGGAATATGTCTTGCTTAGCTATGCCTATTTGTTACAAGGGTTTTTATTTGCTTTCTCTACCTTCATGGTTGAGAGTGTTTGGGGGTTGTACAGGGAGGGAGAGAAAAATGACTATTGTTCAATGAAAAAAATTAAATGTAGTTTTTTTTAAGTCCAAACCATTTGATCCAGAGATCCCACTCCTAGGCATATGTCTCAAGAAAGTCAAAAATTTTTTAAAGGTGCTACATACACATCAAAATATTTATAATTACCCTTTTTGTAGAAGCAAAGACCTAGAAACAAAGTAGATATCTATTGATTAGGGAAGGACTAAACAAGTTGTGATGCATGAATGTAAAGGAATTTTACTACTAAGAGTTTTAAGAGACTTGTGTTTGTCCTTCATTTTCATAAAGTCACTAGCTTCCACTTGCTCCAATATAATTTTTAAGGTAGTATTTTCTTCAGTGGTCTTTTGGACCTCCTTTTCCATTAGGCTAATTCAGCCTTTCAAGGCATTCTTCTCCTCATTGGCTTTTTGGACCTCTTTTGCCATTTGTTAGTTTATTTTTTAAGTCGTTTTTGTCTTCAGTATTTTTTCAGTATTTTTTGTTTCTCCTTTAGCAAGTCATTTGTTTTTCATGGTTTTCTCACATCATTCTCATTTCTCGTCCCAATTTTTCCTCTACTTCTCTAACTTGCTTTTCCAAATCCTTTTTGAGCTCTTCCATGGCCTGAGACCAGTTCATGTTTTTCTTGGAGGCTTTTGTTGTAGGCTCTTTGACTTTGTTGACTTCTTCTGGCTGTATGTTTTGGTCTTCTTTGTCCCCAAAGAAAGATTCCAAAGTCTGAGAGTGAATCTGGGTGCATTTTCGCTGCCTGGCCATGTTCCCAGCCAACTTACTTGACCCTTGAGTTTTTCAGCAGGGTATGACTGCTTGTAAAGAGTACTTTGTTCCAAGCTTGAGGGGCTGCATTGTTGTTTTCAGAGCTATTTCTGCACGGCAAGCTCTGCCACACCAGCACTCCTCCTTCCCCAAGAACCACCAACCTGGACCTGATGAAAATCTTAAGCAGGCTCTGCACTCCTGCTCTGGTCTGGCACTTAATTCCTCCCACCAGGTGGGCCTGGGACCAGAAGCAACTGCAGCTGGAGTTCTGTAGCTGCACCACCTCCGCCACCCCTGGGGCAGTGGCTGAACCACGAACTCCTTCCACTCTGTCCCTGCAGCTTTTCCCACCAACCTTCTCTGTTGTCTTTGGTGTTTGTGGGTTGAAAAGTCTGGTAACTGCCACAGCTCACTGATTCAGGGTGCTAGAGCTTGTTCCGCCCAGCTCCTGGTCTGGTTGGTCCTGCCACAGCCCACGCTGAGCTCCGCTCCCCTCCGTTCCCCTCTGCTCCAAGCTCCATGCATGATAGACCTCACCCAGCGACCATCCAGGTTGTCTTGAGCTGGAGCCCTGCCTCACTCTGCTATTTTGTGGGTTCTGCAGTTCTAAAATTTGTTCAGAGCCATTTTTTATAGGTTTTTGGAGGGACCTGGTAGGTAGGTCATGCAAGTCCCTGCTTTCCAGCTGCCATCTTGGCTCCGCCCCCCTGTCCTTCATTTTCAAAGAGAATTATGGCATCAGGGAAATGATGACATGATTTCCAGTTGACTCTGATTTGTTTGAGGGAGGGCTGTGCAAAGTCACCAGCCTCACTTTCTCCTCCAGAGCCAGTGACCAGATATTCATCAGGACAACTAGAGATGACCCAGGGTGCAAAAGGCTAAGGCCTTTTCATGTACTTACTTAGAGTGAGGTAAAACTCATTCAATGAACAGGCCTCTTTAAGAAGTGAATCAAGGGATGGCCCCTTTAATCAGAAACTTCTTTTTTAAGAAACTATAAAAAGGATAACTAAAGAGAAGCATGAGAAGATTTGTATGAACTGATGTCAGCACATGAAGTAAGCAGAACCAGAAAAACAGCATGCACAATGACTATAACAGCAAAAGAATAACAACTGAATGCCATAAAATGATAACAACAAAGCGTGGTCCCGAAGAAGAGATAGGAAAATGCACTCCTTTCCTTCCCAAAGTGATGGGGGACTTTGTATTGGCACAGAAAGTATGAAAAGCATTACATTTAATGCAGGATTTGGTTAATGTGTTGGTTAGTTTTGCTAAATTGGGTTTTTTTCCCTTTTTTAAAAAAATATATTATAAAGGATAGCTCTCTGGTAGAAGGCGGAGGATGTTTTGGGAAATGTGGGTAATTTAAAAACAAAAGTTATCAATAGAAAGTAAAATGAAAACAAAAACCAAGCAAGGGAGTATAGTTTATAATTTTGCCTACTAGATAATGGTCTATTGCAGCTACCAGCCTAGTGGTCATATTAAAGAACTCTTTGATATGTATTCAAAGGATAGCCTCTAAGCCCATGAAGCCAGACCTTGCCAAGCTGCAAATGTACATATTTGTAAAGTATAGTACCTGGATCATAATGGATGCTTAATAAATTCTTATTCCCTGCCCCATTCCTTCAAAAGTCCCAGGAGTAAAGAAATCATATCAACCTGCTTTTTTTAAAAATGAATCTATACTATTGTGAAAATACCCCCGTCTATTTTCTATGTTACCTTATGAAGTGCACTGAACACAGAGTAAGCCTGTTTGCCAAAAGCAGCCAATCTGAAGCCTGCAGTAAGCCAAATTCTTACTCACTCCCAGAAGCCTTTGCTGATATTTGCTGGCTGACCTTGCTGAACTGTGCATCCCAAACTGGCCTAAATCAGCCTTGTGGTCAACTGTTCCTATGAAACATCCTGCTTCTGTGTCCCACCTATTCCTGGGAAAGACTGTCCACATTCTTTACCCCAACCTCTCCCGAAACCTCTCCTTTGCTGTTTTCAAGCATAAGTTGCTTCTGCCTCTCCTGGGCTGTGGGAACCTCTGTACTTTGTAATGGAGTACCTCTGCACTAGTGTCTGATTTTCCTCCTAATAAAACTTTTCTGCTTTCAATTCAGCTTAGATTCCTCTGCATGTTGAGGGGTGGGGTTCACACAGTTGACAGTATGATAGGAAATCATTGCTCTCAGATTACAAAAATAGGATAATTTTATATGCTGGAGTTCTATCTCCACTGACAAATCCTGTTCTCTGGCCATCTTCTCCCTAGCTATCTTGCTACCAGACAAGCTCTTAACCCTTTCACCTCGAGAATTTCCGTTCCAGAACCCCCAGGTTGTAGAAAGTGATTTGGGGTATAGGGGATAGGCACTACTTCAGGGTCTGTCTCTTGTTAAATGTGCAAGCAACAAAACAGGTATGGGTACAGGGGGTCAAAAGGTTTCCCAGCCTTTTCACTAGACACTCAAGTTTTGGAAAGCTCCCCTGGCTCTTCACCCTCTCCAGAATCAACCCCAGACTATATGCTAGTCCTTTATGCATGGTCTGGCTTCCAGTCTTATGTAGCTCCCCTATTTCTGTTCTCAATCCAAACTCAGCACCTCTGATGTGTCTCAGACTACAGATGGGAATGCAGATCCCAGCAGCTGCTTGCCAAACTAGGAGCCCCTGTTTGAAATGCTATGGTTTTCCCTATTCCTGCATCCAAATAGCTTCTAGGAGGTGTCTCTTGGGCTGTGGCCACAACAGCCGCCATGGTCTAACAGTTCTAATTCCCAGAGTCATTTGTTATTGACCTGACTGGAAGCCAGCCAGTGAGCTTTGGCCAAACACATTCATCACCCTCCACCCTAGCCCCAAGTCACAAGGCCTTTGTCCTCTCATAAGGCTCCTAGCCTGTCAAGACTGAGCACTCCCTGGCTTGAGAAGAGAGAGAAGGTAGATTCCCAATAAAGAGGGAAGGGGAAAAAGGTGAGCGAGACAAGTGCTAGAATCTGCATTGATGTTCACTCTCTTTAAATCATCACCAATATCCCCCAGGTCCAGGGGGAACAGGACAACAATCCAAATGGATATACGGGCACTGGTTACACATACACATACACGTAAACCACACTGTATTATATTTCTTGATTTAAAAATCCCAGCGACCCACAATAATTTTTCAGAATAGTGATTCATAGATAGCAGCCCCTCTTTTATTCTCCCTTCCAGAGAGAGTTGCCACATCCTTCCCCCTCCTCTTCTTCCTCGCTGCTAATCACAATACCCTAGGCCTTTGTGGTATCACTAATGTCAGTATTCTCTTCAACAATATTCACAACCCATTCTCCATGCCTGCCATTATGTAACCCTAATTTTTGTCCCCCCACAAGGGAGAGATGAAAGGGGTTTACCAGATATTATAATAACAACGACAAGTATTTATACAGTGCTGTAAGGTTTGCCAAGTACTTTACAATTATCATATCATTTTATCTTCGAACCTCTCTGGGAGGTAGGATCTATTATTATTCTCATTTCACTGAGGAGGAAACTGAAGTTTAGTGACTTGTCCAGGATCCCACAGCTGATAAGTGTCTGAGGTTGGATTAGAACTCAAGTCTTTCTGACTTTCTAGCACTCTGTCTATTGCCCCACTTAGCTGCCTACTCAATGAATCATGCCTATACCAGAACCTTCCTTGATTTTTCTTCACATTGTGTGGATCCATCTGAGCTTCTCACCCTCTCTTCAAGATCGACTGCCCATTCTTTTGTTTCCCTCTTGTCACTCTGGTAACATCCTTTATACCATTTCTGTGTTATTCCTCATTTGTGATC
>CM053624.1:165101075-165132139 GCA_028646595.1 Phalanger gymnotis | reverse complement strand
AGAGAAGTAGAGGAAAAATTGGGAAGAGAAATGAGGATGAGAGAAAACCATGAAAAACAAGTCAATGACTTGCTAAAAGAGACTCAAAAAAATACTGAAAAGTATACTGAAGAAAACAACACCTTAAAAAATAGACTAACTCAGAAGTTCACAGTATCAACATTTTCCACCCAGTCCATATAACGGAGATTGTTGTGTATTGGCCCCCAAGTCACTCCTTTTCCCCTTTCGAGGAATTCAGTACCTCACTCACCACCTTCTTCTCCTTCCCAATTCCTACCTTATACAAAGGGATTCATCCATATTGGTGCATTCTCAAGCTCCCTAAATTTCCATTTCCTCAGTCTCCTTAAATCCTATAATCTACTCCTTTATTCCACCTAAGCCACATACAGTGATGGTCACACACTGGCTCCCACCATTCTCCACAACTGTTCCATGTCCCTAATGAAAAACTCTGACATTTCCATATTTGACTATAACCTATCATTCCATATCTCAGTGTGCCTCAGACCATCCTAAAATAGTTCTTTGCCGTCATTGTAACCTCTAATCCCTCCATCCTTCAGTAGTTTCTAGGCCACCATCCTTGCTCTGATTTTATTTTCCACTCTATCAAACTGTGACCCTAGAATTCAACTCTACATTTTTCTCTACTCTTGCATCCCATGCCCTTTGTCCTATCCTCACTTATCCCTGGCCAAACCTCAGCCCTAGATTATTTCTTCCATCTGACTCCACCATTCCTATTCACACGCTGCTATACAGAACCGAAGGAGGTCAAACAACAGAAATGATATTTTTTTTTTGAGGCAATTGGGATGGAGTGCCTTGCCCAGGGTCACACAGCTAATGTCTAAGGCCAGATTTGCACTCAGGTACTTCTGACTCGGAGGCTGGTGCTCTATCCATTGAACCACCTAGCTGCCCCAACAGAGTTGACTGAGTGAACATATTATATTATAAATTCGTGTTATCCAACCTCAATTTGTCTCTCAGGGAAGCGAGGCAGCCCTTTCGTTCTCCCTATTTGATTCTCTAACCCACTCCTACAAAAACTTTGCCAAAACTTCTCTCTTCAACCCTTGACTTTCCTTCTTTCTCTCAGCTGAAGATTTTTCCTCTTTACTGAGGAAATGAAAGTCATCTGAATTGACCTCAGTCTTCTCCCCTTCTCTTCATCTCAAAACCCCTTGACATCATGACTCACTCTCAGCTCCTTTCCCTTGATTCTCATAATGAGGTGGCTCTTCTAGCAAAGGCCAACCCCTCTCCTGATGCGCGCTTGCACTTCTTCAGCAGATTGTCCCCTCGATCATCTTTACTATCTAAACTTTGGTTTTAGCTTGAGAATGATTTCTTCCATATTTCTTCCCAAACCATTTTAAATATACACAACAAAAAAGTTTTAAAGCCTTTGGTTCAGTAATCCCTTACCTTTGTCAATTTAAGATATTCTATCAATGCTATATTTTTTTTTGTCTTATCCATGGTCACTGACATCCAGCATCTTTTTAGATAACCAAGCAGTAAAGGGCAAATTTTGTTCAGATAGGATGAAGCCTTCAAAAAGCCATCCAAAAGAATAAAAGCATGAATATAGAACTGAATTGGCTAACTCTAGAGTCAAGGTTGGATAGGGTGGAAAATGAAGTCAGAGCAAGGATAATGGCCCGAGAAACTACTTGAAGGATACAGAGATTAGAGGTGTTAATGAGAGCAAAGAATTGGCTTAGGATGGGGTGAAGCATAAAGAAGATTTGAAAGGATATGAAGTTATAGTCACATAGAAGAATGTCAGAGTTTTTAAGCAGGAAACGGAACACTTGTGAGGAATGGTGAGATCCAATGTGTGATCATATTTATGTGTGTGGAAAGTACAGAGTAGATCAGGGGATTTAAGGAAGCTGACAAACTGGGGAGGTTTGAAAACTGAAAATTGTGACAGAGAATGAATTTTGTTGTATCCCTGACATTTTTTTTAATAGGTAGAAAAGAGCGAATGCTGCTTATGTGGAGCTAAATGTATGGAGTCCAAACTTACTGCATTCTCAAAGTTTCTTCAATTCACATTGGACCCTTTAAGTTCAGATTAAGTGGTCCCCAGGATACCTGAGCATTTCTCTTGCAGCAGTGACTTGGGAATTTGTATTGGCCCTGGCTCAATTATTCAAAGGACCAAAGATAAAGTCAATTCTGAGTCTTTGCTATCCAAATCCAAATTAATGTTTGGTGAGACTAGAAGATTCCAGAAACAACCCCTCAGAATTATTGAAGGCTCAAGGCTAGTCTTCTTACCTGGGGCTGATATTAATAAAAATAGGCCCTTGGCTAAACCTTTTGAACATAGACAATGAGATATCCTATCACTGAGGTGACAGTTGCTTCTTCTGACCTTTCCCTGACCCCACAAAAAAAAGTGTTGTTTTGGGGGAGGGTGTATATTTTAAGTGAAGTCAATTAAAGTCATTTAAAAAAAACTGGAGACACTTGGGGTTATTGTCACATCTGGGGCCTATTTAGGCATGCCTTTAGTAATGGAAGGAATCTCAAAGGGCTTGATCAAATGTTCAGCTAATCACTGAATTCACATTGTGCTGGAAGTAAATTAGAATGAGAAGCATGCTTTGCTATCCCACAAAAAGTATCCGATATATGTGCTTGCGCTGGACTTGAAGTAAGGAATAACTGAATTCAAATCTAGCCTCAGGCACTTCCTAGCTGTGTCATCGTGGGCAAGGCACTTGATCATGATAACCTCTGTGTCCTTGTCTATAAAATGGGAGTAAGAATAGCCCTTTCTTCCCAAAGCTGTTGTGAAGACCAAGTGAGATAATCATGCTAACTCTTCAGTAGTTAGCAGTGAAACCCACCTGTGCCTGTGCAATGCTTCCACAAATTGGCCACAAAGTTCCTGTCCATTTGTCACTGGGCTTGCCTCTTTTTCTCTTTCCGTCTCAAGGATACCAGCATAGCACTTGGGGTGTTTATCTCTTATACTTTGCCTACATTGGCTCACGTTATACATCATGACATCATGACGTGGTGACATTATTTATTACAGACCTTTGCTCTAATAAGTTGATAGTATGCTACTGGTGTGGGTAATGATTTCCACATCAGCTATGATTCATTTGCCGTTGGTTAAAATAGAATCGATTTCATTTTGTTGTGATGTTATTTGGAGCTTGCCTTGTCCAATGCTTATAGATTCTTTTCCTAAATAAAGTATTCATGGTACAGAAGTGTGAGAGGAAGAACCTGGTCTTTCAGAGGGAATGGACCTTGTGGAAAGGATGAGATTTCTCTGTCCTGCCTCTGCATTACCTACGTTGCCTTGAAACAGATCTTTTTAGCCAGGAAGATATACTGCATGCAGCAGGGACAGAGATACATGTAGATAGTCATGGATACAGAGAAGAAATCACTCTGGGGAGAAAGCAGCTTCCAGGAACAGGATCTCTGTCAGCAGAGAAGGAAGTAGCTATGAATTCAAGTAAGAGTTAGCTTTGGTTACTAGGATTGAGCTTTGTCAGGACTCTACAAAAAGAGGGAAGGACACTGAGGCCCTTCATCAACTACGTTATGAGTTGCCTTGGCCTCATGTATGCCTCACTAACATTATACTCTGTGTGCATATTTTTTCAGTATACTGTTTATATTTGTGGGAGGGAGGGTATGCTCCAGGATTATAGGGAGAATGTTTTGTAGCTACCATTCTCACCATGAGATCTTAGCAAATGCTTTCATAAGAGCTAATTGTGGCTATTAGCCGATTGTTAATGGGAAGCACACTAGTGAACTACAGCATTAGAAATATATTGCCTAGAATCTGGGGTCAGAGTTACCCTCTGAGGATCCAACTTGAGAATGTGATTGCAAGTTGAGGAAGTATTCCGGAGGGAGGGTTACACAAGCATGGCAGAACTTGCCAGAGCTTGCACTCAGCTGGTATAGCCTTTCAGAACCCAGGGTCATCTCTAAGCCTTGATGAGGTATTGAAGTAGGACGTTACAGTGGTTCCAGAGATTCAAAGATGAAAAACAAAGCACATAACAATTCTTTCCCTTGGTGCTTTCCCAAAGGAGCAGAGCCCCAGTGGGACACATATAATGCAAGAAGCAGAAGAGCCAGATCACCAAGACAACCATCAACATGCTTTTCCACTTGATGAAACTGTTTTAACCTGAGTCTATCCTTCTAGAATACACCTGGGACTATCACTTCTAGAATGCAAATGTTCAAGAATAGTAGGGTTTTGTGGCTGATTTCCAAATACACCAGCAAATGTAAGCACCCTTTCTCTTCTCTAAGTATTCTAACTGAATACTACATCTATTCGTGGGAAATGATAGCACAATCACCTGCTAAATAGCCCCTAGCCAAGCTCTGTGGTTCAGCCAATTTCTCATGCTAACAGATGTCATTAAACTCTAGTGAAAATTATTACTTCAGTTAAAGTTTATTAAAGCATGCTAATGAAAGTTCTTGTGTATGCTGTCATATTATGTCTGGGCCCTGTAAATGTTATGATGGGGGTAGAATCTCAGAACAAAAGTCAAACCAGAAAATGCTGCCAAAAGTATTTCTGAAAAGATTTCATCACCACAGAGTCACCTAGACAAGAAAAAGATATTCTACCACTGTTGGAGGTAACCAACTGAAACCACACCACAGAAAATGCCTGAGTGAAAGAATTGTAGATACAGCACATTGATTCCCCAGTTGCCTTCCTGATGGTCAGCATACTAGAGAACATTGAATTATACTCTCAAGAAGAAAACTTCCTATAAAACTCAGAAAGTGCAACCATGTTATATCCAGAGCTTACCATGGCCTGACTCTCAGTTTGTAAAAAACTAAATCACTCAATAAGCATTTGTTAAGTGCCTACTAGGTATCAGGCACTGGACTAAGTGCTGGGGATACACAAAGAGACAAAAGACAGTCCCTGCCCTCAAGGAGTTCACAATTTATAGATTATGAGGAAGACAAGAAGCAACCAAATATGTACAGACCAGCTATATACAGGATAACTAGGAAATAATCAAAAGAGGGAAGGCATAAAAGGGATTAGGGAAAGCTTCCAGTAAAAGATGGGATTTTATTTGAAACTTAAAGGAAGCCGGGGAGGTCAGTAGTCTGAGTGGATGAGGGGGAGTGTTCTAGACATGAGGGACAGTAGAATGGTGGCATGATTATCTGTAAGATATTTTGCTTGGTTTCTGAAAATCTGTGGAATCTCTCTAACTAGAGAACCCCTTTCTGGGAGTTGGTATAGGTGGTTTGGCTTCCTTAAATGTTCCTAGATGCAATCACATCACACTAACAAGGTCACAAACATCCTTCCTTTGTTTGTTGATGGGCTCTGTCCCTAATGTCAGCTCTAGCCTAGATACGGCCTCAGACCCACCCACTGTGGCAATGTAGCCTATAAGCATGGCCCTGGCATGGCACCCACATCTCATTCTCTCTCTGGGCTGACTCATCTACCCCAAATTGACCTGTGATTTGTTCCCATTGTAGGGTTGAGGGGTCATGACTACAACCAACTAATCTTTCCCAGAGTTCTAAGTTTAACACTGATAGAGGTGGGGGAGAGAGAAAAAGTGTGCTCCTACAGCTTGCTACTCTAACTTCTGAGCCCCTACCAATGTGCTTCCTATTCATGTAATATGAGTCACAGCAGTGCCACCATTTACTGACTCTTAAACATAGTTCTGGGCTGACCGACTCAGGCCAGTCCCTCAATAATTAAGGTTTGATATTGGAACAAAATGAGACATTCATAAATCATTCAATAGCTAACAAAAAGAGATTAACTTAGCCACAGCAGGAGAAGGATATTCAACAAAAATAGGCATAGACCAGACTTCAAATTGATTCAGCTGAGAGAAACTCCTTCACCTATTATCCATTGAGATCCACCAGCCAAGCCCTGGAGTTCCTCATGATTGCTTTATACAAAGGAAATGAGGAAATGTCATCAACAGTCTGAAGGTTTAGTTTCCTGAGCCAACCAAGTCTTGGGGAATATCTCAATACCTTTTAAGGAAAAGCTAGCCTAATTTGCATGGGTGGATGGGTTATGATATTGCTCTCACCAAAAACAAAATATTTACTAAATGATAAGGCAAAAGCAATAATAATCATAACGTTATCTATTCCTCTTCTGATCTTCACAATTCTCCTGGACAAAGTCACTACTCTTTTCCACTTGAACTGATGAAGCAGTGACATGCTCTTTTAGTTTAATAGGAAGCTAAGACAGTGTTATGTGCTTTTAGAGATAAATAATAAATCCACATAATACATGTTCAGTGACAAGCAGTACCTTGTAGCCAGAGAACTGCAAAATTGCTCAGGGTAGTTTTCTGGGCAATACGGAAAAGCCCATCCAACTCTTCATTCAACAGGATTCTGCTTTCTCCAATAGCTTCTAGGAAAGTAAAACCTTGTCTCCAATAAGAACAATTCATACCAAACACAGATGGAGCGTAATATGTTCCCTCTAGTTCTCCTTCTCAAAACAGAGGGAAGAAGAAGGCATTGGGGCATCTGAGAAGTTTTCTCTTTTTCAGACTGTAGATGGAAATTAAGAGCAATAACCTCAGACAGTTCTTTACATAGCAACACAACTCAGTTCTCTTCTAATCAGTATAGCAGTTGAAGAGCTTTCTCCAGTCAAGTGGTCCCTCTCCTTCAATCAGCAAGCTCCCATCAAAGCAGAAAACAGGGCAGGGGCAGGGTAGGGAGTAAGCATTTATATAGCTGCTATCTCAGTTGGAGTCTTCTATGTTTTCTTTTCCCTGCTTTTTTGTGACTCCTGGGCCCTGCTTACTTTTTTTGGCTCCTTTTTGTGCATTTCTTTCTAGAGCTTATTCTCAAAGTTTCTTCTCTGGGTTCTTATATCTTCTTATGTCTCAGAGACTCCTGTTGGTCATTGACGCATCTTTACCTTAAATGGAAGAATTTAGGAGAGCTATCTTTTTGTCAGGTGCCATCACAACAATTCTCATAGAATCTTTCTGTAGAATCAAAAACATTATTTAACATTTTGTTAATTGTACCTTTCAAAATCTAAAAGCAAGCCCATGCAAATGAGCTGAAGATTACCATGCCTTAGCAGCCATTATGACTTCCGCCTGTCTTCAGACAGGCCCTCTTATCATGTGTTCTGTAACAGCCTATCTCTCCTCAACTTTTTATTTGAAGAGCTGTATTTCTTCCCTCATTGAGGTTTTGTTTTTGTTTCCAGTTTCCCCCATGCAAACGTTCTTTCTGCCCCTTTCAGCAACCAAGCTGGTCACGTGAGGAAGGTACAACCCCTCACACAGCTATTCCACATGACTATGGCCTGCATTGCTAGAGAGGGAAATGGCAAACCACTCCAGTGTGTTTGCCAAGAAAACCCCAAATGGAGTCATGGAGAGTCAGACAGAAGTGGAAAAAAAGGACTGAAGAACAACAAGGTCTGCAGGAGACTTCTTATCATTTACATATTCATTCACAATCCATATTCTTTGCTCTTTCTTCCCACGGATCTTCTAATGCAGGAGTGGCTAATGCTAATGACCATGGCTATTTTACCCTGCATCATGGAGTCACAGACTTAGTTGTAAATCTTTAAGTCCTCTTAGATATAATTTAATATATGAGGATATTGGAGGGCTGAGATGAAGTATTTTATTCAAAATTGTACAGAGAGCCCGGATTTGAAATCTGGCCCCATAACTTGAAATCCTTTCAACTATAATGACCTGCCTTCTGCCCTTTTAAGTATGTTCATAATTTTCTTTTTTTTTAGGTGGGGGAAGGGCAGTAATTTGGTTGTTCTTTCACTCTCTAGCCATCTTCTCTGTTTACTAGGGTCTATGGGGTGCTCAGGGAGGACTAGCACCTGTGATGTGAGGACTTCTCAAACACTTTACAGGGCTGCTCATCCACCTTTGATGTCCAACTGTCACCCAACTCTTACCTGTGGCTCCAAGAAACTGTAGCATATGCAGTGACCACACCTCAGTAAAACCCTCTCGGCAGATAGGCTAAACCAGGCTGAGGGTAACCAAAGGGCCTCAAACCCATTGATGAGTTAGGGGATGTCTACCCAGGAATATGAAGACTTCCCCCAGGCAGAATAAGCAGATAAGAACAATTTGTTCCAAAGGCTATATGAAGACAGCTGAGGTAGGCTCTGTGGAGCGCTTAGAGCTTGGTCAGACATTGAAGATGCCGAGGTCATCCATTGCACTCTGGGCCATCGCCAGTTGTCCTCACTTTTGTCTTTCTCTTGGACTTCGATGACCCGGGAAGAGACAAGGAGGAGGACAACTTTGTGCCTCACTTAAATCTAATTCTAGAAAAAGTCAAGGCATCACCCTATGATGCCGTTGGTCCTTTTTGACAATGAAGGGTAAACACAAGCAACAACATCTCTGTCTACTTTAAATCCTTATTCTCTGGTTCATAACCCTTATAATTACCTAGTCTCTCTATATGCTCTGTATTCCTCATTAAATCAAAACTTCCAAAATATCCATTCTGACCTTTCCCCTCTAGGCAGTTTTTGCTATTACTTTAGAAGGTTTATACCACTCCACCCCCCTCATTCCCTTTTTCCATCGTGCCTTACTCTTAGAACAAGACACTTCCTGTAGGTGACAGAGAAGACATTTGTTCCATGGTAGAACCTTTTCCTCTCATCCTTGCCCCTGATTATGCAGCAACACCATTGATCTATACCCTCCCCCAGGTTAACTTCTTTTCTCCATTTGTCTCAAAATTTTCTTCCTGGGTACATGTGCTCCTGTTCATGCCAGTTGCTCAGTGGAGTCACTCTATCTGGCTTTTATTAGCTGGGTGTGGTGGCTGTGATTAGAGAGCTGTCAGCTTATTTTTATCAGAGAAGGGTTCTGTATACTCTAAGCAGAATTGAGCTAATGGACTGTGGGTGGCCCTGAAGAAGCTGATTGAGAAACAATGCCCAGACAACACTATGTTCTTAGCAGCTACCACGAGCCACCTTGGAACAATGTACTTAATGGAGACAGCCCATCTATGATCTTCCCAGAACAATGATCTTATCTTTTTATCCCATCTATGTTTATTTCATCTAATCATAGAGGGAAAGCAGGCCCAATGAGAATAACTTAATGACATTACCAGAAGAATGAGTTGCCTCTCTGTGCATGGTCCCTGGCCATATACTCCCTATGAGCATGTCCTTCATGATTGATTCCTATATGTGCCCATTCTCTCCACTGATTATGTATATATCTGTGAGGAAATGTGCTGTAGATTTAGGGAGGGAAATTCTATTTCAATTTTTTCTTATTCGGCTATTTTATTAAATGGCTCTGCTTTGAAATGATTGTATCTTCTGGCTGACTAGCTTGGGAGGTATGGTTTGAACCTTGAACTAAAGAGTAGCTATTCTTGGGAGGATTGTACTCCAGGTGCCAGGTAACTTCATGATCTCAATTTGTCTATTGATGAGGAAGTTAAATCTGTGCCTACCTTCTTCTTGTTTAATCTTAGGGTTCCATCGCCTTTCTAAGAAATCCCTCCGAAAACAGACCTAATTTCAGGGCTACTGGTACTACCTGGCTAGAAGATTGAAGGGTTGTCCCTTAAGGGTCCATAATCTCTGACTTACCCAGCATGGGGCTTCTTGGTATCTGATTGGCTAAATTTAATCTTCCTGGTTCAAAGTCTATCTTCTAGATGGTCATGCAGTTGCATGGTCATATTAAACAACACTATTTAATCTCTGGGCTTAGGATATCCTAAGAGAAGTAATTCCAAAAATCTTAAGAGAGCACTTTAAAAGCAGCTAACTCTGTTTACTCCTACCAGTTAAATATGGTTTTCAGTTGGCAGGATTCATTGTTATATAGACTAACCATGAATGCCTTTCCTGTCAGAGTCCTAATATGACTGTAGCCAGAGCTTGTCTACAAAGCTGGGGAAAAAAAGGATTCTTGCTGCTGATAGATATGCATTACAAAAGTAGTTGTATTTCTAAGCCTGCCAGACACTCTGCCTTGTTGATTTAATGTTATCTCCTCAGGAAGAATAATCTCTTTCATCAGAAGGAAGGGAAGAATTGTTTATTAAGCATCTACTATATGCCAGACATTGTCCTAAGTGCTTTACCAATACCATCCCATTCGATTCTCACAATAACCCTGGTGATGGAGTTCTAATAGAGTTGCCCCCAGCCCCAATATTCCAACTTCATTATAGGCCTCACTATACCTGCCTAGCCCCCCCCCTCCCCCCTCCGGCCATGTCCTAACTTATGCCTCACTGCTCACTAGAACAACAGGTATGTCCCTGAGCTCTTAGTTCCCACAGACACTGTAGGTGTGTCCATGTGATGGGAACCCAGACACTGCCTCTACCTAGCTACTGCCCCCAGACCCATTCCCACACATGTGTGTTCTGGTATTCTTGTTCCACAGGCGTGTTCTTGTATTCAATCACAACCACATCATCCATCTAGACCAAGACAGGACCACAATCCCTAACTATCTATCTTGACCAGACAGAACCACAAAGAGCTAGCCAGCTGGAGGGCAGCATGACTGAAATGCTTGACCACGAAACCCTAGAAGGGGCCCACCCTACAACAGCACCTGCTCAGTTCCACTGAGGCTAGAACCCCTCCTCCGTTACCTAATCCCTTAACAAACTCCTCCTGCCTTTTTAATATTAATTATATTCCTATATTCTATGTAAATTTTGATTGTATAATCAGCATCTTTACCCTTGGTTCCTCTTGGAACTTAGCCTGCTCCATGAGAAGAGTCAATCTCAATGAATGCCTATACTTGGATTGAGGTGATCTGAATTCTTTGAGATGGTTCCACCATAACACGTCATGAAACTTCAACAGTTTTTGGCCCTAGGTGGGCAGAGACTAAACCTCAACACTGGCAGGTAGGAGTTATTATTATCCCCATTTTATAGTCAAGGAAACTGAGGCAAATTATAGTTAAGTGACTTGCCCAGAGTAGCATAGTTAGAAAAGTGTTGGCATATTGCTATCACAGGGGTCATAGATCTAGAAAGGGTTCTCTCTCTCTCTCTCTCTCTCTCTCTCTCTCTCTCTCTGTGTGTGTTTAGTTGTGTCCCACTCTTTGTGACTCCATGTGATGTTTTCTTGGCAAAGATACTGGAGTGGTTTGCCATTTCTTCTCTAGCTTATTTTACAGATGAAGAAACTGAGGCAAACAGGATGAGGTGACTTGTCCAGGGTCACGCAGCTTTTAAGTGTTTGAGGCCAGATTTGAACTCGAGAGGATAAGTCTTCCTGACTCCAAGCTCTGTGATCTATCTGAGGTGCCACCTAGCTGCCTCCTTTCTAGAATCATAGCTTTTGCAAGTAGCAGAGTAAATACTTGAATCTAGGCTCTCTAACATCAAATTCAGCATCCTTTTCACCATACCATTCTCATACTGGAGCAGCAGGATAATGATTCCATGACCTAGCATGCAGATATTTGACAGGTAGTAAACAGAGCTATATGCTTAACAGGACTGGCCTGAGAATGTTGCATTAAGCAACCTGAGGTAGAAGACCAGTGACTGAGACAATGCAGCTAAGATGTGTTTTCACTACTGCCCTTCCCTTCCACTCACTGAAGGCAGCTATCCTGTAAGAACTAACAGGAGAGATAGTTCTAATACTAGTTTAACTCATCTTTTGGAGCTCTGCCACAAGGTAGAGCATAGAGAGACTGAGGTGCTTGCTGCCTGCTAGCTAGCACTTCCCTTTCCAGCATTCTCTAAGCTCCGAGGAAATTCAGATCTTACTTGAAGGAATATTACTCTGAACTATGTCTGGGGTCAACCCAGGGCTATGGAATGAGTGAATGTGAAGAAACACTTATTAAGCACCGTACAATATGTCAAGCACTGTGCTAAGCAATAAGGATACAAATACAACCCTTGCCCTTGAGGAGGTCATATTCTAATAGAGGGAGACAATGGACCTGGGAAGTGGTCAAAAGGGAAAGGCACTTTGGTTCAGAAAGTTACCAGGACTGTGACCACTGGGGAATAAATTGACACATCCCTTCCAGAAACCTTGGCAGAATGTGTTTGATCATGGTTCCACAACTGGAAGGAGGGTGATGGGTGAGGCTGTCGAGGTAGCAATGAAGTAGTGAATGAAGCATGGATGGAGGCTTCCTGAAATAGTAATCTAGGGAAGGTTCTCACTGATCAAGACAGGGAAGCCCAAAGGTGGAAGTTCCAGAGAGGAAAGGGCTAAAACCTCTAGGGCAGGGGTGGGGAACCTGCTAGCCAGGCCACATGGGGCCCTCTAGGTCCTCACGTGCAGCCCTTTGACTGAATCCAAACGGAATCCAAACAGGCCACACTTGAGAATGTAGAGGGTCACATGTGGCCTCGAGGCCACAGGTTCCCCACCCCTGCACTAGGGCATGGTCTTTGATGTGGTCTCAAGGTAGTAGCTGGAGGCTGTAGATCAAGGTTGAAACCCTCATTTGGAGCTTAACTCCTAGGACCATATGATCAAAATCGTCCTAGCATAGGCCTATGAGTCATAACTTGCCAGTTTGAACATCTCTGCTCTTTAGTGGGCTTGTGTGAGGAGGTTTTTGCAGCCTCACGATGTTCCATTTGAGCATGAGCACATCTGCTGTCAGCACTGACAGTACCCCAGGGGCCTGTGAACTATTTCGTAAGTGAACAGGATTAACTGATAGAAGCACAAATGTAGAAAGGCAATATGTCATGGCTGTTGACTGACTTGATAAGTGTAGCACATTAGTAATGACTTCCATGCACAGCTGAGAGAATAACACTTAAGCAAGTTAAATTCCTTACCTTTCTTTCATCCTGCTCTAGAAATTGGTGTCTAAGAGGAAGGTGACCCAGCTAAATTCAGAAGAAAGAGCCTTGGGTTTTGATTACCACTTACCCCACATACTTCTCTGTCTTACTTTGGACGAACCACTTAACATCTCAGTGCCTTAGCTTTACTCTTTTTACATAGGAATTCAGTTGTGTCAGAGTCATGAAGCTCTTTAAAAGCTATAGATGGAAGATTCTAAAGAAGTTTAAATTATTCATTCTCAAGCTTCCTTTGTTAGAGTCAAACAACCATTTAGAAAGTCACCCTTTTCATTGAGTGCCTTCAGTTGCTAACTCTCTGTATTGATTAATAAACATCTTTATCAAACGCCTTCATTCCGTCCAGAGGTAAATTTCTAGTTGCAAAGAGTCCTTTGTCTTCTTTGTAGGAACCTAGGTGATATTAAAGTTGCCCGTTCTTGATGTTTTATTGCGATGAGCTTATTCTCAACATCCTGAGACAAATGAATTTCCTTCCTCCTTTGGTACACCATGGTTCAATGGAGTCAACCCTGAATTTGGAGTCAGAGGCACAGGGATGGAATCTTGGCTCTACCACTTCTTTATCCTTTCTGGGGCTTAGTTCCCTCATCTGTAAAATGATGGAAATTAAACTATATGATCTTCAAGATGCTTACTAGCTTTTCATTAGTGATCCCATAACATATGAATGGCATCTCTACGATTCCTTGTTTTAATGTTGAAGATGGAAACTCATTCTTTTATTTTAAGATTTAATATAACTTTTTCATCTTTATAATTGGGTCAACTTAACGTTTTAAAAATCACCATACTACTACAGATAGCTAGCGTTTATGTAATGCTTTGACGCTTGCAAAGCACTTTACAAATATTTTTTCATTTTACACTCATAATAACCCTGAGAAGTAGGTCCTATTATTATTATCCTTATTTTACAAATGAGGAAATTGAGTCACAGAAAGGTTAAGTGACTTGCCCACAGTCATACTGCTAGTAAATACCTGAGGCAGAATTTGAACTGGATTTCCTTACTCCAGGTTCAATGCTCTATCCATGAACCACCTAGATACAGCCTACTGTTACCTCTACTAGTCTATATAGTACTTTCAGATTTTCAAAATGCTTTATTTATATTGTCTCGATTGATTCTCAAATAAGCCTGGGAGGTAGATGCTATTTTTCCATTTTACGGATGAGGAAAACTAGGCTTAAGACAGATGACAGCTCTCCCCCAATAACCTATTACTAACTTCAAGAGACCTTCTTGTAGCAAAATGCGCTTAAGGTCATAAGAAAATAAAATATTACTTGTGATTGTTGAAGTGATACGAGAAACAAAATTGTCCTGGAAATTTTCGTCTACCATAGTCAAACTAGGTTGTTTGTTGAATAATGATGAATTTCTGCTGTCTAGAAAAAAGCTATAATCAGAAATGTGGTAAGTGGTACTCATATTATTCATTATGATTCCATTTTTTTTCCAAGTAAAAAATATCTTGTATTTTAATTAATTTTTTTTTGTAAATATAATCTTTCAATGCAGAATCTATGTAGCTAGGCCTTTTTTTTTTTTTAAATCAATCTCAGCTTCTGATTTCTGCCACACTTGATGCTCACCAGTGTGACAATAAGATGGCCTGATGCCCTCAGAACATTTCAGTTCCTCTTTTCATCATTAGGAGGAGATTCCATTCAGGATATTGAATATTCTTAATTGTGCTTTAGTTTGCCTCCTTAGCTGGGGTTATAAACTTCATCCTTAATTTACCTTTTTTGTCTCAACTGAGATCATATACTTTGTTAATATTATGCAGAACTAAGCATAACTGCTATTTTAAGGTGCAATGTACCAATGTAATTGGTAAATTGGTACAATTGGTACAAGGGCAAAAGTGAATGAACAGTGTGAGAAACATGGTTTTGGAGATCACTGGACTTCCTAGGCAGGGCCAAAGTCCTGAGGAAGAACCCTGTGATAATAATCCCTAGAGAAGGTTGTACAGACCCCAGGACTTCCAGAGTAAGACCAAGTGGTAGCCCCCCTTAATCTATGGGGATCACAGGGCCTTGTAGGGGTCAGACCCCAAGGAGGACCCAAGTGATGGTCCCTTAGGACGGTGGTAAGATCACAAGGCTCCTGAGACAGGGCTGGAAGTCCCAAGTGATGTCCCCTTAAGAAGGCTGTGCAGACCACAGGGTTCCCCAAGGGAATCCGGAGTGGTAGCCCTCTTAACACAGCAGTAGGGATCACAGGACACCCCAAGATGTGATCTGAAAGCAAGTCCAGTGGAAGATGAGCTTCCACTGTTCATTGCTTCCCTTCACTTGACTTTAGGAAGATTCATGTGATTTGCCCACTCTCACTCAAAAAACACAAGACCAAAGTTAGCAGAAGAAGAAATTTTATTACACTCCTCAAGAGAGCAGGTGTAGTGCTTACTGGAACACTCACACTAATACAGCTGCAGGAGCAGGGGTAACCATTCCCTCCACTCCTGCTAGAGTTATGGTTAGTTTACAATCTTTATTTTTTACATAGTTTTCCTAGATTATACAGTTTATGTAGGTATGATAATAAGGATACAGAAGCAAAAGTGAAGTTAATTAGATTTTCCTTGTCTTAGTTTAGGATTCTTTTACTTCCCCTACTTTCCCTCTTTAACATATGCAAATTACGCAAATCAGTAGGCCTGGATTCTTGACCAAGACCAGACCCTAGATAAGCTTGAGCTGGTTCAAAAGGTTTGGCCTCTCTAATTCCCCTGACTGCCTTTTCAAAATGCATGTGCACAAGCCTCTGACCTCTCACCTGACTGACCTTGAGGCCTGGTTTCTGCTAAAGCTGGGGTGGGGGAGGGGAGGAAGTACACCTTTAGTTCTGTGGAAACAAAACTCCTCCTCTCATTTCTTACAACAGTGAATTTTTGGAATGGAATTTAGGAATATACTATGTTCCTGTAAGCACAGAGTATGAATGAATAAATGAAGGAATGAATGAAAAAGCATTTATTAAATCCTTTCTAGGTGCACAGTATTGTGCTCAGGCTTGAGATTGCAAACAGAAAACCGGGCAGCCTCTGTTTTCAAGAAGTATCATGTTCTTGTGGGTGCAGCTACAAAGCAAATAGCAATCCATCTTTTAAAATGTTATTTCCACTGGCTAAACCACATCTATTTCTGATGTTGACCATTTCACAATGCCTAGGACTTTGGTGGAAATAACTTTTTTTTAAGCTACTGATGATAAATGAGACCTTTATAGTATTTAGAACTAGAAGGGACCTCAGAGATCATCCACTTTCATTTCCTTATTTTAAGAAAAAGAGACCTCATTCAAGAGCTGAGATTCAACCATAGTTCTTTTACGTTCCGTTACATCCATCATTTGTTTCTTCCAGCATCGTTTCAAGTTATCTGCCAGAAACTAAACAAATCCTAAACCTTTCCCCTGACTTCATGCAATGATTTTGGCCTTTATCCAGCCTTGGCATGAGCTAAGCCCCAAATCTCTACAAAAATCTGGATCAGACTTTAGGTCTCAGACGGCAGACGGAGCGCAAGAAAGGGTGGGCAGTCCCAACACAAGCGCTCATTTCCTCCGGGCCTGCCATGGACATCAGAGTCCGTCACCAGCGCTACTTTCATTTTGGTGGAGATACGGGGGACACGTGTGTGTGTAGGAAGGGCCGGGAGAGGGAAGACTGGCTGCCTTCTTCTCGGAATCAGGAGGAACCGATTTTTCTGGATGCTGGAAGGAAGGCCCCGGAGCTGGCACTTTCAATGTGACTTTTAAAGCTCTTTCACCCCACGCCCAAACAGCTGGGAACAGCCCCAGCCGGGTCGCTGCTTCCCTCGCCCAGCACTTCTCCGCGAGGGCGAGAGAAGGCGGCAGAGAGCGCCTGCGTGGAGGGGAGGGGGCTGGAGGGAGGAGGGGGCGGAGCCGGAGGGGGTGCGGCTCTCTCGGGCTGGGCCTCCCTCTCATCCCGTTAGGGAGCGAGCGAGCGTGAGGGCGACTGGCAGGGGCTCGGGTCGCGGTGGTGGCGGTGGGGCCCGGGCCGGGGAAGGGGCGGGGCCCGGGGACGCTGGCGGCAGGCCGGCGGCGGCCCCGCTCGGGGTTTTAGGGGACAAGATGGCGGCGGCGGCGGCGGCCCTCCGCAGGCCGGGCTCCTCCTCCTCTTCCTCCTCCTCCGGCACTAGTAGCAGCCTCAGCCGCGGCGGCGCCGGTCCTATATCCCCGCGCTCCGAAGGGGGATAGACGGGGGCCGCGGCGGGCGCGGGCGGGCGGGGATGGGGTCCCAGACGCTGCAAATCCTCCGGCAGGGGGTGTGGGCCGCGCTCAGCGGCGGCTGGTACTACGACCCGCACCAAGGCACCTTCGTGAACGCGCTGCACCTCTACCTGTGGCTGTTCCTGCTCGGCCTGCCCTTCACCCTCTACATGGTGAGTGTGAGCGCGTGTGCGCGTGTACGCGTGCCACCGTGCCCGGCTGGGGTCCGGGGGAGCCCGACGTGGGGGTGGCGGGGCGCCTCCCGGCCCTGGCCCCGGACCTTCTCCCCCTTGGGGGACTCCCGCCTCTTCTCCCCGCTTAGGCCATCCCCGCTATCTGCGTCCCTCCTCCCCCGCGAGGGCCACCCTCCCATCCCTGCTCTTCTCCCCTTAGGGCAACCCCTGCCTTTCCCTTCTTCCCCTTCAGGAACCCCACCACCCCCTCTGCTGACTTAGGCTCCCCCTCCCCATCGCTGCCCCTTCCCATTCAGGGCAGTCGTCCCCCCCATCGCTGCTTCTTCCCATTTTAGGGTGACACCCCCATCGTTCCCCTCTTAGGGATACCCCCTGCCTCTGCTTGTCCCTTTTATGCCCCTTCTCCTTTGGGGCGCCTCCCCCCAATCGCCGCCCCTTCTCCCTTAGGGAGCTCCCCGCCTCTGCCAGCCCGCTTTCCCCCGTTAGGGGGAGCACGGACCCCCGCCCTCGCTGCCCCTTGTGGAGGCTGGCCACTCATCCCGCTCTCCCACGCTTCCCCTCCCTGGCGCTGCTGCTCCGGGTTCCTCTCTCAGTCTACCTATTAAATTGGGGTAACCTGGAGGAGGCGTGGAGAGCGAGGTGACCCCCCCCCCCCCATCTGTGCCACTAGGCACGCTTTCTCTGGAACTGGGCCTCCACACTCTCGGCATCCCACCTAGGCCAATCAGAACCGATGGGCCCAGGTCTCAGCATCTTCAGTAAATGATTATCCCTTCTTCCCCCGCCCCGGCCAAGATTCGGCATTTCCTCCCGGGGACTTTGGCTCTCTCTCTGGCCTGCTCTTGGTCCCGCTGCCCCTTGCCAGAGCTCCCTTCTCGGCTAAAGCTCTCCGTGGGAAGAGAATCCGCTCTTCTACTTTCCCCTCCCCCCTTTAACCAATCCCAAGTACTGGGAAGAGCGTGCACTACTGTTTAAAATATATTTGTGATCCTTTGGACCCATGTGCCGTATTTGCTCATTCTAAAGGTGGTGGATTAAAATCTGGCATCTTAACCTCTATGTCTCGTTAAAAATCACACACACCCCTTCTCACGCCTTGCTCCTGGTTCTTGGGTTCGCATGCCTAGCCTGAGGAGGATCCTTCGAATGGTGTTTAAGGAGATTTGTTTGGGTTCTTGGAAGGCCCTTATACCTCACTCGAAGAGGAGAGTACTGCCTGTTGCAGAATTTATCTTTGATTAACTTCCTAAAGCTCTTGTTTTTTAGCTGTATTATCATTGACACCTCGAGGTGATTTTTTTGACACCCAGGTTAGGGTGGGGCATTACGGTATGGTGAAAGAGATGGTACTTTAAAAATAATTTTCACATTAACTGGAGGGGAGGAAAGTAAGATGCGAAATGTTAACTTTGTTCTTGAGTTGTGTTTTCCTAAACCTATATTTTCTCTAAGTTGGTAATTCTTTGTGGTGCCAAAGAAATGCTAAAAGATTTAAGTCACAACCTGTTAGACTACTGACTCTAGGAAGGGTTAAATGTGTATTTTTGCTGTCTTTTTTAGGTTTGACATTATGGTTTTTTTCTGAGAGTATTTCTGTTCTTTTATTAGAAGAAAATTTATAATTTCTTTAAAAAATGAAATTCTCCATAAGGTTTTTACTTTGTTGAAACTTCTTTTGTATTTAGTGACTGTATTGGGTGGAAGTTTGAGGTGAAAAGCCTAATTTTCATTATTATAACTATTATTAAAATTTGTTTTTCAAGGACTTTTTTGTTTGCCCTTTCACGTTGCAGATTTATTGTATGTACAGTTTACAAATTTTAACCACTTTCCTTGAATCCCACTCATAGATACTTCATTGCTGTTTGTGTATTTTTCAGTGTCTAGCCTTAATAATCAGCTATTAGGAAAAAGAAAATAATTTATTTGGCAAAGAGCTGTATTTGCTGTCTTTCTAATTGCGATCTTAATAGATATTTCTAGTGGGGCATGAAGATTACAATTTAGGATTAACACAGGGAATTTTTGAGCTTTTTCTGATATATCCAGAAAAATCCTAAGTTGAAAACAACTTTTCGAGTCATATTTGTGGATTAGTGAATGTCTTCCTAGGACAAAGCGTTCCATAAATTAACTGCTCCCAGGCACTGTGATTACTAAGGTCAAGTCGATTGGCCTAATTAACAAACTCTGTTAAATGAGATTAGAAAAGGGAGGGAGAAGGAGAACACAGACAGTTCTTACTTTACATAAGTGCGCTGGTCACCAACAATTCTTGCTTTATGTAAGTGCACTGGTCCTGGGATCTACATAAAGTGACTTTTGTGTATTTTTACTTAATGCGAATTTGCTTATGCCATGGTGGAGGGAGTCAGGAAAGGGGCTTCCTGCCTGTGGAGGGAGGAGGCTGGCAAGGCCAGAACCCAGAGGAAGATTGGGGGCCAGACAAATGGGGGCCAGGCATGGATACAGACAGGAGGGGCCTGGGGACTGGTGCCATGTGGGGGCTGGTAGGGATAGACATGCAGTACCTGAGTGAAGACCAAGGGAAGACAGATGCAGGAACACAGTAGGCAAGTGGGCAGATTGGGGCAAAGGTGTCTTTTGTTGGTTCAAGAGGTCTCAAGCCCCCCATCCTGAGGCAGCAGCAGCAGTGAAGGTCTCTCCCCTCTACTTTCATTTGAAGTTTTGTTTTTTTTTGAGGGTTTTTTTTTTTTGTTGTTGTTGTTGGGGGTTGGGATGCTATGGAGCACCAAGCCAAGGGACAGGTGCAAGAAGAGGGGAAGGAGTGAAAAAGTTCACAGTACTGTACAGTAAAGTAAACATAGGTGTTGAATTTGCATGATGGGGATTTCTGTAAAGTAAGTATTGCCTCTACTGAAGTTGAAATTAAGGGCTTTTGGAGTTTGTTCTACAGAATTCTCTGAAAATGTTAGAAAACATGCTGTTTATTTATAGAGGATGCAGTTAAGGCACTGTGCTGGGTGCCGAAGGGCAGGATACAAAGATGAATAGCAGTCAGTTAACAAGCATTGATTGAGTTCCTACTATGTGCCAAGCTCTGTGCCAAGGGCTAGGGACAAAGAAAGGCAAAGACAGTCCCTGTTCTCAAGGAGATCACATCCTAAAGGAGGAAACAACATGCAAACAATTTTTTTCAGAGAAGATATATACAGAGTATATAGTCTTTAAACCAACTTAAAATCAGTGGAGATAAGAAAAATAACTAATACAGGCTAGAATATACTTGAGCAAAAGAGGTAAAATGAGGCCTCTGAGAGTTTAGAAGAGAGGGAAATACTTGTGACAGAGATTCGAGGACAGCTTCCTGGAGGATGCAGAATAGCATCTAGAGCTGGAGCTGTTCCATTAGATTGTGAGCTACTCGAGGGCAGGAACCCTCTTTTTGTATCCCCAACACAAAGCACAGTGCCTGGCACAGCATTGGTCTTCTATAAATTGCGGTCTGGTTGATTGGAATATGAAGGATAAGGTAGGATTTAAGTCAGGAGAGGAGGCACTGGGAATATCAACACAAAGTGGAGTAGTCACTGTTTTTAAGGAATTTATGGTCTAGCCCGGGGAAATGTGTAAGTTGATACAGAATAGTTACAGGGTAATATTTTTAAAATTAATTTATTTTTAATTTTCAGCACTTTTACATGACTTTGAGTTCAAATTCTCCCCCCCTTTCCCCTTCCCCTTCCCCAAGATGTCATGAAGTCGGATGTAGACTATACATGTACAATCATTAAACATATTTCCACATTAGTCATGTTGTGAGAGAAGAATCAGAACAAAAGGGAAAACCACGAGAAAGAAAAAACAAAAGAGAAAATAGCTTGCTTCAGTCAGCATTCAGAGTCCATAGTTCTTTCTCCATCATGAGTCTTTTGGAATTGTCTTAGATTATTGCATTGCTCAGAAGAGTCTAACAAAGTCCATCATTGTACAGTGTTGCTGTTACTGTGTACAATGTTCTCCTGTTCTGCTCACTTCACTCAGCATCGGTTTGTGCAAGTTACAAGGTAGCATTTTTGAGGAAAGCATTAGAAGCTTGTGGGCATTGAGGCTATGTGTAGAAAACGGTGGTTTGGGTGAATTTTGAAGGAAATTAAGGATTATGAGAGGCAAAAGTGAGGAAGATGGCTAGTTTGGTAGTGCATATGAAGGAGTATAGTGTATAATAAAGTTGGAAAGGTTGTTGTATTTGTTCTTTATTTTCAAAGAAGACCATGACATCGGGGAAATGACATGATTTGCAGTTGACTTTGATTTGAGTAAGGGAGGGCTTTGCAAGGTCACCAACCTCACTTTCTCTTCCAGAGCCATCTGTATCTGGTGACCTGATATTTATCAGGATTACTGGAAATGACCCCGGATGCAGTGGGAGACCCTGGCCCTTTTAGACTAAGGCCTTTTCCTGTACTACTTAGAGTGAGGTAATGCCCATTCAGTGAATAGGGGGTCTTTAAGAAGTGAGTCAAGGGATGGCCCCTTTAATTAGAAAAAAAATTAAAGAGAAAAAAATCGAGTTGGGAGGGGAAGACCCTCTGGGTTGCTGTTCCAAAGAGAAACAGTTACCATTGACAATCACTGTAAGCCAGGAGGGCCCAAAATGCAGCCATTAAATGGAGCTTGGGCCGGGACCTATTCATGAGTTTCTGAGTGAAGTGGTTTACAGTTTTGTAGAAGGAAGGAAGAAGAATTCAAGGAAGGAATCTAGCCAGGAAACCCCGAGTTAAGTGGGCAGCTTCTGGACAAGGAGAAAGAGAGGGAGAGGACAAGCTGAGTTACCCAGCTAGCTGGTGGGTTCCCTTTTAGGCAGCTCAGTATACTCACAGATTATGTTTGTCCTTCAGTTTGAAGAGGACCATGACATCGGGGGAAGGTTGGAAACGTAGGTTAGTCTTGAAGGAGTAGAGTCTATGGTTTATTGAGTAGGTAGGGTGAGTTGGGCCAATCTCCGCTTTAGGAAAATTTCTTTGGCTGCTGTGAAGAAAATGCCCTGGAGGGGAAGTGAATTGAGGCAGAGAGACCAAACAGGAGGCTATTGTGATAATCTAGGTGAGAGGTGTTCAAAGTCTGAGCCAGGGTGAAGGCTGTGTAAGTACAGTAAAGAAAAGAGGACCTATGTTAGAGATGTAGGAACAATCAAGATTTGGTAACTGATTGGTTAAATGAGATGAGTAACAGTGAAGAGTTTATATCCATGTTGTTAATCTGAATAGATGGAAGGATGATGGTACCCTTAGCAAAAAGAGGAAATCTCAGTAGTGGGTGGATTTCAGGGAAGGGAAGAAGATGAGTTCAAGAAATATCCTGTAAGTAGTACTGCCATACTGGACCCCAGGGAGAGGACTGGATGTATAGATCTGATAAGTCATCTATATAGAGATGATAATTAAATCTGTGGTACAAATCCATGGCATGTTTTCAGAGAATTCTGTAGAATAAACACTAAAAGCTGTGCCTTTACTTTCAGTTTCAGTATTCATCTCCTTGTCTTTTTTGCCGATTTCATTTAGCAGAGATTAGTTGATGATGTTACCAAGAGAAAGTGTAGAGAGAGAAGAGGATGTAGGGTCAGGGCAAGATAGAATCTTGGGGTATACTCACAGTGAGGGTATGTGATAGGGCTGATGATTCAGCAAAGGAGACTGAGAAAGAAAAATCGACAGGGAGGGAAATCCAGGAATTGGGGGAATAACTAGGAAAGCATAGTAAAAAGGCCAGCTTGAATTGAGTAAAGTACAGGAAAGTGTACTGGACATATGGCTAGAAAGGTTGTGGAGAGTCTTAAATGCAAGACTAAGAAATTTCAAATTTATTTTTAAAATTATTTTTATTTTTAAAATTTTCAGACAACACATTGATTCTCTCCCTCCTACATGCAACCATTCGTTTAAAAAAAGGGAAGAAAAACAACCATTGTAACATGTGTAGTTGAGCAAAACTAATTCCTACTTTGGCCATGTCCAAAAATATTTCTTATTCTGCATCTTGGGTCCATTACTTCTCTCTAAGGAGCTGGATAGCATGTTTCGCCATTGGAAATCATTGTTATTTCATTGATTAGGGTTCTTAAGTCTGTCAAAGTTGTTTATCTTAGTGGTATTGTTATCTTGTAGGTTCCCAAAGTAGGCCCCGGCGAGGGGGGGGCGCTAGAATGCTGAGGGGGGGCCTGGTAGTAGTCTCAGGTACAATTGGGGGACATTGAATAAAAATAAGGGGGCTGTGGAAGCATAAGGAAAGAAGAGAAGGTAAGATTTTCAAAAACCATTTGTACATGTTTAATCTGTTGTGTAACAGAATTAAAGTCTTGGTGATTACATTGTTTTCCAAATAAACACAAAATGCAAGTTATAACTGATCAGTGGTCAAGTCTGCTGACGGGTCTTAACAAGCAAGTGTTGGTAGGCAAGTGTGTCATGCATTGTGGGAAGTCAAGCATGCATCTGTAGGAATATGTGCATGTAACAACTTGTTTACAATAAGATACTATATGGTTATATGATGCCATATTGAGTCATCAAAATTTCAATGCAAGAAAAAAACACAAATTTACAATAACTTATTAAACTTAAGATGTATCATTTAAAAAATTATGTTTTTTCAAGTGATGCAAATTTTAAAAAACCATTAAAAGGTTAAAGAAAATAGATTTTCAGGGGAGCATGGAGTACTTTTTTTTAAAGGGGGCCAAATAGTTTAGGAACCTCTGGTACAAATTTTTCTCCTGGCCCTGCTCACTTTATTCTGCATCAGTTCATACAAATCTTTTCAGGTTTCTCAGAAACTATCCCTTTGGACTTGGAGGCAGGAAGACCTGTGTTCACATCCTGCTTCAGACACTTATTTGCTTTCTTAACCCTTTTAGCCTCAAGTTTCCTTGTATGTAAAATGGGGGCTATCGGAGGATCAAATGAGATAATTAAAGCACTACATAAATAATAGTTATAAATAGTATTTTTACTGTACAATACTGTTTCATCACATTTATATAACATAATTTGCTGCTCCTCAGTTGGTGGGTACTCCTTTTATTTCTAGGGTTTTTTTGTCATTGCAGAACGATCAGCTATAAATATTTTTGTACCTATTTGGGTTCTTTCCCTTTTTCTTTGATCTCTTTTGGGTATGGGCAGAGTCATTGAGATGGCTAGGTCAAAGGATATTTACAATTTAGTGACTTTGAGGAATAGTTCCACATTGCTTTGTTCTTGTTCCATCCTTTGTGTGATATTTTGACTTTCTCAGAATTGGATTTAGTGAGGCAGAGTTGCACAAAATAGTCAGCTTTACTCTTCCAGAGTCATCAAAGCTTAGTGGCAAGACAACAGTCAAGAGGATTTGTGATGACTCAGGATGTAGTGAATGACCTTGGTGTCTTCAGTGTCTGACCATGCTTTAGGCACTCCACAGTGCCTGATCCAGCTGCCTTCATGGCCATTGGGATAAATGGTTTTCATCCACCCATTCTTTGGGGTAGGTGGGGTGAGGAAGTCTTCACATATTTGGGGAGACATCCCCTCCTAACTCACCGATGGGTTTGAGGTCTGTTGGTTACCTTGAACCTGGTTTAGCCCATCTGCTTAGAGGGTTTTACTGCGGTGTAACCACTGCAGTTTCTTGGAGTCGTAGGTGAGAGTTGGATGACAGGTGGATGCCAAAGGTGGATGAGCAGCCCTGAAAAGGGATTAGCAAGCCCTCAATGCCTCTGCATGAGGTACTAGTCTTCCCCCCCGCCCCCCAACACATATTGCTTTAAGGAATGTTGGACCAATTCATATCTCTACTAGTATTGTATCAATGTGCATGTTTTACCTCCCGCTACTTTTTTTGTCAACTTTGCCAATCTGATGTCTGTGACAGCAACCTTACAGTTGCTTTAATTTCTATTTTTCTAATTATTGGCGATTTGGAGAATTTTTCATATAGTCATTGGTAGCTTAGATTTCATCCTTTGAAAACTTCTTGTTCATATTCTTTGACCATTTATTAATTGAAGAATGGTGATTGCTTTTTGGGTAGGCAATAGTTAACCCTCAACGTTCACATCAGGGAAGTAACAGTTTTGTAACTTTCAGAAGAAGCTTATAGTATATGGCATATTTTAAAGGGCTGAGGATGGGGGTGGGGTGGGCTGGGATAATCTGGAAGTAGAGAAATTAGTTTTATAAAGGAGGCTTTTAAGGTACTTTAAGCATTAGGTAATGAGGGGCTGAATTTGTGGTTGGAGTGGGAATGGAAAAAGGACTTTTACAGAGAGAATGAAGAGGTCGGGTGGCTAGGGCTTAACATGGGGATGTTGGGAAGAGTGAAGGAAAAGGGGGAATCAAAGGTGAATGTGAGGTTTTGAGGCTGCATGCCTGGGAAGATAATGAAATTTTAGAGTCCTAAGTGATCTTAGAGATTATCTTCAGTAAAATGAGAGAGTTTATCACTGTGGCTTCCAAGGTTCCTTCCAGCTATAAATCTATAATCCATTGTCCTAGCTCACTTACCCTCCTGTTTTTTTAACCTCCTCGTTCCTTGGAGAGAAAGAGATGTGGAAACTAGGTTCAGAGAGGTTAAGTGACTTGTTTCATTAACCAAAGTGGTAAGAGAAAGATCAGATTTGGGTGAAGATGTGTTTTGGTCCTGCTGAGTCTGAAATGGAAAAGCTTTACCACATGGGTCACGTAGTAGAGACTGGACAATTTTCAGTGTTAGAATGTGTAAAAATTATGTAATTATTCAACTGTTGGTTGAATAGCTTTTTAGTAAAGAGTCTTATTTAGAACAGGAAGACTTAGGGAATTTACTTAAATTATGTAAAGTTTTTGGTTTGTACTAAAAGATTTTGTAGCTATTTTGAAAGATGAGGTGAACTTAAGAGTAAGTTTAGTTTGAGATATTTTTCAGTGAAATTTGATTATGTTTTCTCATTTACTGAAAATCAAGAAAGCACTTCCTAATGAACTTCCATAGCACTTTGTGTACCTCTTGCGTACATTCTGCCTTTTACTATAGCCATTTGTATACTTTTCTTATTTTTCCCATTAGACACCAATAGCTTATGTTCAGAATCACAAGTTGCTGGGGTTGGAAGGAAGTGAAAATTTCCTCTACAGCATACTGGACAAGTCTTCAGTATTTACTTGAAGATCTACTACCTCTTAAGGCAGACCATTGAGGGATGACCAACTACCTAACTCTTTGTTGTCCAGTCATTTCAGTCATGTCCTATTCTTTGTGACTCCATTTGGGGTTTTCTTGGCAAAGATGCTGGGGTGGTTTGCCATTTTCTTCTCCAGCTCGTTTTCCAGATGAGGAAACTGAGGCAAACAGGGTAAAGGGACCTGCCCAGCTAGTAAGTATTTGAGAGCAGATTTGAACTCAAGGAGGTGAGTCCTTCTCAGCACTATATCCACTGTGCCACCTAGTTGTCTATGTCAGCGAGTGGGCAGTAGTCTTCTTTATTGGTATTAAGTTAAAATATTTTTAAAATTTATTTTCTGTCCTGGGAGAGGTGGGGGAGGAAAATAAAACTCTTTTGACAAATATTCATAGGCATGCAATACAAAGTTGGACATTAACCACATGTCCAAAAATGTGTCTTTCATTCTCAATATTTAGTGTATAATAACTACTATTTATATAGCACTTACTTGTGTTAGGCAGTGTGTCAGATGCTTTATGGTGACTTCATTTGATCTTCACACAATCCTGGGAGGTAAGTGCTATTATTTTCCCCTTTTTACAGATGAAGAAACTGAGATAGAGGCTAAAGTCATTTACAGGGCAGCACACAGCTAGTGTCTGAGGTTGGATTTGAACTCAAGCTTTCTTGACTTTAGAGCCAGTGCTCCCACCACTGTACCACCTAGCTTCCTCTGTCAGCAGGTAGGCAGCAGTCTGCTTCATTGGTCTTCTGGAATCATGATTTATTATTGTATTGATCAGAGTTCTTAAGTCTTTCAAAATTATTTGTTTTTACAGCATCATTGTAAGAATATAATGTGTCCTCCTGGATCTGCTCACTTCACTCTGCATTAGTTCATACAAATTTCCCATGTTTTTCTGTAACTGTCCCCTTCATCCTTTCTTAGGGAGGAGGGAAATAATTTTAAGCACCTATTATGTGTCAGGCACTGTGCTAAGTGTTCTACAAAGATTATCTTATTTAATTTTTATGCTGACAGTAGTAGTCTTTTTGCATTCATATACCATTGTTTTTTCAGCTCTTTTCCCACTTGATGGGCACCCCCTTAGTTTACAGTTCTCTGCTAGCACCAAAAGAGCTTCTACTCTAGTGTCTTTGTATATAGTAGATGCTTATTAAATATTTATTGAGAGAAGTAGCAGGATATAGTAGATAGAGGGTCATAGAGTGTGACCCTGGGGCAAAGTCATTTAATCTCAGTGCTGCAGCCCTGTGAAACTTAAATTGCAGAGCAGATATTGATTTGCACCTGTAGTGAGATTTTCCTCCCAAGGAGTTCCCTATACCAATGTAATTACGGGTCAGATTTCAGCCCCTCCCTCCAAATGTCTATTGAATTTAACGTTGATTGATCCTGAAAGTGGCCTGGATTATATAGAGAAGAAGAGAAAAATTGAAATTGTAATTGATCACCAGTAGTAGTTCAGAACAGTAAGCTCTGAATGGAATACACATTTAGAAGCATATAAATTAAGGATGAGTGTTCCGGATTTGAAGCCAATGGATTTGGGTGATTTGAAACAAGTCATTTCTCTGTGGTCCTCAGTTTATCAATAGTCCAGGATGAGGGGAGGGCGAGTGGAGATTATACAATTATTTAACTATAATAAACTAACATTTAAAAGTGTATTAAGAAAGGGAAAAAAGTGTTTTGGGTGTTGAGAGAAAAGAGAAATTGCTTCTGTCATGGAAGGCCTCGTGTTTGAACATGAAGTTGAAGGCTATATAGGAATTAGGTGGAGCTGGAATAGCAGAAAAAGCAAGAGCTGCCTGAGCAGAAAGTCTGTTTTGTGTGTAGCTCTGGTATGTTGGAAAATATATTTTTGTATTATTATAGTACATATGTATAGTGAAACTTAATTTATGCTTCAACAGAAAGGAATACTGGCTTTGGCTTCAGATGACTTGAGTTTAAAACGTAGCTCTGCTGCTTACTACCAAATCACACAGGTAGTTTAAGTCCTTCCAGGCTTCACTTTGTTTATCTGTAACATGCGGTGGTTGGACTAGATTACCTCCAAGGCATGAATTCTTTTTTTTTTTAATTAGATTTTTTATTTTTAGTTTACAACACTCAGCTCTACATGTTCTTGAGTTTCAGATTTTCTTCCTTTCCTTCCCCTTGCATTTCTTTTCATTTTGAATCTATCTAACAAGTATTATTCTGAGAAGATGTCTATAGGCATCTCCTTACTGCTGTAAGGGTCCATGGAACAAAAAAGAGCAAAGTTTTAAGAGACATTTACTTTCATTAGGCCAAAAATTTTTTAAATTGTTAAAATTTGTTTTTTTTAAATCCTTAAAAATGCTCCCTTAACTGTACTCCTGATGATGCCATTATGGAACTGAGATTATAACTTCTAATTGCGTAGACGTTGGGTAGTTCATGTGGCATCTTAAGAATAATTTTTATAACTAGAGGATTGCTTGTCATCTATAGGTCATTCTCTTGACATTATTTTCAATGCTCAGGACTTGGAAGAATCTGTTAATTGTAGAAGTAAAATTGGTGGTAATACTTTATAATAGAAACTAAAAGACACAGGAATGAAATTTTTTTTTTCTGGCAAGATTTTAAAGTAAGTTACACTAATGAAATGTTTAAAACTACCAAAGTTCAGGTGTACTCCACTTCCCAATAACTTTGTTAATATATTGTAACTAAACCCTATTAGAAAATCCTTTGTAAGGTAATATACTGTTTTCATGGAGCTAAGTCCTTATAACAGCTTTAACTTCGTATTTTCAACTTGTACTTTCTTGAAACCAATGGACTTATAAGTTAGGGTATCCTGATACTTGGATATATCAGAATAATTGAAATGATAATTGAATTTTTAATAGCAGCAACTTTCACTAACTCATTCTTAGGAGGTTGTTGGGGAATTAAAAAGCAAGAAAATCTAATATTTCTTTTCTAGGTTAGGAGTACATTAACTATATAATATTCTAAAATTTTCATGTTGATCCAGTTGAACTAGCCTCTAAAATCTACCAAAAAAGGATATTAGTTAAAATGTCTAAATTGCTAGTTTGGGGGACATGGTTGTTGACTTTCTAATAATAGTCATTAATACTTCCTTATACTCAAGAGTATCTTTTCACATTAAAGATTTTCCACTTTCCAGTAACTTCACAAGTATCTGCTTCAGTTAGTTTTGCTAAATAACATGATCACATCATCAATTTTCTATGGTAGCTGCAACATTAACCCCCAAATCAAGGTTTTAAAAGTACATAGCAGGGGGAGGAAGGGGGGCAGAGTCAAGATGGCGGCTAGAAAGCAGGGAGTAGCGTGAGCTCCCTGCCAAGTCCCTCCAAAAACCTATAAAAAATGGCTCTGAACCAATTCTAGAACTGCAGAACCCACAGGGTAGCAGAGGGAAGCAGGGCTCCAGTACAGGACAGCCTGGATGGTTGCTGGGTGAGGTCTTTTGTGCACGGAGCTGAGAGCAGAGCAGAGCCCAGAGTGGGCTGCGCACACCAGCCAGACCAGGAGTTGGGCAGAGGGGGCCCTAGCACCCTGAATCAGTGTGCTGTGGCAGTTACCAGACTTCTCAACCCACAAACACCAAAGACAACAGAGAAGAACTTCAGAACCCACAAAATAGCAGAGGGAAGCAGGGCACTAGCCTAGGACAGCCTGAATGGTCCCTGGGTAAGGTCTATCCCACATGGAGCTGGGAATGGAGCAGAGCAGAGCCCAGCATGGGCTGCACCTGGACCAACCACACTAGGAGCTGGGCGGAGCAAGCCCTAGCGCCCTAAATCAGTGAGCTGCAGCAGTTACCAGACTTCTCAACCCACAAACACCAAAGACAACAGAGAAGGTTAGTGGGGAAAGCTGTTGGGGACAGGGTGATAAAGTTTGCAGTTCAGCCACCACCCCGGGGGCAGTGGAAGTGGGGCAGCTGCAGAACTACAGCTGCAGTTGCTTCTGGCCCCAGGCCCACCTAGTGGGAGGAATTAAGTGGCAGATCAGAGCAAGAGTGCAGAGCCTGCTGAAGATCTAAGTCTAGTCCAGGTTGGGGGTTCTTGGGGAACGAGGAGAGCTGGTCAATAGCGCATCCCCCCAAGCTTGGAACATAGTATTCTTTACTCTACAGGCAGTCATACCCCAATGAAAAACTCAAGGGTCAAATAAGTTGGCTGGGAATATGGCCAGGCAGCGAAAACGCACTCAGATTCAGTCTCAGACCTTGGAATCTTTCTTTGGTGACAAAGAAGACCAAAACATAGAGCCAGAAGAAGTCAATAAAGTCAAAGAGCCTACAACAAAAGCCTCCAAGAAAAACATGAACTGGTCTCAGGCCATGGAAGAGATCAAAAAGGATTTGGAAAAGCAGCTTAGAGAAATAGAGGAAAAATTGGGAAGAGCAATGAGAAATGAGAGAAAACCATGAAAAACAAGTCAATGACTTGCTAAAGGAGACCCAAAAAAATACTGAAAAAAATACTGAAGAAAACAACAACTTAAAAAATAGACTAACTCAAATGGCAGAAGAGCTCCAAAAAGCCAATAAGGAGAAGA
>CM053624.1:165074669-165100575 GCA_028646595.1 Phalanger gymnotis | reverse complement strand
GGGGGCTGGGAGGTCCGTGTGGGACCGACCTTACCCAGAGACCATCCAGGCTGTCCTGGGGTGGGGCCCTGCTTCCCTCTGCCACTTTGTGGGTTCTGCAGCTCTAGAATTGGTTCAGAGCCATTGTTTTATAGGTTTTTGGAGGAACTTGGTGGGGAGCTCACGCCAGTCACTGCTTCCCAGCTGCCATCTTGGCTCCACCCCCTCAGGAGAGAACCTTTTGCTTTGTGATATCAAGGAAAATTTCATGGAAGACATAATACCTGAGCCAGACCAGCTTAAAATATCTATTATCTCTCATCACCGCAACCACCTTTTTTCTAAACATCCCTGTTTTTGTTAAGGATGCTACTACCATCCTTCCAGTTAATCCTTACCCTTTTATTCTTCTCTTACCTTTCCTTCCTCCGAGCTCGTTGCCTTTTTGTGCCATCTTTTATTTTTCATTTATTTCTCAGTTTCTTTTGTTGGATCATCTATAGCTTTCTGCCTAACTAGGTGGATCTGGCAGCTTCCGCCTGAATCTTTTTCTCTTTAATTCCTCTCTAGTTATGTGGTTTTGGGAAGTCAATTGAACCACTCAGCCTCACTTTCCTCATTTGTAAAATGGAGATAAAAATAGCACCTACCTCACAAGATTGTTGTAAGGATCAAATGAGATAATGTATATAGTGTGCTTTATAAATCCGAAAGCACTATATAATGTTAACTATTATCATCTGTTCACCTTTGATGGATTCATTTATCGCTGGGTAAATGATTCCTGTTTTATCTGACCCTCATCTTTCTAGCTTTATCCCACATCACTCTGTTCTGTTTGTATATATCATATTTCATACTCAACATGCCCAAGATAAATCGTCATTTTTCCCCCAAAGCCTGTTCTTCCTGATTTCTTGTTTCTTTTAAAGGTATCACAATTGTAGTTTCCTAGATTTGCACCTTCAGAGTCATCTCTTGCTCTGTTTCCTTTTAGCTCACCTTCCTAATCAGTCATCGTGTCTTTTCTGCCCTACTTCTTTAACATCTTTGTCCCCTTTCTCCTCACAGAGTTACCACCTTTGTTCAGATTCTCAGCATTCTCAGTTGGGTTATTGCAGTGGTTTCCTAAATGGCCTTCTAGCCTCAGATCTCTTCCTCCTCCACTATGTTTGATACACAGCTGCCAAACTGATACTCCTAAAACAGAGGTCCGACATTTTCACTGCCTTCCAGTGGCTTCCTATTGCTTCTAGTATCATATACACAATTTCTCTGTCGTTTAATACCCATCACAGTCTGGCTCTAGTCTACTTTTCATGGCTTATTGCATATTGTTCTTCACACACTCACTGTTCCAGGCAACTTGTTCTCTGATCCTGATATTTTATTCCTCTACATCTTACATTGCATAGGCTTTCCTCCAGACTTGGAATGAAATCTCCTTACTTCTGCCTCATAGAATCTCTATCTTCTTTTAAGGCTCAGGTGAAGTGCTGATGCATTCCTACAAAAAAAAAAAACACAAAAAAACCAAACAGAAAAAAACCAAACCAAAAAACCAACCCAAATCCAAAACTCCAAACCCTTTTTTCTTGTTTTTTTTTAGTACCTTCCTGCACTCTCCCTTAAAATTACTTTGTATTTGCTTACCTGTTGTTTCCTCTTAATGGTAATGTCAACTTGACAGTAGGACTTTTTTATTTTTGTCTTTGTGTCTCTGGTGCTTAGCATAGCGTCTGACCTAGAATAAGTGCTTAATAAATGTTGCATGATGAGCCTAATTAAAAAAAAGTTTTGCCACAAAAGAAAAAAACTCCAAGCTTTATAGTAGTATGTAGTGACCCATATTAAAAAGCTTAAGTAGTATGTGTGTAAATTACAACAGCATTTACCAAGTCAAGGCATATCTAAATAGATTAACCTTTTACTAGAAAAAAAGAATAGCATTCTTATTTTTATTAACTTGTTAGTGCTGGAGACTGGAGCATTAACTTGAGCTGAAACAATCCCTACCCTGTTAGGAGAAAGATTGTTCAGTTTGGAATCAGGACCTGCATGTTAGAATCTTGGCTCTGTCCCTTGTTTTTCGACTTTTGGCAAGTCTCCTTTAACCTCTTTGGATCTTAGTTTTAAATTGAGGGGTGTTGGGGGTGATTGGGATTGATCTTTAAAGTCTCCTGGGAGCTCTAAAACTTATGATTCTTAGTTATTCTTAGTGCTTGCTACTTCCTCCACTTCTACTTTGCAGTAAGATAAACAGGATAATTGCAAACCAAGTTTTTTCCTGGTCCTTTTTTTTTTTAAAGAAAAAGATCAAACTAAGTTTCAGAAACAATAAACCTTTTGTTCCACTCTGTGATTACATAGTCTAAATTCAGTAGTGAAATGGAGGCCCAGCATTGAATTAAATGGATCATTATGTAGGTAAGGATTTTAAAACAGATTTGAAAATATGACTCAGTAAATTAATAGATGTTCTAATGGCATGGGACAAAAAAAAGTCATACATATGAAGAATGTGTAGTTTTTCTACCTAGTTTATTTTTTTCTGCCTCTTAGGTGTCTCTTGATAGAAAAAGGGTATTCCCTTTGTTCTTACACCTATTTGCTTTTATATTATGCTTTCACGTTTTGGTTCCCAGCAACATTCTTCCACCTGCAAGTTGTAGGCTTTGCTCATCTCAATCTGAGTTTTCCTCAGAGTTTTATGAAAAATTTCCGATGTCTCTACTTGCCCTTTTCCCTGAAATTAGCATCCAACACCTTTTTAGATTTTTAAAGGACTTTTGTTGTCGCTAGTTTAGAACATTCTTTAACATGAATCAATCAATAAACATTTATTAACTATATAATGCATATTAAATGCATGATGCATATTTTATTGTGCCATGAGCTGTGTATAATTTCAAATTTTACCAGTTCACAGCTTCGTCAGAAGGCCATTTGTATGCCTGTCTTTCTACAGTGTCTCCAAAATTGACTCTTTCCATCTTTTATCATCTTTTCCATTTTGCTGGCTAAAGTGCAGTTGTTTTGACTTTCATTTCTCTTACTACTAATGGTTTGAAACAAAGTGTCACATGGTTTTAATAGCTTGTAAGTTTTCTTTTGATAGGTTTCTAATATTCTTTGGACCACAAATTTTTTTCTTTGGTAATTCTTTTATGTCTACTTCAATTTCTTTTTCTAAAATTAGATTATTTAAAATCTCTTTTTGACATCTTGTGTATTATATTTTTGTAGGCAGTAGTTTTTAGGTTTGTTGACAGTATATAGAGTAGGTACTGTTCCCTACCCTCATTCAGAGGGTACAGCTAACTCTAGGAAGGTATTAATTCTTATCCCCATTTTACAGCTGTAAGAACTGTAGACGAGAGAGACTTTAAGTGACTTACTCAGGGTCACGCAACTAGGAAATGTCTAAGGTGGCATTTGAACCCAGGTTTTCTGGACTCCAACTCCAGTACTCTTTACTCTGCTAGCTAGAAGCCATTAAAAAGAGAAAAAGAATGTATATAAAAGTATGAATCTATGTATCATGAACAGCTTGTGGATTTTTTTTTGTTTCAAATTTAACATGTTTTTTTTACTGTTGCTCTACTTTTTTAATACTTGTTTTCTTATTTACATTAAAAAAATGATACATTGGTTTTCTTTTCATTGTTTTCTTTTTGTGGTATCACAAATGCTATACTTCTTGCATAAAGTCTTCATTCTCTGCCAGAAAAACCCAACTAACCACAACTCCTCCCCAAAACCCAACCTTCTCTTGTTATCAATAACTATAGTCAAGCAAAGCAAATACACAGATCAACTGCTGGAGAGTACATATCTCATTCTGCATCACCTCTTTACCAGCAGGTGGGAAACTGTCTTTTAGAGTCTTGGTTGCTCATTGCGTTGATCAGAGTTCTCAAGTTTTTGATTCTTATGTTTCTTTACAATGTTGTAGTCATTGTATAAATTTTTCTGCTGGTTTTGCTCCCTTCGTAGAAGTTCTCCCAGGTGTTCCTGAATCTGTCTCCTTCGTCATTTTCAGAGCAATAATATATTACATTCCTATATCATAATTTGTTCAGCCATTTCCCAAGTGATGGGTACCTACTTTGTTATTAGTATTTTACTATAGCAAAATGCTGCTGTAAAATTTTTTGTTCCTATGGATCTTTTCCCTCAGTATTTAACCACTTTGGGCTCTATGCCTAGTGAGACTTTTATTAGGCAAAAGAGTATACATAGTTTTGAGGTATCAGAATTGCTTTTCAGAATGGTTGACTCTACGAACAGAACATTTGTGTCCTTATCCTCCCACATCCCTTTTCAACAATTGCCATTTTTCTTTAGCCAGTCTATTAAACATAAGGTAGACCCTCAGAGTTGTTTTAATTTGTTTTTATTCTTGTTAATGATGTGGAACTTTTTTTTCCAATATGGTTGTTGATAGCTTGCCTTCTTTTGAGAACTGCTTGTTCATATACTATGACCATTGTTCTTATGCATTTGTATCAATTCCTTACCGATCTTGACTATCGCACCTTTATCTTAGAAATTTGCTGCAAAGATTGTCCCCTCGATTAGCTCTTTCCTTTCTAATTTCAAGTTCATTAATTTTGTTTATGCAAAATCTTGTTAATTTTATGTATGCAAAATTATTAATTTTATCTTCTATGATCCTGCCCGTTCCTTGTTTGGTCAAGAATTTCCCAGCTATCTGTAGCTGTGGAAGGTATCTTCTTCCCTTCTTTTCTAATTTGCTTAGAATATTGACTTTTCATACCTAAGCCATGTATCCATTTGGATATTATTGTGGCATATAGTGTGAAATGTTGCTCTAAACCTAATTTCTGCCAGACTGATTTCTAGTTTTCCCAGCAGTTTTTGTTGAATAGTGAATATAAGGGTAATTTTATTCCTTGGGTTTATCATACACTGTACTAAGTTCAGTTTCTGAATCTTGTGTACCTAATGTTTTTCACTGATTCATTCTCTGGCTCTTGGACCCACTCCCCTCCCCCCGCCCCCCCCCCCCAACCAGCACCAAATGGTTTTGATGATTACTGCTTTGTACTATTGTTTGAGATCTGGAATTGCTAGGTCCTATTTCTTTCTATGTTTTTTTTTCATGATTTTTCTTGAACTTTCTTTTGCTTCTCCAGATAAATTTTCTTATTATTTTTCCTAGCTCTATTATGTAATCGTTTGGTGGTTTGATATGGCACTGAAAAAATGAGTATTATCATTTTTATTCTATTGGTATAGCACAACCATAAGCAGTTACCTCTTTGCTTCTTTTACTTTGCCTTCATTTCTGTAAAGAATGTTTTGTAGTTGTGGTCATATAATTCCTCTGTCGCTCTTAGTTGGTGGATTCCCAGATATATAGAAGATATAGGACAGAATATTGGGGGCACATCCATGGTTGGGGTCAGCAGAGGAATTGGGTAGATTTGAAAATCATCAGCATACAGATGATAATTAAATCCATGGGAGCTCTTGAGATCAGCAAGTGAAGTAGTATAGAGGGAGAAGAGGTTAGGGCCCAGGACACAACCCTGAAGGACACCTGAGGTTAGAAGGAGTGATCTGGTGTGGTTAGATAAGTAGGAGGACATTCAGGAGAGTGTTGTCCTGAAAACCAAGAGAAAAAGAGTATCAAGGAGGAAAAGACTGATCAGTAGTGCCAAAGGCTGCAGAGAAGTTAAGGAGAATTAGAATTGAGAAAAGGTGGTTGGATTTGGCAACTAAGAGATAATTAGTAACTTTAGAGAGAGCAGTTTCAGTGGCATGATAGGGTCTGAAGCTGGTTTGGAAGGAGTTAAGAGGAGTGAGAAGGGGAAAAGTGAAAGCATGTATTGGAGATGGCTTTTTTATGGCATTTAGCTACAAAGGACAACAGAGACAATAGTTATCCGGGAAGGATTAAGTGAGAGTTTTTCAGGATGGGGGACACATAGGCATGTGTGTAGGCAGTAGTGAATGAGCTAGTAGAGGGAGAAATTGAAAATGAGGGAAGGAATGAGGATGATAGAGGAGACAGGATTGGGGTTAGCCATGGAAAGGAGTAAAGCCATTTTATCAGGTGAGACAAGGGCAGAAAGCATTAGAGTTAGGAGGTGAAGAAGAGGGGACAATGGCTGCAGCAAATTGCCTCCATTTTTTCTATAAAATATGAAGCAAGGTTCTCAACTGAGAGAGTTGGGGGAGAGTGAGCAATTGGAGGCTTGAGGAGGATAAAAAGTTTAGAAGAGCTGCTGTGGAGGGAGTAAAATAGAGATAATAAGAGATATTGTAGGATTAGGCAGCTAATCTAAGTGGCTCAGTGGATAGAATGCTGGGCCTAGAGTAAGGAAGACCTGAGTTCCAGTCCAGCCTCAGAAACTTACTAGTTGTGTGATTCTGGGTAAATCACTTAATCTCTTATGCTTTAATCCTTGGCAACACTCCAGTATCTTTCCCAAGGAAATTCCACGGACGAGTAGAGTCCACAGGTTCATGAAGAGTTGGACACGACTGAATGACTGAACGATAGTAGCAGCAGCAGGATTGACTGGCAGCAGTGAGGGCCCAGTGGAGGTTGTGTCATTTAAACGTATAAAAGATCAAGTTGGAATGGCTGTGTGATTTTCTTTATCTTTATTCGGTAGCACATGAATAGGAGTAAAGGTGGTGAAATGGCAGGAGTGATTCAGAGCTGAGAATTGGCCGAATGTAATGGGCGATATGTTAAGGGGGTTAGGGATCCTAAAAAAGAGGACCTTGTAGAGTTGAAGTTTCACCAAGGGGTCTAGGTAGAGCAGCTAATGCGGGGAAGATGGCCTGGGGAGAACATTGAGAAATCAAAGGGTTGGAAGTGATGGTACTGACCAAGAGTAGGGTTTGGAAGGGAAGGCAGAGGGAGAGGTAAAAAGCCAATAGGGTAAAGGGATTTTGGAGTTCTTGAATGTAGAAGTGATATGTTTGTGGGTGATGGCAAGATCAAGGGTATGATCATTTTTGTGTGTTGCTCAAGTGGGGTAGCTCATGGGAAGTGAGTGTTTGAGGAACTGAGTAGTTAGGATATTTGAGGTAGAATCAATGTGTATGTTGAAGGCCCCTAGTAAGAGGACAGGATTTGGGGAGGAGAGAAAAATTGTGAGCCAGGTACCAAACTCATTGAGGAAGGAAGGGATTGGGGCCTAGGTTAGCTAACAGAGTTTTGATTATGATCAGATAAAAAGTTTTCAGAGTTCGTGGACATAGAGGTGGGACACTCATAGACGATGACATACTCTTGATAGGTTAGGACCATCTCTGTATGTAGCTGAGGTGGGTTGAGTATGACATTGGAAATAAGTATCCTCCAGGATACTGTGCTTTCTATAGGTTTGATTCTCTTCCTACTTGTCTTGACTACCCCTCTTCCCCATCTCCTTTGCTGGATTTGTTCCCTGAGACTCTGTTCTAGGCCTTTCCTTTTCCCTCTATACTTTCTTACTTTTAAGTTCATTAGCTGCAGTAGGTTCAGTAGGTTCATCTTTATGTAGATGATTCCCAGATCTATGTATCCAGCCCTAATCTTTCTGCTGAGTGAAAGTTACTTATCACCAACTGCCCTTTGGACATCTTGAACTGAATATCCCATATGCATTTTCAGCTTAACACATCTGACACAGAACTCTGTCTTTCTCCCCAAACTCCTCTTTTCCATTGTCCTCATTTCTCTCAAGGATACCGCCACCTTCACAGTTACCGAGGCTTGACACCTCAGTGTCATTCTTACTTCCTTGCGTTCAGTCACCCTATATATATGTAATCTGTTGTCAAATTATGACATTTTCCCATACATCTTTTATACATACCACTTTCATTCCACTTGCCCTACTCACTTTAGTTCAGACCTGTATAGCCTTTTACCTGGATTTTTGTATTGGCTTCCTAGTTGGTTTCCTTGTTTCAAGTCTTTTTTAGAGACTTCAGTCTATCTTACACTTGACTACAAAAGTGATCTTTCCTAAAGTTCAGGTCTGACCATTTCATACCTTTGTATACTCTGTGATCTGGCCACATTGGCCTTCTTGTTCCTCACATACAGCACACCATGTCCTGCTTCTGTGCCTTCACATAGTCCACCTACCATACCTGGAATGCTCTCCTTCTTCCCCTTCTCTTAGAATCTGTGGCTTTTTTTGAGGATCATGTCATGTCGTCTCTTATGGAAAGCCTTTCCTGATTCCCTTAATTGTCAGTGGTCATTTACCTCTAAAATTATTATACATCTATTTACATGTATCCCTTCAGTAGAATCTAAGCTTCTTATGGACAGGGACTATTTTAAAAATTTATCAGTGATTTTGGAGAGCAATCTGGAATTATGCCCAAAGAGCTATTTAAACTATGTTCTTTGACCCAGCAACACTACTACTACTTGGTCTATTTCCAAAGATGATAAGGAAAAAGGAAAAGAACCTATTTGAAAAACTATTTTTGTTTAAATGTAAAGATTTTTGAGCACATATTCAGTTTCAAGGTATCATGACATGATTATTTTGAAAATGTTTAAATTAATACATAGCATTTACATATATTATCTCATTTGAACTAATATAGCAACTTTGTAAGATAGGTGCGCTGGACGTTATATCCAAAGTATTTAAGTTTCAGCTTCAGTATTTGACCTTCCAGTGAATAGCCTCAATTAATTTCTTTAAGTATTGACTGCCTTGATCTCTTTGCTGTCTAAAGGACTCTCAAAAGTCTTCTCTAGCACCACAATTTGAAAGCTTTGATTCTGTGGTGCTCAGCATTTCTTATAGCCCAACTCTTTGACTATATGTGACCTTTTGTCAGCAAGGTGATGGCCCAGCTTTTTAGTAGTTTAGTATTTAGTATGCTTTTTAGTAGTTTTTGTTCTCCCTCTGTTTGCCAAGAAGCGATAGAACCAGTTGCCAAGATCTTTTTTTTTTTTAATGTTAAGCTTCAAACCAGCTTTTTACACTCTCTCCTCTTTCACCCTTATCAAGAGGCTCCTTAATTCCTTTTCATTTTCTGCCATCAGAGTGCCATCCAGCCATGTTGGCAATTTGGTCTCTAGTTCATCTGCCTCTTTGAAAACCAGCCTGCTCTTTTGGCAATTCTTGGTTCACATTGTTGAAACCTAGTTTGTGGAATCTTAAGCATAGTCTTGTTGGCATGTGAAATTAGTGCAGTTGTTTGGTAATTTAAACATCCTTTGGTATTGTCCTTCTCTAGAATTGGGATGGAAACTGATCTTTCAATCTAGTGGCTACTGTTGAATTTTCTAAATTTGTTGACATGTTGAGTGCCGCACTTTAACAGCATCATCTTTACGGATTTTAAATAACTCACTGGGAATTCCATCATCTCCACTAGCTTTAATTGTTAGCACTGCAGCCTAAGGCCCACTTGACTTCCTCTTCATCTTCCGATGTCATTTCTTTTATCATCTTAGTACAGTCTATGGGGTTTTCTCTGCAAAGATACTGGAGTGGTTTGTCATTTCCTTTCTCCAGTGGATCACTTTTTGTCAGAATTCTTCACTTTGACCTCTCTATATTAGGAAACCCTGCACATACCATACCTTCACTGAGCTATGTAAGGCGCCACCCCCCCTCCCCATGACAATGCCAGTGATGGAGAGGGGCATAAAAGAAGACAATTGACTTTAGAATGTTTTGGAAGTAGAAGATCAAGGTCCACATCCAGACTCCAAAACATACTGTTACTCAGTTAAGTTCTCTGTTTCAGTTTCCTCCTCTGCAAAATGGAATTAATACTTGCATTTCTTACAGTATTTTTGTGAAGAAGATGCTTTATAAGCCATAAAGTGATAAATGTAAGCCTTTGTTATTATTTCTGGGGTTTCACTATTGAAATATCTTTCAGACTATTCATTATTATAATTCTGTTTTAGCATTCAAGTGATTATACTGTAATATTTAATTATTAAGTAAGAATATTACTTTATGTACCATACCTTTAGTGATAAAGAAAAGAGCCAAAGAAATTGCAAATGCTGATCTTGTTGGGTTCATGAAACTAATTGTAGGGGAAAGAAACTTAATGAACTTAAGCTTAAATTTAGATCTCACTGCTTATAAAGCCTGCAGAAATGTAATTAGCAAGTTGAATATTATATAAAGAGAAAATAGATTTGATCATAATATAATATTGAAGATTTTATGCAGCACATAAAAAAGGTATGTGAGATTGTGACTTGGCCTCAGATTGTTCAGATTATGGACTGTATTTCAGGGAGAATAGTGTAGAAGAAAGTATCATAATGGAAATCAGGAGGCCTGAGTCTTTGTCTGAGATCTACCATTAACCTCTTAAGATGCCGGGCAAATAATTTAATAATTTTGTTTTATTTTCCTGATATGCATAATGAAAGAATGAAGGTGTTAGATTAGATAAAGACTAAGGTCCTTTTCATGTCTAACTCCTGAGATTCCTTATTTTTGTACCAGTTCTAACAGAAGCTAAAAATTGTGAAGCAGATATCAGTGCTGTTAGTAATCAGAAGATGAAGTTCTGAGAGAAAACTCCATTCCTAGAGAGTTGTTACACACTGTTTAGTTGTTTCTCTCTAATTGTCTGGGGCATATTGAGATCTCTAAGGGCAAGTCTTTACACTTTGTGAGCCTTCTTCCTTTCATGTGTTTCTTAATATATGTTGACCAAATTGGTTACTTGCAAAGGATATGGTTTCAGCATTAGTTGGTTTTCTCTCTACCCATCACCAATTATAGTTGTTTCATTCTCAGTTCATAAGTGTTTTTGGTAGGAAAACGATAGAAAAGAAAGCATTTAATGGCTATGTTATATCTTTCTGTGCAGGTTGTTGTTGTTTGGTTCAGTCATGTCTGACTTTTTGTGACTGCACGAACCATAGCATGCCAGGCCCTTCTATCCTCCATCATCTTCCAAAGTCTATCTAAGCTCATGTTTGTGGCTTCCATGACATTATCTCTTCGTTTCATTCTTTGCCATTTCCTTTTCCTTTTGCCTTCAATCTTTCCCAATATGAGAGTTTTTTTTCCCCAATGAGCCCTGTCTTCTCATTTTTTAGCCAAAGTATTTATGCTTCAACTTTTATATTTGTCCTTCCAATGAATAGAGTTGATTTCTTTTTAAGTATTGACTTGATTTGATCTCCTTGTTTCAGAAGTCTTCTGCAGCACCGCAATTTAAAAGCATCAATTCTATGCAGGTAGAATTCCCAAAATTGTTGGGTTTTGTGGATGTTTTATGAGAGTATAGCAAGGATCAGATATCTGTGTATCCTATACCAATAAGTTTGGAATAATCAACCTGGTTTTAATTATTTGAGGGAAGGTTGTACCTTGTTCCTTCAACATTAATTTGAAGTTTATATTTGTAATAAAATGTTATGTTTAAGGTGAATTATATTAAACACTGTAATAAATATTGTTATTCTGCATATTCAAATTAAGCCCATATGTGCTGCCTAGAGAATCAACAAATGTGAATTAATCTAAATATAAATTACTGTTTAATGAGTTAGAAGGTGTACTTGCTAGTTGTCAACAGAAAATAAGCAGTTTAATTTTGTAGAATCTTTCATACTTAAGTTTTTGCTTTTTCAGTGATGAAGAAATCCATCTTCATCACTTATGAAGAATTTATTTCTACGTAATTCTGAGTGTCCTTACTAGATCTGCAGCCTCTAAGACTAGAGTCTAGATTAGTGCTATTTGAAAGAGATAACTAAAACTCTGTACACACAGATTATAAAAACGTATTGTGGTGTCTGTTCGTGTCTATGTCCCTGAAGAAAAGCTGACTGTCTAGTTTAAGGTTTATATACATGTATATGTGTATGTATGTATATATTTTATTCTAGACAACCACTAGAAGCATATAAAGCCAGTTATTTTTTTTTGATATTCTGTTTACAAAAACTGAATTGCAACAAGATTTTCTGATCCATTGACATTAATATTTGAGCTGTCTCCATGCCAGCAGACAGCCTAGTGAAGTAATGCAAATAGTACAGAGGGCAAGTTTAAACAAAGCTGTAAAAGAGCCCAGTAGCATTTGTTTCTACTGTTCACCCATTTGGAGAATAGAGTTGTTTTAGCACAGATGTCTCCTGTAGCCGGGAATGTTAAGGATAAACCCTGATGGGAATTAGTTACTTCTGAACTGTGGCGTAAAACACATTAGTCACTTGTATACTTTGAACAGGAAATACCACTCATAGGATATTGGCTTATAGATTGACGTTTTATTTTAGATTTTTTTTTTCACTCCTTTCTTTCAGTGCTTAGAAGTTAAAAGAAACATCCTCTACTTAATGTTATTCATTCTTTAGTGTCTTCTTTGCATTCACAAACAACTTTTGAAGTAATGCTAGACAAGTTGGGTCAACAAGACCAGGTGGTGGGAATCCAGGAATACAGTGCACCACTTTCAAAAAACTGTCAGCCTAATAGTCTTTTCATGCCAAGAGAACAATTCATTCTGAGGTTCAAGGTGTGTGTCATGGTGTCATCTTGAAAGAATTCAGATTCAGATTGTCTCCAAACCAAGCAAGCACATTTATTGGGGGTGATGCTCTTCTCCTTAAGGAAGACACCAGCAGCAGCTAGGAGAAGCTAGGGATTTTTAAAGGGAAATATGCCATGTGGGCTGGTAGACGAGCCAATCAGGCATATGCAGGCAAGGGACAGCAACTCAGAGTTCTGCACGTATCCTGTTCAGACACATCATTATTTCATTGGCCAGCCCATTTGTCCAGGGCAGAGGGGCCCCTGTTAATCTCACCATTTCCCCCCTCTAAAGTGGGGACCCAAATTCATTTGGAAAAAAGAGATTGCGGTCTCATCTTTTGAAACTGCTTCAGGATGAAAAGAGGTGTAGAGTTGTCCCTGCCACACTGGGTCCCAGGGGGAGGAGTTGACCAGAACTGAGTGTATGCAGTGTCTAAGGGATGGGTGGTTGGTATGGGCTGGTATCCACTACCAACTATAGATGAATGGCCTGTAGTCTGGAAGACACAAATCTGACAAGCAAGTTCAATATGCAGGGCCCAAATATAAGGAACAACAAAATAATTAGAAGTGGTATCAGAATGGAGGAAAATAAAGAAAGAAACCAAGAGCCCCGTTAGAATCATTTACATTTCACATACAGAGTTGTGAAATCCTTTAGGAGGATCAGATACTTTTGGGGATTTAATCCTGTATGTGGAAATATAAGTAAGAACACTCTTGCAGGTAGAAGTTTTCCACCCCTAGGTTCAATAGTTATACAAATGAATTTACTTATAAGAGGCTGACTTTATTCCAGTTATAATAAAAGACTTGAGAGGATGCTTAAGTAATTCCAAAGTAGTACAGATCAATAAGTTGTTTATAATAAAATATGTTTGTACTATAGGACTTGCAGGATGAACAGGTGTTATTACCACATTAGTAATAAACCTGAATGAAATTTACTTTTTCATTAATGTAACACAAAATATTCTATGAATTATCTCCCTCTAAGAAAATTGATTGCACTGAAATTCTCTTCCCCAGACCAAACTGAAGCTATTTCTGATTTAGTTTCATTGATTAATAGAATAACAGCGAGGTCCTTCAGTTAGTTGTACCAATACTCAATTATTCTTACATCTTTATGAAACATTTAAGGACCTTATTTTATCTTTGCCTAATTATTCCTGTATTATTATGAAAGAATGTTCTATTTCAGGGATTTAATCTTTCACATGACTATGCAGGCAGACAAATGACAAGCCTGAGTACCAATTTACTTAGTTGTTTGGAATATGGAATGACTATATATTCAGATTGAGAACAGTAAGATCTCACATATTTGCATTTAATTCATATCTTTTACTGACCATTTGCTCTGATTATAGAAATTTTCCATAAAAGGAAAAAGCAGGGACATGATTATACCAGCATCAAACTGGTCCTTCAGGCTTAAACCTAAGGGCACATATGAGACAGGAGAAAGCAGCCTTAGTTATGTTTGATTTCAGGTAAGAGCCACAGTTCAGCAATCAACCATGCAGTAACGATTCCACCTCATAATCAGACTCAGGAATAGTCAGGTGGGAAACATTCCTTTTCAAAGGAACATAATGGGGAAACTGAGTCAGGAGGATCCTATCTTAGGACTGTTGCCAAGGTTGTCCTCTCAGCTTTTCCCAGATGTAAACCTCTACCTGTAACGGTTCAGGATCATGTTCCGTCTGTGTAGCTTGTGGCATTTGTCTTCAATGTTGTATTACTGAGTCATCCGACAACTAAACCTAAAATTTAAACCTCAAAATAAAATCAGTTACAGTCTCAAGAGCTTTTACCTAAAATGGTAAGTTTCACTAATCACAGCTTAGAGCTAGATACAATTATTTTTATTCTTATGGAGTTACAGTAAGTAATAAAAATTTATCACAACTCATATACATAAAAGATTTCACTTAACATCTTTCAAACATCTTTTACTGTTTTTTTTCTTTGCTTCTCAAGTTCTTTCAATTTTCTTTGTCTTAGAAATAATTTCTACATAAACTTGCAAATTTCCAGCAAGCCAAGTTCATTGTTTAGGAGCTCCATAACCCAAACAAGCTCTTTTCCCAGAGCTGATGGCTTTGCCCCACAGATGATTTCTAGGAACCTGGCAAGCTTACAAATAAGGGAAATATATAGGGAACCCAGAGAAGGGGCCGATCTTGATGCCCCCTCCTGTCCACCCCATAATATTCTTCCTCCAAACTGATATAAACCACATACTTTCTGGATGGCAAGTCCCCTATTTTCAGTCTTAATTTAGTTTGTTTTGCCCTGACTGAATTTCCCTCATATCCGTCTATGGGTACCTACTTGCCAGGATATCTTTCAGGGTTCCATGTAGCATCATGCATTCTACACTGGTATCTGCCAGAGCAGACATAGTTTGTTTATTTTTAGGACCCCAGTGTATGGTGGCTGGCACATGGGGCCTCCAGTGCCCCCCTCCCCAATATCCCTATATAGCAGACCTTGGCCATCTTCCTAAGGGAGGGAGTTCGGGGTATCTACCCCATCTATTCTTAGAGCCTCCATGGGTTGTGCTCTTTGACACTACCACCTCTCCTGAGGACTGCTCTGAATGGGCAGAACCAATCTAGGTAAGGCTTTCACCTTATCCCCTTCTTTCCACACATAGTAATCAATTACCAGTTTTAGGTTTTAACATTAAAACAGTAACTACAAATAACTTAGTTAACCATCTTTCAAATTTTCATAAGCGATAGCTAAATTGTTTTAGCTGTAACTTTCTCTCAACTATAGGCAAAGGTGGAAATACCCAGTTTTCTAAATGGCAGTTATAAAACATAAGACAGGGTTAGCAGGGCTGATAAAATAACATAACTGATAAAAAAAAGTTTACCAGTTTAAAACAATATTATGTATTTGAAGCTTAGAGCAAATCCATTACTGATCAGGTGACTCCAGTTCTATTGAATGCATTTCCAGATTATCTTACATAGAAAATCAGGCATCGCATCACCGTTGTATACTGGTCATATCCAATTAAGGAACTAATAATGATAGTTAACATTTATAGTGTCTGCCCTCTGCCAGGCATTGTGTTAGGAACTTTGCACTCAAGTGAAATCAACTGATGTAACTTGCTTAAGGTCACCCATTTAACACATTTCTGATCTATATATTTTCCCAATTTGTCTTAAGTCAGAATTAGGAGAGATATATTTCACTCAAAATGAGACCAGAATGAATTCACTTACTTGGATCTATGTTCAAAGTTCCAATGTATTACACAGAATCTGGGTTATGATTTTAATACCGACTGTAGTATTTTATTTTACACAAATGGTGTTTATTCGAAACACTTCATATTATGGGGTCTATTATTTCCAGCCAATCCACTGTTAAAGGTTATGAGAGTGGCAGTCTGACATAAAGATTTAATCTGCCCCAGTTATCACACTTAAGAACATTTTTAAATTTAGTTCAAATTTGGGTTCCACAATCTTGGAAGCAACCCATTCTTCTTTATAACTTCTTATGAATAGGAGTCACATATAATTTATTGTCAAATTTCCAATTTTAACACATACCCCAATTAAAAAGGGTTATTTTTATAATTGACCAGCACTTAACTTTAAGTCTCCCTAAATTCTAGCTAAATATTCTAATCAAACTCAGTTATCTTTTTGGTTGTGTCCTGGTGCATAAAACCTTTCTCCTTTTTCCTTTTTTTTTGGAGGGGGGAAGTCAGGGCAATTAGGGTTAAGTGACTTGCCCAAGGTCACATAGCTAGTAAGTGTGTGAAGTGCCTGAGGCTGGATTTGAAGTCAGATCACCTGACTCCAGGCCTGGTGCTCTACTTACTGCTCCACCTAGCTGCCCCCTCCTTTCTCCTTTTTTCATGAGCCAGTCTAGTTCCAAAGTACAAGCCTTGAAACTTTCACTAACACAGCCCCCAAGCCTACCTGTCTGTATAATCAGTGAAGCAACTTTCTTCTCTTAGATCTGAGGGAAAAGGTTCATCTTTTTCTCTTGTCTGTCTTTTTGCACCCCAGAACCTGGCCACAGTTCAGGAATATAGAGGGAGAGAAAGAAAAATTTTTACTGGCAAGTTTTTCTTTCCAAAAGTTTCCAAACTGTTTACTCTCATACCCTCCGTTCCCACTGTTAATGCAAACAGATTATGCCTTTCTTTCCACCCATGCTCCTCTCATTCCTTCATGCTTAAACTTTCTTGCCTTTACTTTTCTCTACTTATCCCTCTGGTGGACTTTGATTAAAGCCTCTTTAAAATTGCACACAGATTATTTCTTATTCTGATCCTACACTTCTCTTACTCTTCTCTTTGCCTTTACCAATCATAACCTAAATAATAAAATATTTTTCTTTCTCCTGTTCACCTGCTCCTCTGAGGCTGCAGCAATCAGGGAGGGAAGTGGAGGGGGGAGAGGAGACATTGCATTGGTATCCTGCCAGACCATGCTAATTGTAAGGTCCAGAATTCCTCCAGCTGGGGAACCCTGTACCTCTTCCTGCCGCAGTTACCGTGTTGCCGCAGTGGGATAGATACTGGTTTACGAAGTCTTGACTGATTGGTCCCCAAACTTCTGGGCTAAGTCCCAAAGTCTCTTTTCTTCTATAGTGCAACAAGAGGGAATAATGACATTAATGACTCCCCATGTTAGGTCTAATTGGAGGGTGATGACTTTAAACCCTCAGTGAGTTTGGAGTCCTCAGAATAACGGCCAACTTTTTCTTTGACCTGAGAAAGATCAGACATGGAGAAGGGAACGAGGACTCTAGTGGTTTCTCCTCTTCCCTTGGCCACCTCCCTCAAAGCTCAAGGTTTTAAGGGAGGGAGTGGCTGTTGATTCAGAGGTTGAGGCAGGGGAAGGAAGGGGGAGTTACACTTGTATTCCAGAGTCTAAGTGTGGGTGGAGGGAGAAACTAGATGGGAAAGTGAGTGAGAGTCTGGGTAAGGGGTGGGGGGAGGGGCCGGGTGGTGATTTTTGGAGGAGGCTTCAGAGTTCCTGATAAAGGACACCAGCAAGGGTAGAGGGTGGAGCCTCCAGGGCCAGAGGGGCAGAAAGTACAGGATCATCCAGGAGGTCTCTTCTTTTTCCCTCCTTCTTTCCCTCTTAAATTTAGCCAACAGCTTTCTGCATTGTTACTGCAGGGTAGAATCTTGTGAAAGTGCCATGAAGGCCTAGACATATGGATAACTTCATTCCACTTCCCTTTGTGGCAGCCAAGAGGATCAAGTTGCAGAATGCTGTTATAGTCGACAGACATGGAAACAGGCCACTTTTCTTGGTTCTCTAGATTATATTGAGGCCAGGCAACATTACAAAAGAGTCCATGGTGTCCCTTTTTGAGGTCCTGAAGATCAAGTTTCTTCTAATTCTGCAAAAGACAGCCTAAAGATGAGTCCCTTGGTGTAGATGGGGACTGCCCCATTGTGCTGTAAGCCCAGAACAACTCACCTTCTCTTCAAGCCACCTGCTTCCACACACAGTATCCCACTGGGAGGGGAAGAGGACAAGGTTCTTAGGCAAGGTGTCCTCCACGTAGAACCTGCAGGGCACAGAGACCCACTAACTACCCCCAGCATATCTGGCTGGCTGCTTGGGTGCTGGCTGTAAAGGGAATGGGCTTACCTTGAGTTGGAGAGAGCCAGAGTTGGAGACATTCTCTGTATAGGCCATCAAAATGTTAAGGTGCAAGACATATGTGGTGATGTTGTCTTGAAAGAATTCAGATTCACACTATTTCCAATGCAACAAGGACTTAAAAAATTAATTTTGGCTCCAGTGCAGTATTAAGCAGTGTTAGGTGACAAGGATTTGTTGCAAAGGAACACTCTGTCTTTTCCCAATCACAGTCCACAGTTCTTTCCTTTTTACCATATAGTGTGCTAAATTTTACAAAGCAGATCTGTCACTGACTTTTCTATTTAGAAAAATAGGGACTGCTTCCTCCCACCTCCCCTTCCAATCTAATAAAAACCAAAACAGACTCACTGAGAGTGCATAAACATAATAAAAGGCTATCTGATGTGTGAGAAAATCAATAATGTGCCTTCATACTTAAAGCAAGTATGTGTGAGAAAATCAATAATGTGCCTTCATACTTAAAGCAAGTAGGTTACTACACTCTCCCTTAGTATTCTGTGATCTTTTTCTAGAAAGCACTGGAAATTCTCACAAGTGTCTCATGACACTTTTCTAGCCCTTGAAGTAAGAACTTAAAGTAATCTTCTTTTCTACGCAAGATATATTTCAGCCTTCTCTGTCTTAAAATCTTTTATGGTAGATTATAGAGCTAGTGCTTCAGAGTTTCCAAGATCCTCTCCTCATAATAAATCTGTGAGGTAGGCAGTATAAGAGTTACCCCTATTTTTACATAAACTGAAAATGTGCAAAAGATGCACAAATTGAAATTTTGAGAGGTTGTGACTTGTTTGTGGTCACACAGCTAGTGTCTGAGAGGAGAATTCTAACCCATGTTTCCACATTCTAAATCATGGAATCTTCCTTAATTTTTTTCTCTTTTGAATTTCTAGCAGAATCATGTCTTTATAGATAAAAAAACCTCAAGTTATTTTTTTGTTTGAGATTTTTACCTGATTTTCTGAATAATGAGGAATACATACATTACAAGTAAAGCAATTTAGATCATGTAAGTATCAAAATAATTACATTTGGATTCTATTTCCCAAAAAAAGCTTTATTTGTAACCTTCTAGTAGCCAAGTAGCAAAGCTATAATTTGCCTACTTTAAGTCTCTGTCTAAATGGAGAGCTGTCACAAGTTTCCAGTATGAATGCCATTGAATGCTTCCATAGTAACATTAGGTTTCTTCTACTACTGAAATTGTAGGTTATCATCAAAATAAAGACTTTATTTTATAATTGTGTATAGCAGATAAGTGCTAAGAATGCCAAGATGACTTTAAGTATCATAATATTATGTTATCTTCCAGACATAACTTTTTTCTTGTTTTCTCCGATGTCAGTCCAGAATTTCATGAGTTCTCACATTCATGTGATTAGCACAACACTATACCTTATTTTCTATTTTAACTGTGTAGCATAACATTTTAATTATGTATGAGAGTTCCTGGTGTACAGAATAGAGAGCTGGCCATGGAATTGGGAAGGTCTGATTTTAACTTCCACTATTGACACATACTATGTGACCCAAGGCTAGTCACTTAATATCTCAGATCTCTCAGTTCCCCCAGGCAACTGTCCAAGACAGTTGATTTGCATAGATAAAGGGAGTTGCTTACCAAGTACTTTTATCACAGGTTTGGTTTTTATATAGGTGTGTGTGTGTGTGTTGTGTGTGTGTGTGTGTGTGTGTGTATTGAGTGTGTAATTCTTTTACATCTCGTGTCTAATAATTGTTTAATACAGTTAACTTTTTTGTGTCATGGATGCCTATGGTGAAGCCTATGGACATCTCAGAATGTTGTTAAATACATAAAGTGAAATGCATAGGATTTCAAAAGATATAAACTATATTGAAGTAGTTATCAAATATTGAAAAAAAGTTCAGGGATCTCAGGTTAAGAATCCCTGGTTTATGTTTTTCTTTCCTCTGCAACTAATTGGCAATCTCTTCTGTGTAGGAACTGTCTTGTATTACTTTGATAGCCCATAGCATCTAGAGTATAGTACTAAGTAAATAGTTAGGCACTTGAAAAATTCTTGTTGATTGATGTTTTGATTTATTTCTTTTCCGTAGGTTAAAATAATTTCCATTTTGTCTTCCATTTTTCTTGAAGGCTCTTCCTTCTTCCATGATTATAGTAGCAGTTTACTGTCCAGTGATAGCTGCTATCTTCATTGTTCTGAAGATGGTCAATTACCGCCTGCACAGAGCACTTGATGAAGGAGAAGTTATAGAGAAGAGTGGTAATGAACTCACTGATCAGGGAACCAAGCCTGAAAAAGACAGCTGTTCAACCAGGAGAAAAGATAGCAATGGACCTAGGTAAGGAAGACTGCTTTTCCATCCTGCATTGCTGAGTCTTCTGCACCCACCATACTTTATGGTTTTATTTGTCAATATGGTTGGCTAGGGTTAGTCTTTACAGGTGGCTAGGAATAGATCAGAGCTAACTTGTCTACATGGGGATTAGACCTACTACTGAGATCTCCCTGTAACGTATCTTAGAACAACATGTCCACTTTAGATATCCTTTATCTTTTAATATTCTTGAACTTACTTGAGCCAAAAAACCCCATTGAGAACCTATGTAGGAATAATACAGCATGATCCATAAAGCTTCAGTCATAAACCACTAATCTTCAGTAATAAATTCAGTAATCTTCAGTAATAAAAATGGTAACACCTGTGGATCAATTTGCTCTCTGACTTTTTATTATTCCCTATAAAATTTTCTGTCTTTTTGTGGAATTAGGCATGAAGAATAAAAATGTAAGCCATTCTTGATTTTCATCTAGGTAAGAACTTAAAATCCGCATCTCACTGGACATTTGAAATCTTGTTCCTGAAATCTGAGTTTTAGTAGCAGAGGAATGGATAAATTATATATTTGGAAATTGTGTCCTTTGATATAGCCTTTTTGGTTGTTCTTAACTTTTTGGGTGGGCAAGTTGCCATATCTTCACTTGACCATACCTCTACTTTGTAGTAAAGTGCTTGTAAAGGTGGTTAGGTCCCTGATTGCCTACAGTTCTCCTTTCCACATCTTGACTTTCCCCATCGTAGTTGCGATATATTACAGGTCAGCATAAGAAATAAAATGAGAATTTTGGAGGAGTTTTGAGAGAGCTACAGACGATACATGAAGGCTAACAGATGACACAGAGCCTATGACCAAATACTTAACCTAAATTTTACAGTAAGGTACTGTAAACATCCCATAAAAGAAAAAGAAAAAATTCAGACTTCTCTGGTAGGAATGTAGGGACAAAATTTTTATGTAGATTTTCCAGATTGTGGTGGCGCCTGCCCCTAACCGTGTGATATGGAAGGGATAATTGTAGTTGTTCTACTATGTAACTTAGGCTGAGATGTGGTTCCATAGTGATAAGGACTCTGTACTACTTGTATTCTATTAGTTTTGGGAACAAGCTTCTGTATTATGAGCGATAATTTGAGGTGCAAATAATCAGAAGTTGATAATATTTGAATTAATCATTCAGCCAAAAGAAAAATTATTTTCCGGTATGATTGTAGGAATTCTTCTAGCATTATTCTTATACCCTACAGAATAAAAATTAGTAACCTTTTTATGACTCAGCACTACTAGTGGGACCAAATAATGCCAAGGGTGCCGCTGGTATTTAGGTATAAGCAGGTGAGAAGGTAAAAAAGGGATAAATAAAAAAGGAAGGAGAAAATACAGAGCAAGAGAAGAAGGAAGCAAAAGTGGTGCATATGGTGGCAAAATAGTAATGAGAATCTTGAGAATGAATGGAACGTAATCAGAAATGACCTTATTCTGATATTTGAAACTAGGTAGTTGTACCAACAGTGTCTATTTAAAAAAAATGTAATTGTAACTCACATTTTTTACGTAATATTCTCTGGTAGTTTTCAGGTCAATATCTTATTTCCCCTAAGGTTGTCATCTTTGATTTGTTTTCCTTATCAACAATCTATTATGATTAATCTATTTTTGTAGCTCCAGAACTAAACATCGGAGGGAGGGGCAGACCCAAAGAGCTAGAGAAGAGAAACACACTATGAACCAATAGACAATATTGATTTAGAATATTTGAGTAAATCAAAACTATTTCAGATGCTAGTGCTTTAGATATTAATTTAGTAATCCTATGCAAAAGAACTTTTGAGGAAGTGTAATTTAATTATTTGATCAGTATCTATGGGCATGTAGCAAAATTTCTAGTTACTCGAGAGTAGAGGGGTTTGGCTTAGTTTTAAGAAATAGTGAAGATTACAGCTAATTGTGAAGTGGTCCAAATATAAGGACTATGATGACTTCTAATCAATAGCTAGTTTCTGTAAATTGGTATTAGAACCAGGTGCTTGCTGAGCATTGAATATGAAAAAGAAGAAGTCTTAGGCTGACTTTTTTGCCTTCCCAACTCATTAGTGGTTTTTCCAGCCTATTTTATTAGCAGCAGAAGCCAGAGGAGTTAAAAAACAAACCCAAATTGGCAAGCTTGACTTTTTACCTAAAGATACTTGTTGTAATCAGTTTCTGGAAAGGCTCTTGTCAGGTTAGATTGTACTATCCTAGAGCCTAGTCTCATCTAGAGTGAGCTGAAGTAGGGTTAGTAGTCTGAATCACCTCCTCATTCTCTAGGCATCATCTCCTCATTCTCTAGGCAAGGAAATGGAGACTCATAGAAGCCCAGTGATTTTTTTTTCTCAACCAAGAGGTGTTAGAGGAACAATTTGAACTCAAGTCTTCTAAGTTTAGCACTCAATCTATTTCCTTTTGAAGTAATTTAGTTGATTTGCTTTATAACTGAACTTTTTAAACTTAAAACTAAAATAGTAATTGAATTTTTCTTTTAATAATTGTATTTCTTAGAAGGATGGAAGTATTGACAAAGTCACAGACTTCCTAAAATAAGAATAGAAATAGGTTGCCAAGGATGGGGGGAATAGATTGAATTTGGGGTCTGGATAAAATTGCCATTATTATCCTTGAAAAATTCAATGAATTTTTAAATTGTTTCAGAATTGGACTCGTTACATATTCAACAATTTTTGGAACTTGGAAAATGCATGGAACATGAGCAGATTTGATGATTCTTCAGTCAGAATAATATTAACTAATATTTTTGGATATTGGTTAATCAATTAAAAATCATGAATTAACCAAGAGTACGGATACACATTGTAAGTTGGCTAGTATTTTGAGAACCTTAACTTTGGTGTGTTCTATCTAGATTTAAGAATGAGGCCTTGTGGCCTCATTAAATTGAGTTGAGTTTTCTAAAGAAAATATTACAATCATAACTTGATAAGATGCTTGCTTTGGAAATGTATGAGAGCCAATATTGTTCTTTATCCCTCTTCAGATAGTTAATACTTTTATATTCATGAACTGTAGTAATATAAGAATTTATGCTGAATTTTCAAATGTACTTTTTCTTCCAGATTTTGTTGAGATTTGTAACTATTTACTGAGGATTGTTTTCATGGAAATTCTGAAACTCTTCTTCAGCTTAATAGTTTGTTTATAATTGAGTTTTGAAATATATACAATTTCTGGAAGTGAATTATGTTAAAGGATAGCTTTGGGAGTTTAATAATTGACTTTACATTGAGACAGGATTTGGAGAGACCAAATAAATAAAATCACTGAGGCTGACTAAGTCATAAAGGATTATAACTAAAGAGTTGTATTATTGCCTAAAGAAAAAGCTTATCTATAATTCCCTGGAAGAAGTTAGTGTTTTCTTTTTTTTTTTTTTTAGAAATTTCAAAGCTAAAATGAGTTTTAGAAATTATTTGTTGATTCCTGTTGCAGTTATCCCCTGGTGTACAAATGGACAGTCAATGCTTTGTGAGGCATCTGCTATATGCCCTTGAAAGGCCAAGAGCAAGAAGCATTCCCCAAACTTATGTCGCTTGCCACAAATGAAGAAGGATTTAGGAGAAAGATACATAAATGGCTAGGTGCCAGTGTTACCAGTGCTACCACATTCCTTCCAATAGCAATGCATTTTCTGAATGCATTTTCCTCTGCAAATAGTATGGTGGTTAGGTTTCTAGGAAAATGTCTTTACCCCATAATATAGTTCAGTGTCTTTATTGATTAAATAGGTTCTTGTAGGCTCTTCTGGGAACCTGACAATGGTTTATAGCATTTTTAAAAATTGAAAATGTAGGTTAAATTCCAGAATTCCAAATTCCAGAGTTATAAATCAACGCTTCTAAAACAACCTGTTTAAGGTGAGGCTGCCTGTACCCATGTTTATTTTTTGTGTTTTGTCACAGATAAATTAGGTTATTTTTATTTTAGAAGTTTTTAAGAAATTATTTAATATTTTTAGTTTTCAACATTGATTTTCACAAGAGTTTGAATTATAAATTTTCTCCCCATTTCTACCCTAACCTCCTCCCCCCCAACTCCAAGTTGGCATATATTCTGATTGCCCTGTTCCCCAGTCAGCCTTCCCTTTTGTCACCCCACTCCCCCACCCCCATCCTCTTTTCCCTTACTTTCTTGTAGGGCAAGATAAATTTACTATTCCCCACTGCCTGTACATCTTATTTTCTAGTTATATGCAAAAACTTTTTTTTGAACATCTTCTTTTAAAACTTTGAGTTCCAAATTCTCTCCCCTTTTCCTTCCCCACCCACCCTCCCTAAGAAGGCAAGCAATTCAACATAGGCCACATGTGTATCATTATGCAGAACCCTTCCACAATACTCATGTTGTGAAAGACTAACTGTATTTTGCTCTTTCCTATCCTATCCCCCTTTATTCAGTTTTCTCCCTTGACCCTGTCCCTTTTCAAAAGTGTTTGCTTTTGATTACCTCCTCCCCATATCAGCCCTCCCTTCTATCATTCCCCATTTTAGATCTCCTTCCTCCTTCTTTCCTGTGGGGTAAGAACCCAATTGAGTGTGTATGTTATTCTCTCTTCAGGTCAGATCCGATGAGAGCAAAATTCACTCATTCCCCTTCACCTGCCCCCTCTTCCCTCCCAACAGAACTGCTATTTCTTGCCACTTTTATGTGAAATAATTTACCCCATTCTATCTCTCCCTTTCTCCCTCTCTCAATATATTCCTCTCTCCTCCCTTAATTTGATTTTATTTTTTAGATATCATCCCTTCATATTCAACTCACCCTGTGCCCTCTGTGTGTGTGTGTGTGTGTATACGTATATTCCCTTCAACTACCCTGATACTGAGGTCTCATGAATTATATACCTCATCCTTACATGTAGGAATATAAACAAAACAGTTCAACTTTAAAGTCCCTTATGATTTCTCTTTATTGTTTACCTTTTCATGCTTCTCTTGATTCTTGTGTTTGAAAGTCGGATTTTCTGTTCAGCTCTGGTCTTTTCACTGAGAAAGCTTGAAAGTCCTCTGTTTTGTTGAAAATCCATATTTTGCCTTGGAGCATGATACTCAGTTTTGCGGGGTAGGTAATTCTTGGTTTTAATCCTAGCACCATTGACCTCCAGAATATCACATTCCCAGTCCTTCAATCCCTTAATGTAGAAGCTGCTAGATCTTATGTTATCCTGATTGTGTTTCCACAATACTCAAATTGTTTCTTTCTGGCTGCTTGCAGTATTTTCTCCTTGATCTGGGAGCTCTGGAATTTGGCAACAATATTCCTAGGAGTTTTCTTTTTGGATCTTTTTCAGGAGGTGATCAGTGGAGTCTTTCAATTTCTATTTTACCCTCTGGCTCTAGAATATCAGGGCAGTTCTCCTTGATAATTTCTTGAAA
>CM053624.1:164989807-165074169 GCA_028646595.1 Phalanger gymnotis | reverse complement strand
ATAATATCTTGATTTCTCACCAAGTCGCTAGCTTGCACTTGCTCCAATCTAATTTTTAAGGTAGTATTTTCTTCAGTGGTCTTTTAGACCTCCTTTTCCATTTGGCTAATTCTGCTTTTCAAGGCATTCTTCTCCTCATTGGCTTTTTGGAGCTCTTTTGCCATTTAAATTAGTCTATTTTTTAAGGTATTATTTTCTTCAGTATTTTTTTGGTTCTTCTTTAAGCAAGTCATTGACTTGTTTTTCATGGTTTTCTCTCATCCTTCTCATTTCTCTTCCTAATTTTTCCTCTGCTTCTCTAAGTTGCTTTTCCAAATCCTTTTTGTGCTCTTCCGTGGCCTGAGACCAGTTCATGTTTTTCTTGGAGGCTTTCGATGTAGGCTTTTGACTTTGTTGACTTCTTCTGCCTGTATGTTTTGGTCTTCTTTGTCACCAAAGAAAGATTCCAAAGTCTGAGTCTGAATCTGAATCCATTTTTGCTGCCAGACCATGTTCTCCATCAACTACTTGACCCTTGAGTTTTTCGTCAGGGTATGATTGCTTGTAGAGTAGAGAGTACTTTGTCCCAAGCTTGAGGGGCTGCACTGTCGTTTTCAGAGCTATTTCTTCACAGCAAGCTCTGCCACACCAGCGCTCCTCCTCCTCTAAGAACTGCCAACTTGTACTGGATTCAGTTCTAAACAGGCTCTGCACTCCAGCTCTGATGTGGCACTTAATTCCTCCCACCAGGTGGGCATGAGGCCAGAAGCAACTGCAGGTGTAGTTCTGTAGCTGTACTTCCTCTGCTGCCCCTGGGTGGTGGCTGAACCGGAACTCCTTTCACTCTGTCCCCCCTTAGTTTTTCCCACTAACCTTCTCTGTTGTCTTTGGTGTTTGTGGATTGAGAAGTCTGGTAACTGCTGCAGCTCCTGGTGTGGTTAGTCCAGGTGCAGCCCATGCTGGGCTCTGCTCCACTCCGCTTCTAGCTCCGTGCAATAGACCTTACCCAGCCACCATCCAGGCTGTCCTGGGCTGGAGCCCTCCTTCCCTCTGCTATTCTGTGGGTTCTGCAGTTCTAGAATTTGTTCAGAGCCATTTTTTATAGGCGTTTGGAGGTTCCTGGGGGAGAGCCCTAGGCAAGTCTCTGCTTTCCAGCAGCCATCTTGGCTCTGCCCCTGTTTTAGAAGTTTAATGACATACTGTGCGCAACATTCCAAGTCCCTAACGTCAAAGATTAATTAATATTATAATTTTCTCTTTTTGAATGTCGTGATGACAAAACTTAAGTATTAATAAAAAGTTCAGTACTTAAGTCTTTGAGAATTAGCTACTGTTATTTATTACGCTTGTGGAGGACAGTAAGCCACAGTTTACACTGAATTTAGTGTATATTGAATAATGTGTAACAGGTTCTAAGAAAACAGTTTTGGTTTTGTAAATCACGTTCAAGACTTTGCACCGCAATGATTCATGTTTTCTAGCTTTTTTTTTTAAGACTTTGTATTTTTTTTTGGGATACTTTAATTTCCATTTAATTTCTACAAATCTAATTCATTATATAATTTAACAAAGGGTAGTAGTAAATTTTTTTTTTTTTTAGAATTGCCAACTTTCAATCAAGAAAATTTTAAAACGTCTTCTCTGTTCCAGTCATTGTGCTGGTCACTGTGTATATGATGAGACACCACCACCCCACCCCAACCCCCCAAAAAAAGGAAAAAAAATTCCTGTTCTCGTAGAGTGTTCTGTTTGTTGGGTGAGGTAGCACGTTACACACACACACACACACACACACACAGAGTAGTAAGTAGGGATAGAATAATTACAAAATAATTTCAAAGGAGTTAAATATAAGGTGGGGAGATTACTAGCACTTGGAAGAATCAGGAAAGGTTTCATGTAGAAGTTTGGTTCTTCAGCTATGTCTTGAAGGAATAGACGTATTCCACGAAGCAGATATGAGGAAGGAATATTTATCAGGTATGGAGTATGACAGGTGCCTTTAAAGGTACTGAGATGGGATATAAAGACATGTGTATGAGGAACACAGAAAAGATAGTTCAGTTAGACTGCAAAGTATAGGAAGAGAATGGGTAGTGAAACTGGGAACTGTAATGAAACTAGAACAAGATTGTGAAGGGCTTTAAAAATGAAATAGAGGAGTTTATATTCTATCCTAGAGGCAATAGAGAGCCATTGGAGTTTGAGGAGGGATCTGTAAAGTCATTAGTAGCTGAGTGGAGGATAAATTAGAGTAGGGAAAGAAATAAGCCAGGAAGACTAATTAGGAAGCTGTATCAGTAAGGCATGATTCATGACCTTGAGGATGACCATGAATATGCCTATATAGTTTGGAATCGCAAAGTATGAAAAACTAGAAGGCAGAGGAAGTATAACTTTTTTTAGGCACCAGAGGATCAAATCCCAGAACCAGTAATTCCAATTCAGTATGTCAGTAATTGTATTCTAAAACCGGTAAGCCCACTTCAGTGTAGCAACAAGGAGATTAAAACATAGTATTACAGCAAAGAGTCCAGTCAACCTGTAACTTTTCCCCCTGCCTAGGACCTTTACTCACAAATCCTAATTTTCTGCTTGCCTGTCCTCTCCCCTCCCCCTCAGTTCCCTGGTCTCTGAAGCTCCCTGGTTTCCACTGTCTGCTCAGGGCACTCTTCTGCTGTTCTGCAGAGTCCAGTTCTTACTACTTGTCCATGGCCTGGATTCTAAATTCTGGCTTCTCCAGACTTCTGAATTCTTGGTTCTCAATGGCTACCTTCTGGGCATATATACTCTTTTTAGGGTCTGAGGGCTTCACTCCCATTGGGCAGAAGGGCATGGGAAAGATCTTTAATCACTGATTGATATCACAAAGGTTTTGGCCTGCCTCTCTTAACTGGCCCCACTTGAGGCCTATTGAATGGGCAGGGAAGATCTTGAATCACATCAGCACAGAAGCCATTGCAATAATCTAGCATTCTAGGTTGAGACATGATGAAGGCCTGCACCAAGCTGATTCTTGTGTGAGTAGAGAGTGAAGGGATTAGTTCTGAGATATGTTATAGAGATGACAACATTTGACAAAAGATTGGGTACATAGCTGTGAGAGAAAGTATAACCTTGAGTTATAAATCAGAAAGATCGAAGGAATGGTGGTTCCATTATCAGAAATAAGGTAGTTTGGAAGAAATGTCTATTTTCGGAAAAACAGAATGAGTTCTGTTTTGGACATGTCGAATTTGAGATGCCTCTGAGACTGCCACTTGGACCTGCCAAATAGGTAGGTAGGACTGAAACTCAGGGAAGAGACTGGAGCTAGATAATTTGATTTGGAATTGATTATCAGATCCATGAGTCAGTAGATGAGAAAATAGAGAACAATGTGCAGCTAGGTGGCACAGTGGATGGAGTACTGGGCCTGAATCAGAAAGATTCATCTTCCTGAGTTCAGATCTAGCCTCAGGCACTTACTAGCTGTATAACCCTGGGCAAGTCACTCAACCCTCTTTACCCGCGGTTTCCTCATCCATAAAATGAGCTAGAGAAGGAAATGGTGAACACTCCAGTATCTTTGCCAAGAACACCCCAAATGGGGTCATAGTGAGACATGAGTAAAATGACTGAACAACAACAAAAAGAAAGAGAAGAGATCCAAGACATAGTCTTGGGAGCACCTGCAGTTTGGACACATGATGTTGATAATGAGCCATGGAAGGAGACTGAGGAGATAGGAGCAGAACCAAGGGAAAACTGTATCATGAAACACAGAGAGTACTGAGTGTCTGAGTTGGGGTCAGCAGTGTCAAATATCAGAGAGAAAGAAGTATGAGAACTGATAAAATACTATCAGACTTGGCTACTTGAAGATACTGGTAACCTAAGAGAAAATATTAGTGAAGTAAAGCCAGATTGGTAAGCATTGGAGGAGTGAATGAAAGAACAAGCAATACAGAATACAGGCAGTGAATGCAGACAGCTTATTCTTGGAATTTGGCTGAGAAAAGGAAGAGAGATATAGGATGATAGCTTGGAGGGATGGTAGGTAGAGTCTAGTGAAGGTTTTTTTTTTCTTCTTTTTTTAAAGGATGAAAGAGACTTGTACATGCTTAAAGGCAATAGGGAAGAACTAGTGCATTAGAAAGAGAGAAAGGGGGGATGATTGAGAAGGCAAGTCCACTGGATAGTATGAGAAAGGGAGTGGATTAGAGTATCTGTAGAGGGGTTGGCCTTGTCAAGGAGAAGGGCTACCTCATTGGTAGAGGCTGGAGGAAAGAAGAAGAGAATGCAGGATGATTCTAAGGGATTTTTAGAGGAAGAGAGGGGGGGAGAAGAGGGAGCTCACAGGGAATAGACTTAATTTTCTCAGTAAAGAAATAGTGTCCTTGACTGAAAAGTTGTGTGGAAGAGCTTGAGGAAAGAAGTTTGGAATAGCTTCTATGGAGAGTGAAATAAGATTTAGGGAAGAATCAAAGTGTTCTTGTTATAGTGAGGACCCTGTTGAAGTTAAATGAAGTAAATTTGTAATATACCCTTTTAGAAGAGTTGTTTGTTTTGCCTTCTCATCTTTCTGCAGCATGTGAAATGAATAGGCACATGATGAAAGTAATTCAAGGCTGGTGTTTTAAATAAGCTGAGCCTGGCACCATTAGACAAAGGGACAAGGGATTCAAGAGTATGTGGAGTTCAACTGGTTAAAAATAGTGTTGAGGTTTGGAAGGGAGGAAAGTGAAGCTGGAGCAGGGCTAGCAGCTTGGGAAAATACTGAGGATTGGAGGGATTAGAAGGTTGTTATGAGAACAAAGAATAATCAGGAGGGAGTGAGGCATAGGGAAAGATTTAAGTTCTTGATTGTGATAGATTTTGTAACACTCGTGTATATTCCTAATGCATTTTGGACAAAACTTGTCCACTCTTATGCTCTCTATTTCTGAGAATTATAGCATTGAGTTACATTTTAGAAGTTCACTTAAAGAAGTAGGTGGATGAAGAGCAAATTATTTTCACTATGATAAATGAGATTAGAATCTTTTAAATGATTCACAGAATTTAATGTAATGCATTAGTGTGTGAATTTTATGAACCTATGTTCCTTCATGTTTAATAAATAGAACTTTATTTTTTCAAAAGTTAAACATTTTTCAGTATGAGATTTGTTGTCATGTTGTAGTCTTAGTTCTTTTAGTGGTAGAAGTTATGCACTTTGGCATTTTACTAGACTTGAGCATCATTCTTATTATATTATCTAGTAATTTGTTGCTTTGGAAGAAATTGTTTATTTTATTCATCACTAAGTTTCAGAATTTACTGGGTAAAGTGTGTTTTTCATCATAGAATTTAAATTTTTAAAAAATGGTGGCATATGTTCTAATAATCTCATTGCAAACAAGCCATGTTTGCATTTAATTTCCTATATTACTTGCGTAACTTTTAGTGTCTTATTTGAAAATATGGCTATGGTCTTCGAAGCAAAAATATAATCTGATACTTTCCATGGTGTTTTATATACTTTACAAATTATTTTCTTCCTAACACAGTCATAGAAATATGAGATTCCTTGATTAGAAGAAGTTATTTTCATAAGTTTAAATGTTACACTTAGTAGAGTTCAGGTTTAGTAGTAAAAAAATAACTAAAAGAGAATTTTTCTTAATTTGTCAGGCTCACTGATCAGACTAAGTTTTCTATCACAAAGTATTCTATTTGTGGTTTACTCAGATTAGGGCTTGTTTAGGGAGATGACATTTTTGACATTTATTTAACATTTTATTGTCTTAGTTACTAAAGTCAATAAACTTTTTTTATTAAGAGTCTGCTAGGTACTGTGCTAGATGCTAGAGATACAGAGGCAAAAACAAAACAGGCCCTGCCCCCAGAAGTTTTTATTTTATCAAGGGAGAGAACATGCACATATTTAAGTGTAAACACTAAACATAAGATAATTTTAGAAGACCCCTCTTCTGGAAATCAGAAAAGGTCTATATAGGAAATAGCTCTTGAACCAAACTTTGAAGGAAACTAGGGATATTAAGTGTAGGTGAGAAGAGAGAACATTTCATTTAAAGGTGAGAGATGATATGTCAAGATATGAGGAATAGGAAGAAGTCTGGTTCTGTTGGGTCGTAAAGAAGGTAATGAAGGATAGAAAGGTCATTTGGGACCAGGTTGTCAAGGGCTTTAAATTAAACTTAGTTCTAGAGAGAATATAATAATAGCTCAAAGAGAATGTGGAATATAATGGCTTAAAATAGACCCTCACTGTTAATAAAGTTTTTGCATACATCTCATATACTACTTACAGTAACCATTTGGGGGTAGGTAGAGGAAATATCATCCTTATTTTATAGCTGAGGAAATTGAGACTTGGCAAATATATGATCTGCTCAAGGTCTCATGGCTAGTAAGTAATACTTGAACTGGAATAAATCAAACTGGAATAAATTATGTACTAGATTGTTCAGTTGTTTCTGACTTTTCATGATCCCACTTAGGGTTTTCTTGGCAAAGATCCTGGAGTGGTTTGTCATTTCCTTCTCCATTGAGTGACTTGTCCAGGGTTACCCAGCTAGTAAGTGGCTGAGGCCAGATTTGAACTCAAGAAGATGAGTCTTCCTGACTCTGTATCCACTGTGCCACCTAGATGCCCCATCTAGCAGATTAATTTAGGGTTTTGTCCTTGGCCCTGTTTTAAATAATTTTAGTAATTGTTTGGCTGCAGAGAGATGACAAGCTCTTAAGATTTATAAATGGTGTAAAAGCAGAAAGGATAGTTAATATATTACATTACAGCATTGAGTTCCTAAAAGGTATTGATTGATTGGAATGATGAGCAATTTAATAAGGATAGTTGAAATTTTATATTTAGATTATTTTTTAATTGTACAAGTGCAAATTGAGAGTGATTTGGCTAAATAGTAATTCATGTAGAAAAGGTGGGCAATTTGTTGGTCTGTGTGCTTAATATGAACAGCATGATATGCCAGCCAAAACAACTAACTTAAGCTACATTAAAGAAATAAGTCTAAAGATGGTGTTAGTTCCACCATATTGGTCAAACCATATCTAGAGGATTGTGCCCATTTAAGGATGTCACAATTTAGAAAGAATTAACAAGCAGAACTCTGTTCAGAAGAGCTTGACTGATAATCCTGGTGTTGTAATCATCCCCAGTGAACCTTGGTTAGAGAAGCTTGAGATGGTTAGATTTGAATAGAGATTTTTGTCCCTCTGGGGAACGTAAAGAAGACAATAATTGACATTTCCTATATTTCAAAGTTTGTCCTGTGGAAGAGGGATTGGCCTTGGTGTGCTTGTCCCCTTGTGAGCTGCAGTTTCTGAGAAGCAGATTTTGACTCATAATCTATTAAGATGTTTATCTCTTAACAAGAGATGTCCAGAAGTACAGTGGGCTGTATGGAGAATTAGTGTAACTCTGATATCACTGGATATCTCCAAGAAGAGGTTGAAAATTTGTTAAAGGTGTACAGGGATTTTAGGTTTCAAATAAAGGTTAAACTAGCTGATCTCTTTAAGATCTCTTCTAATTCTGAGATTCTGTGTTGTGATAAGTAGCTTAAGTCTTCACACTCCTAATAATACTCTTTCTACTGTATTATATACTGACTCAGAAACACTGGCACTTTAACAATTTGATCTCTAGAGTCTTTAATATAAAAGATGGAACATGTCATTTGCTTCACGAGCCGTAGTATGGAAACTGCTGAGCTCTGGTTTGAGGCACCTTCTTATTTTTTGTTAGTCTTTTTTGAAATCAGCTTTTTGGTACGGGAGGTACAACATAATGTGATGAGAAAATGAATCCCTCAATGTAAATTACTAGGAAGCTATTCCTAAAATCTTGAAACTGAGTTACCGTCCCTGTAATTTTTGTTATTTTCCCTTCTCCCCATTTTACTTCATTCCAGAATTATGAATGTGTTTAACAGTCATATTGTTTAATAATGAAACACATCTGATCTTGGAGTTCTCATTTTCAATGCCTTTTGAAAGCATTTTTTGAACACTTTTTTGAAAAAAGCCATTTTTTGAACATTTTGGAGTAGGATCCACATACCTTAGCATACTTCATTCTACTACATAACAGTATTGTTACTTTATTTTGTTTTGGGGGGGGGGGCAGGGCAATTGGGATTAAGTGACTTGCCCAAGCTCACACAGCCAGTACATATGTGAAGTGTCTGAGGCTGGATTGAACTCAGGTCCTTCTGACTCCAGGGCCCGTGCTCTACTAACTGCACTACTTAGCTGCCCCAGTATTGTTATTTTAGAAAGAATTGACAAACCTAACTCTATATGGAAGAAGATGTGGTTATGTAGAATGAAGTGTGCTGAGGTCTGGATTCTACTCTAGAGAGGTTTATATTTTAATATTTCCTGTAATTTTCTTTATGAAGGCAGTCTCTGTTGTTATTGTTTACATTTATATTTTTAGGACAGTAGTGGAAGTATATACATTGATGTCCTTTTTTTTTCTCATGAGCTTATAAGTAGTAGTTTATAATTTTTCTTCCTTAGTATTTGGCAGTGTAATATTTTTTCTGTCCATCTTTTGTGACTCAGTAATACTAGTTATGTGGGGTAGGGACTATTTACATTTGAAATCAAAGCATGCATTCTGCTAGATTAATTTTCAGAAGAACAAATTTATTCAGTTTGTTATAGCCTTTAATTCTTGCTTTCCTCAGCAAATAAGCTAGAGTACATTTTGCAATTGTTCATACCCAGTTTTCATAATCCCAGTTCTATAAAGTTTTCTGAGGTCTTAGAGAGGTTCAAACATAATCCTTTCAGGTGCTTTCCTCAGTTCCTTACACTAAAAAATCTCAATGAAATACATAAACACCATATTACCCATTATTAGCAGAATGCCTAAGCCTCCCTAACTGGTAGTTCTGGAGATTACATTTGACTTTAACCTGATGGCCCCTTAGTTTTTAAATGGTTAAAAGTTTTAAGGTTTGATTTTGGCTTAGTGGGACTGAATGGCTCTTAATGCCTTGGTGTTAGTATAGTCTTACTAGTATTCCCACGCAATCATAGGATCATAGACTTAGAGCTTGCAGTTTCCTTAAAGCTCATTGAGCTTTATGCAGATGAAAATTAATAGGCGTTCCAAGGCATATTTTCTAGGTGTATACCTCCTAGGGCTGATTTGTGTAGTGCTATGCAAGTCAAAGTAGAACACATATCCGTTGAATTTGATATATTGCTTACTTTACTAGATGTCATTGCCTCTCTTCCTTAAAATAAGTTTTTATTGATGGTTTCTATTTTACATAATCATAGTTTCCCCCAGTATCCTTCCTCCTCCCAGAAAGCAATTCCATATAATAATAGTATTTTTTAAAGACAGAAAGAAGAGAAAAGAATCAGCACAACTTAGCAGTACATTGAAAAAGTATGAAAATGTGCAATGTGCACCACCTGTAGACTTCCTCCTTCCATGAAGTTTGGGGTCTTATATTTCTTCATTCCAGGTCATACTTGATCTTTGTAATTTTGTTACATTTACGTTTGAACTTTTGGTATGTTTTTATTTTTTCCTTTACACTATTCTAGTTGTGCATTTGTTATTTTCTTTTATTTGATTCTGCTTACTTCACTCTTTATCAGTTAATGTACATCTTTCTGTGTTCCTCGATATTCTAATCACACACATCTTTTTTACGACACGGTTATGTGTTTTTGCATTCATATACTATATTTTGTTTAGCCAGTTCTCAATTGATGGGCATTTACTTTGTTTCTAATTTTTTGCCATCAAAGATATTTTGGTTTATAAATATTTTGGTATATATCGAGATTTTCTTCTTGTCAGTGGCTTCCTTGGGGTGTAAGCCCAGGAATGTGCTGCTGGTTCAAAAAGTTGCTTTATTTACATAATTCCAAATTGCTTTCCAAAATGGTGGTAGTATTTCACAGTTCCATCAATAATATATTAATGTGCTTATTATTCTACAATCCCCTCCAATGTTGATTATTGCCATTTTTTTTCATCTTTGCCTATTTGCAGAGTGTGAGGTGAAACCTCAGTGTCATTTTGGTTTGCATTTCTCTTATTAGTGATTTGGAGCATTCTTTCATGTGGTTTTGGATACTTTACACTTATTCTTTTGAGAAATATTTGTTCATATCATTTGACCATTTATCTATTGGGGAATGGTGATAACAAGCCCTTACCAGAGAAATTTGATGCAATTTTTTTTTTTTTTTTTTGCCATTTGACCACTTATCTTCTCATCCTGGACACATTTATGTGTCTATGTAGAAGTGCTATGGAATTTCAGGGCAACTCGTTTTGTATTAGAAAGAAATAAAGATACAGTAGTAGTATATTTTCTCCCTGCTACAAGTGAAGAAGACTTCCATATTTTCCTTAATGACTTATTGTGGTATGAAAGCAAACCAGTGCTCATGCCAAGCTGAAAAGATTTTCAGTCTAGGCTTAGTGATGGATATTTTATCTAACAGTGAGCCTAGTAGGTTCAAAGAAGCTTTTACACCAGAAGGTTAGCGTTTTGAAGAGATTCAAATGAAATAAAGCTCTTCAAGTATCGAAGTATAATTATAGATCAAGAAAACAAATGGAACCTAAAACTAAGGTGTTTCAGAACACCTCATTACCTTAATTAATGACAGTGTAGTTCAGTTGCAGGAAGTTCTAAACTTGGAGTCAGAAGACTTGGGTTTGAATTTTGACTCTATCTCTCACGACTGTGATTTTAGACAAGTTATTTAATCATTCTGAATCTCAATTTCTTTATCTCTAAAATTGGGGGTAATAATACTTGTAAGATTTAGCATATAGGGTTGTTGTGAAGATTAAATGAGATAATATATGAAGCCCTAAAAGACAATTATATAAATATAAACTGTTCTTCTTATGTTTTTTTTTTTAATGGTTCAGGTAGCAATTATAAATTGCTTCTGTAGAAGTATGAGGAGACTCTAATTTTTGTTTGGTATGCTCATCCATATCACTTCTCTGTCCCTATCTTATTCCTTATAATTCCAGTGGAACCAAGATTAGGGGATGAAGTCCAGTGCAGGTAGCAGCCATCTTTCTGGTTACTTACTGCTAGTATAACCAATGTGGACAGAGAACTTGACAGCAAATACAACTCTACTCTTATATTCTATTTATTTTTTTCTTAAACATCAAGTAAAATGAGAATTTCCATAGACATTATAGAACAGAAAGGGGAGATTACACATGAGTTTGTGACTTATGAAGAGCTTGCTTTTCGTGCTATTATTATCCTCATTTTGCAGATAAGGAAACTGAGGCGAACAGTGTAAGTGTCTTGCCCAGGGTCACACAGATAGTATCCAAGGTCAAATTTGAACACAGGTCTTTCTGACACCAGGTCCCTTGTTCTCTCCATTGGGCCACTAGCTGCCTCCCATTGTTAAGTCATCCTAGGCTCAGACATTGGAATCCTACTGTCTGCTATGATAGACCAGACGGTAATCTGCTAATTTTCTTTTTCCTAAACATCATTCACTTTGTGCATCTATAATTAGTTTCTTCCTGTAATACACTAAAATAAAATAATAGGCAGCAGAAGGTGAAGCAGTGTCATCTTTTGCTCCTGTTCACATGCTGTTGGATGAAGCATAGGAAAGTCTCCCAACTCTGCTGATTACTTCACATTTAACTTACCTATTCCCAACTCAGCTCTCAGTGCAGCAAAATGATTCTTGCACTCCTACCTACTTGATTCTCTGTGCCCAGTATCCACAGTGGCTATTTCAAATCTTCTTTCCTCAAGCCTTCAATAGCAACTCTTCTACCCATCCTCTCAGCTGACACCTTCTCAAAATATTTAACATTTTACCACCCCCCCCCAAAATGAGGATTTACCCTGATAATCCTTCCTCATCTCACAATGCCTTCCTTGATGTTATCCCCTTCCATTTCTGTTATCGCACTCTCAGCCTAAGAGATAGATGGTATTTCTCCTGACCAAAGTCAACCTTTGTACATTCTTCCTTTATGTTCTCCTATCTTTTCCTACAGATTGCCCTCACTGTCATCCAGTCTCTCTTTAATCTTCGGTGTCTCCCCCTCTTTGGGATTCTTTTCTACCTAAACATGTCCAAAATATCTCCCATTCCAAAAAACCAAAACAAAACACAAAATTGACTTCAACCTACCACCTCTACTTTTGTTTTCTTTCCTCCCTTTCATAGTCTTGCTCCTTGAAAAGGCTATATACATTGGGTGCTTCTCCTTTCACTTCCTTTTGTCTTACTTTCTCCTTAACCCCCTGCATTCTGGATTCTGACCTTACTACTCAACTAAAACTGCTCTCTCCAAAGGTATCAAAGATTCCCTAATTTTCATGCCTGAAATACATGCCCTTCTACCTTTGAGTCCCTAGTTTGCTTCAAAAGCTCAGCCTAAGAGTCACAATCTATTTTAAGAAGTCTTTCCTGATTACCACAACTGCTAGGACATCCCTTCTAAAAATTATCTTGTATTCATTTTCTATATATTATGTAAGTCTATGTTGTCACATACATTAGAATGTAAGCTTTTCAAGGGAAGGGTATATTTTACTTTTGTCTTCATATCCCTAGCATGATGCCTGGCTCATAGTAAGTACTTACCAAATGGTTGTTAATTGTTCATTAATTTTTGGATCAAATAAGTTGAAGTGTCTTGTGCCAATCATGACTACTATGTTTGATATTTGATTTCTTATATATAGACATTTTATCCTGTGAACAGTATTCCTTCACCTCTTTTGGCTTATTGGTAATTAATTATTGCAGTTTCCAGAATTCCCATTATTTTAATTAAGGTATGATTCTAATGTGTTAGGAAAGTAGCTTGATTTAATGGATTCCTTGTATATTATCAGGCTCTGTGTTTCTGACAGGAAATAGTAACATGTCAGACTTAAAGTATAGGATGGAATTTTTAAAAAAAAACCACTTTAATGCATAATTACCATCACAGTCATTGGAACCCCTGAGGTTTATGGGAAAAAATAAGTAGGTAAATTTTTTAAAAATCTGGCAGGAATCAGCATAGATAAGTCACAATGTTTTGCTCAAATGAGTTTTTTTTTCCCACTTTTTTCCATAGTGACCCTGGTGGAGGTATTGAAATGTCTGAGTTTATTCGAGAGGCTACACCCCCAGTTGGTTGCAGTTCACGAAATTCTTATGCTGGTCTAGACCCAAGCAATCAGGTAGGAGCATCTACTATTCTTTATGTTTTCAGAGTATATCTGATGTGCCTCTTACTTTCATTTGAAATTTGTTTGACTAATAGATTAAAATTGTTTTGGTTGTTAAAAAGCTTTTTATTTATAATTTAAAAAAAATTTCTTTCTTTATTCTTAGTCTTCAGCATTCACTTCCATAAGATTTTGAGTTCCAAGTTTTCTCCCCACCTCCCCCCGCAACCCCCCGATGGTGTGCGTTCTGATATAGGCTCTTATTTCATATTTAACGTATTTTCACATCAGTCATGTTGTAAAGAAGAATTAGAACCAATGGGAGAAAGCATGAGGAAGGAGAAACAAACCAAAAAAAAAATGAGAGACAGCAAATAATATGCTTCAATCTGCATAGAGACTCCTTAGTTTTTTCTCTGGATGTGGACAGCGTTTTCCATCATGGGTCTTTTGGAGTTGTCTCAGATCCTTGCATTGCTGAGAAGAGCTGAGTCTATCAAAATTAGTCATCGCATAATGTGGTTGTTACTGTGTACAATGTTTTCCTGGTGCTGCTCACTTGACTTAGCATCAGTTCATATAAGACTTTACAAGTTTTTCTGAAGTCTGCTTGCTTATCATTTCTTATAGCCCAGTAGTATTGCATTACATTCATATACCACAACTTGTTCAGCCATTCTTCCTCAATTTCTAATTCTTTGCCACCACAAAAAGAGCTGCTATAAATATTTTTGTACATGTGGGTCCTTTTCCTATTTGTATGCCCTCTTTGGGATAATACTTTTATTTCTAATGGACTTTCATATAATTTTATTTTACACAATTAATACCCCAATCAGATAGGCATCACCAAATAGTCCTGTTTTAAAGATGGTAAAATAGTGACATGATGTATTTGTTGCCTTGGGACTAGCCTAAGTTTGGTGAATGGCTTGGCATATAGGTAGCAGTGTTTTATCTAAAGCAATTTTCTTCTGGAAGTCTCTACTTAGTTGTTACAGTATCACTTTAAATACAGCTAGAAATGGATTCCTGATCTTCTCAAAACCAGTTTCCTTATGGTTTTTCTCAGTGGAATTATGATCCATCTAATTGCCTATGTTTGAAATCTTGAATTCTCCCGAAATTTTTGCCTTTTTCCTGAGATCCCTGGTGTTCCCAAGGCCCTTTGATTTTTATATAGTCTGCCCCTTTCTTTCCATTCTCACTGCTGCTGTAACACTCTTGGCCCCAATTCCTCTATATCTGTAGTTAGTTTTGTAACTGGTTTCTCCAGTTCTTTTCTTCAGGTTCTCTCCACCGTCCGGCCTATTAATCTTAAATTTCACAGTCAGATCACTCTTTCTGCACTATCACTTTGTACCTGGTCACTGCCTGCCTAACTCATTACTCATTGGATAATTTCCAAAATTCTGTATTCAGGTCCTACATAGTCTGGCTTCTACTTATTTCCAGCATGCTCTGATGACTTGCTTATACTTACATGAATTATCCTTCTAGTCAAACTAACACATGTATTTTTAAAGACATCATGTGCATTTTCCCTTGTGCCTTTGCTCTTGCCCCTTTTATCTTGAATGACCTCTTCCTATTTATGCCAAAATCCTTTGCTCCCTTTAACGCCTATCTGAAGTCCTCCCTTCTCTCCTACTCAGTGATATCTTCCGCAATGAGCTTAGCCTATTGTGATTACTCTTCCTCTGAACTACTATAAGATTTACTCTGACTAATTTGATACTTGCCCAATTTGTTATTTTTATTTATTGGTTCTGTCTTTGTCACCAGATTGTAAACTTCTCAAGGAGAGGTGCTGTAGCTTTGTATTTTCTTGGTTTCCCTGGCCCTTGGCAGAATCGTGCACACAATAAGCACAGATTAGCTGTTCATTGGTGATGATGTACATCTTAGAATCACAGATATAGAGCTGTAAGGGACCCCAGAAACCTTTTAGCACAACCTTCTTTTATAGAGGAGGAAACGAGGCCTAGGAAAATTCACTGACTTGACCAAGGTCACACAAGTAGTAAGTGTTAGAAGCAGGAGTTTTCTTGTCATAACAGCAGAATATTACTAATGATGTCCTATGAAACAGATACCTTGACTGGGCTGGACTGGAAAAAGTGCTAGATTTAGAGTCATAGAACTTCCTCTGCCACTTAGTAGCTGTGTGTCCTCAGTCAAGTTATTCAGCTTTCCTGAATCTTAGTTTTCTCATCTGAAAATAAGGGACTTAGATTAGATTCTCTGTAGTCTCAGCTCTAAGTCTATGGCTTTCTGCCTGGAGCTTTATTACTTGATACATGCCAAGGGGAGAACTGTCCCTGAATCAGATGAATTAATGTAAATGAAAGCTATAAAATGCCATAAACATATAAGATGTTCTAATTGCAATAGATTTCATGATCGCTGGTTATAATTAAGTTTGCTCAAATTCAGATGGACAGAATTAAAAAAATTTGTATTTCTAGCTATTCAACAAAGCAAATGGGAAAATAATCTCAGTCAACAGTATTTATCTCTTTTAGTACTTAGATTTCATCCCACATGTTCATTGCAAGTAGATCAAGTAGGGGGAAGAATATTGTTTTGTGAGAGATACTTATCTGTAATTAGATTGGAACCTCTGTTTTTTAAAGAAATCTAGTAAAGGGGAAAGCATTACTCATTCTTAAATTCTTATCTCTTATGAATAAGAAATTGATAATTGGGCTTTTGGTTTTTGAGTGATTAGAAATTTTAGTTTCTTTGGCATTTGCATTGTCAGGCTCTTTGTTGAAAAATGTAATCAGATTTTTTTTTTAAATTAATTTTATTTATTTATTTTTATTTTTATTTTTTTAATCAGATTTTGACTACCCCGAGATAAGTCTCATTTATTCAGGGTTTGGGTCTATGCTTTTCTCATTTATTTAGAAAATGAAAGATCAGCATTTATCCCCAGAAACTATCTGATAACTTCATATCACAAGAGCTTATTCATTGTATTTTAGGGAGATAGTCCAATTCTTAACACTATTAAGAAAAAACACTAAATTTTTTTTTAGCGTAACAACTCTTTAATAGGAATGGGGAAGCTCTTGAAAGCTAATTTGCCTTTTAGATATATAGTTTCAGATTTTCAGAGTTATTTTTAAGCTAAAGACACAACTGACATATTTTTGTTATTTTCCTTAACCAGAGCTTGGTGTTTTCCTTACATATTTGCAGAGTTTTTAACCAGTTCATAATATAGGAAGATTAAGTACCCAATTATACATGAAGGCCATTTAGAAATCTCTTCAGAAGTTTGTTGTCACGACTTTTGTTTTGGGAGGTGTATGTGTGTGTATTAAAAAAAAAGAATTTTTACAGTTGTGAATTTTTGGTAGGTTTATTGTATTGCCCTAGTTTAAACGTTAAAGGGTGTGATTGCTTTGTCAGTAGGAGACAGAAGAATATTTCAGAGGATGAATTTTTGAGGTAGAAAAGGGAACTTAATTTGCGCTTTTGCTCTCTCCCATTCTACTGCTAGAGAAATGTAGTTCTAGAGAGGTTAAGTAGCTTGTCCACTATCACAGAGCTAGGTAGTAATGACACTAGTTCTAGAGCTCAGGTTCCTTGAACAAATACACCAAACCACATGTTTCCTAAAGTATTGTTTTTTTTTTCTTTTCTTGCATTTTGGTGATATACTTGTAGTTACCTTTGAGTGTTTTCGTTTAGTTGAAGATGGTTGGTAAGAAGGGACTACATCTAAGAAGGAAGAATTGTAGAGAAATAATTTTATGATTGTTATTTCAGCATGGGAACAGCTGAGAATCTTGTTTCATACATACTGCATGGCAATCATCATGTCAAATGGTCTAACAAGTTACCTGTACAACTTACCTAGTATAAGAGTAGGGTGGATTATGAAGATGGATTGATCTCATGATTTTATAGTAATACTTATAAACTTGCCATCTCTTTGATTACTTTTTTCTTTCTCTCCTACTTATTACGGGGCTAGTTTGAAGAAGAAATTGGGCTAAAGACTGAGAATTATGGTTAATTTTAAAAATAGAACGGGATCAAAATAATAAGCTATGCTGGTTTAACAACTTAATTTTGATTAGTTTTTTCAAGCAGTTTATTTTTTCTATTTTATGAAGATGATAGTCCTTATTCAGATGACTAAATTTCAAATTTTTCATCTTGCATAGATATAGTAATAAAACATTTTATGAATATTAACTCTATGAATGTATTAGATATTTTTTTTTTCTAAAGTTCAATTAAAGCTCTTGAGTTCTCTCTTGTTGAATCTGTTTGAAATTATGTTTGTAGGAACACTTGCCAAGAATGTTGTTTAATAGCTCCACTATTATTATACTTTGTTTTCTGGGATGAATTTTACCATTTCCTGTTACTTACTCTCTTTATATAATTCTTGAGTTAATGTAATAATTTTTGACTGTAAAATTTTTAAGGAGGTTTCATATCCTTTTATTACAATTTTTTTTTTTACTAAGAAAAACCTACCTTCCCTTCATTTTCTCCCCACCCCCTCCCAGTTGGAAAAGAAAAGTAAATATGTATAGATTCTATAAACATATAGAAATATGTGTAGTTAGATAAAACAATCTTTTTTATTGGCCACTTACAAAAAACATGTCTCAATTTGCACTCTGAATACCTCACCTGTTTGTCATGAAGTAGTTCATGTCATGAGTCCCCGAAACGTGCTTGGACATCATGTTGATCAGAATTCTTAAATCTTTCATAGAAGTTTTGTATACTTTTGATTAACATCACTAAAATGAAGTTCAGTGATCAAATTTTTATTCTTGTATATATTAAACCTAGAAATTCCTTATTTTTATTGCTTTTACCTTCGGTTATTTTCAATACCATTTGTAAGTAGGCACTTAAAAATAAATACTTCTTTAGTGCAGTACAGACATAAATACACATTGAAATAAAGCAGTATTGCAACAACCTAACTTGAATATCTTACATGCCGTAGGATATCTAGTTTTCTAAACTCTGAATTGTGAGTACTCTATGGAACATAGGAACTTTGTGGTTATGCACACCTAATATTCTTTTTATTTTTTCACTCAAAATAACATCACACAGTTTGCTTTTTTGGGTCAAGATAAGAGTGACTGAAAGTATATAACAGTATGACCATATCAATATGTAGTTCATTAATCTGTTGCTTTATAAAACTAATTTGTTTGAAATACCATAATTAATAACCATGTTTTGTTTCTAGATTGGGTCAGGCTCACCTCGACTCGGGACAGAAGCAACCATTAAAGGTTAGATTTTAACTTAATTTGAAGATTATCTCATTGTCTATGTTTAATTTTTTCTTATATCACTCAGTCATAAAGCATTTACTAAGACCTGGGGATAAGAAGAAAGGCAAAAACAAACAGCCCCTGGCGCTCAAGGAGCTTACATTTTCATGAGGGAGACAACATGAAAATAATTGAGTAAACACAAGATCTCTACAAACTAGTGTGGGAACGACTGGTAAAGGTCTCCTGCAGAAAGTGTTGTCACTGACACTTTGACATTCTGAAGGCTTCATAATTTCACTAGTGCTCATCAAAACCTTTCTGTGCTTTCTCACTACTCTGATTCTTGTTCATGTGTTTCCATAATGTCTCTATAGAGATTCCATCTAATGGGCTGGAGGCTTTCTTCTGTTTCTCTTAATATCTTGGAGGTAACTACTATAACATTTAGGCTATTCATCTATTGCCTCTTTTTTTCTTGCTAAATAACTAGTCTGCCTTTTTTCCCCTAGTCACAAATATCCTTAATAACATCTTTTGCACTGTTTTTCCATTAGAAGTCATCTCTTGTCATGTTTTGCAGCTGACTTAATCCATATTGTTAGCTTTTGGGTTATTTATTATTTTTATTATTTGTGAGATAGTGGTATTTCATTATTTGTAGAGCCTTATTATAGCATCCTTAGGAGAGCGATAAAATATGTCACCTCTAATATTTGTGTTGTAAGCCTTCTCTTTAAGGGCTTCTGCACCAGAAACCCATTTAGAATCTATACATGATGAACTCAGTAATGAGCTGAGCCAAGGATTGAATAGATCAAGTTAGCTTATATTTGAAAAACTGTAATACTGTGTTTTATTGAGTCATTTAAAAAAGTCAGTAAACAGTTGGCAGATCTGATTCTCCATGCCCTCTCAATCAGTTTTGTATTTATATGCTATAGTCTGCTATAGAAAATAATCTGTACCATTCCTGCCTGTTCTTCATATTTTCTTCTAGGATATACTTAATGTGAGAAAGTAAGAATATTGGTTAGCAGTTGCTGATATCATGTTGGTTACCTCTGAGGGATAAAAATTATATCCGTCGATTCTTTTATTCTTTTAAAAAATTTCCTCTCTTTGAGATTCTAAAAATGAGAGTCTTAAGTACGTTAAGAATCATGTTACCTTTGGTACAGATTCTTATATATCTATTTGCTAATGTTTATCAGTATAGTGGAAAGATACCTGAATTTTGAATTTGAGGTCCTCTTTCTTTACTACTTTTGTGATCCTGAGGAAGTCATTTAATCATTGGACCTCAGTTTCCTCTTCTGTCAAAATTAGAGTTGGCTTAAATGGTTCTTCCAGTAATAAGATCAAGGATCTTATCACTTTTCCCCCAATTTGATATTAAGTGCCATTGCTACTTTCTCTTGTAGTACAAGAAGGCACTGAGATGGTAGAGTTTGACAATTTGGTAGTTCCACTGTTCTTACCAGCAAAAACCAATCACTCAAAAAACTGGTGAATCTGTGCCATCTACCAAATAGATAGCATCTGTTTTTTGTACTCTTCTTAATTTCATCTATAGACATTCTTTGGATGCCCTTTTTTTTTTAAGTATGCCTGAATCTAGTACGAATGTTCTTATAGTCTCATTGATGATATTGATTATTAATATGTTGATTTACTGGAAATACATTGTCAGGATCTTTCTTCATAGGTGGATTTTTAAACCTAGTAATTTTATGGAAAATAAATTTTATTTTGGAATTTAATAAGTTGAAATTTAACTATTTCCGTTTCCATAAAACTCCATGATCCGCAAAAGTGTGAATGTATTGGACTTCTGTAATAATTGATTGTTTCGACTTGCTCTGTTTAATTTGTGGAGCTGAACAAATTATACTTTTGTTAAAGTCTGAGTTTTGTTTTTAAGATTTTTTTGGTGTGGGGAGGTAGCATTTTGGTTGTGTATTACTGGGGTGAAGTTACTAAGTGGTAAGAAAGGAAAACATTATATGTGCTATATTTTTCCTTTTCCCTTTGTTCTCCTTTATAGAAAAATTACTGTTATTTTAATAGCTTTCCCGTTATGGAGAAGTCCTTGCTTTGGTTTTTACTATTATCATTTTAAGAGCAATTAGAAAATTTGTATATCACAAAATGATTTAAATATAAAAGAAATAGCAAATACTGTGCAATTTTCCAAATATTTCATTTCTTGACTTACTGGCAATTAAGAGGAGTTCAGAATCTCGAAGTTCATCTAGTATTTTAGCAGTTGGTACAGTGTATTGAAATTTTATCTTTTTTTTCATCCTTTTAACTTTGGAATTGAGCGATATCTTTAGTGGAGAGATACTTAGCTATTCAATTTCTTAGTCTACCCATGAAGTATATTTTTTTCTTTTAAGAAAAACAAAAGAACCAAACACTCTAATATACTTCTTTTAAACTTTTTAGGAGATACAGACACTGCCAAGACTTCTGATGATATCAGTTTAAGCCTCGGCCAGAGTTCTAGTCTGTGTAAAGAAGGAAGTGAAGAGCAAGGTGAGATTCTCTTGTGCTTAAATGTGACATCAGATTTCAGGAATATCAGAATTTTTATTACTAGGAGCTGGAGTCCTTGAGTTGCTGGCATTTTGGCAAATTTTCTTATACCTTTGTTTCTAAGCTGACAATTATAATTAATTTTGTTCTGACTTTATTTGGTGGCCAAGAAATCAAATCAAAAGTCAGTTAAGCATCTACTATAAGCCAAACATTGGGTTAGGCCTTGAGGAGGTAAATTTAAAAGTGCAATAGTCCCTGCCCTCATGAAGCTTAAATTTTAATAGAGGAGATGACGCATGTAATGCAGTGGTTGCTGAGGAAGGAAGTTTTGGTCTGTAGTGTCATAGGAATGGTGAATGGAGCCAGAGGACCCTTTCCAAAAGTGTGGTGGTATTGATTTTATTATTGTTTCCAGAGAAGAAAGTGGAAGGTAGGGGAGAGAGGGAGAATATTATTTGTGCAGCATTAGGGCCAATGGCACAGTGTCCTGGGGGAATGGAGTTTGAAGCTTGGTCCTGGGCCAGCCAGAAGGGGTTAAGTAAGTTTGCATTCACATGAGTACTCACCAACCAAGACAAGTGAATTTCACGACAGAGTTGCAAAGCTGAGTTTGTTGACTTTTTTTCAGGATGGTAGGGTGATTTTTGACCATCTGGTCTCCAGGGAACTGTTTCCAGGTGGTGAAAGAGTCATGTCAGGGAACATGGCAGAATATTTGAGGTGAATGATTGAATGTTCGTGAATATTATTTTATTTTCACAGAATTCTTTCAAGGTAGGAATTAAAAGATAAAACATTCTTGTTTTATAGATTAAAAAAAAGTTGTAGCACAAATTAGTTAGATGACTTGCCCAAGGTCATTCATATTGTTAAAACAAAGATCTGATACCTTGTCTTCTACCTTCTAATTCTGTACTCTTTTCATTAGTCTGTGGATGATATGTAGTGGAAATGTAAGATAGTAAAATTTATAAAACTGCTTTAATGCCCTATTGTATTTATCATTGAGAGCACTCACTAAAATACCTAAATTTGGACAGTTTGAACACTATTATCAGTTATATGTAAATTTTAAATTGTACGGGTGTCCTTTCTTATTAGGATACAGCATCGTACTGTGGAAACATCACTGGCTCTAGACTCAAGAGACCTGGGTTCAAAGGTTATCTTTTCCTACTTTTGTAACCTCCTACTACCTAATGCTTGTATGATTTACTTCTTAACGTCTTTACAGCTTCTGTGATCTTAGGAAAGTCACTTAACCTCCCTGGCCCTCGGTTTTTTCATCTATAAAAAAAGGAGTTGAACTAATTGGCCTTTTGAGGTCCATTCTAGCTTCTGTCTATGATTCTATAATGTCATTAGCATTTAAGATTTGACAGTCTTAACAAAAGTTTCCAATGTTTATGGAACTATAGCAGCTTGTCATTGTTTTTTTTGACACTCTTTATTCTAGAAATTCAGAAAGCTTAGAGGTCATCTCGTCTGTATCAGAACAAAAATAACTTTTAACAATAACCCCCAAAGTGTTCGTTTATCCTTTAAAAAAAAATAAAAAAACAAACATCCAAGCTTCTTGAAATGGAGAATTTAATACTTTTTGAGGTAGCCTATTTGTAGAGCTTTTATTTTTAGATATTTTTTCTTTGTATTGAGCTAAAATCTGCTTGCCTGTAACTTTTACCCCCTTGTTTCTAGATTTTTCTCCCTGGGGCCAAGGAAAACAAATCCAATTGCTTTTTGAAAATGAGAAATCCCTTCAAATATTTAAAAAGTTATCATGTCTTCTCTCCTCCTTTCCCCCCATACCTTGCCACTTGCCCAAGTTTTCTCTTCTCCTCATTGTACATCCCTGCTTCTTTCTTCTTATGGCATGGCATCCAGGCCTTTTACCGTCCTGGTTGATCTCTGGACACACTACAATTTGTCATTTTCCCTCTTAAAGAGCGCCAAAAACTGAATATGAGATTCTCGATGTGGTCTCAGAACAGTAGGCCTCACTTGTTTGGGACGCTTTGCTTTGTTAAGACTGCTAGAACCTTTTCAGGTGAGCTACTTTCTACTCATACCTCCTTGTCTTCTGCTTGTGCAGTTGATTTTTTAAACTCATCTACATCTTTATATTTGATGCATTTATAATATATTTATATTAATATTAGTGATATATTATGAAGACAGCGATACAAACAAAATGAGATAAAATATAAAGGTCTTATAGTAAATGTACTATAATTACAACTTATAATATTATCAATATAATATATTTATCATCGTTACATTTCATCTTATTTTATTTGTATTGTCTTTAAAATATTTTTGGATCTTGACTCTTGCCTACCAGCTATTCCTACTAGCTTCTTTTATTTGTAAATTTTGCAAGCATGCCCATCTATATTAGTATCTAAGTCATTGAAAAAAGTATTGACCAGGACACAACCAGCAGTAGTTTCATCGGACATTTTACTTGAGATCTCAATTTTGGTTGACATCTTTCCATTAATTACTATGATGTGGACCTAGTTGTTTAATTGTGAATCCAGTTAATTGAGCTAACATATGGCTCATGTCTCCATCTTGTTCACCAAGAGAAGTATGAAATACTTTATGTCTTATTGAAGTCTCGTTATGTGTAACAGTGCAAAAAGGGCAACCAAAAAAATTAATGATCGTAGGCATTGTTAGTAGAGGTATAGTTTACAGAACCAGGAATATATTACCCTAATCTGTCTTGTAATCCATTGAAACAATGGGGCTGAAACGAACAAAATGAAATTTCGTAGGATAAATATATAATCCTATGACTGAATTTAAAGAAATCCAGTTATAGAAGTATAAGGTAGGGAGGGAGATGTGACTAGAAAAATACCAAAGGGTTGTACGGCAATCAAAGTAAATGTCAGCATGTCCATGTGGCAGCTAAGAAAGCTCATTTGACCTTCAGTTATTTATTCATAGCAGTATGGTTCATTTTATCCTAGAAAGAAAATGGAGTCCCACTGTACTGTACCCTATTGTCTGAAGTTTTATGTATGTTGTCTTACTGTATTTGTTTATACTAGTTTTACTGAGTTTTATAACATTTTCTGAAATTGAGGGTTTTTTTTCCCCCTTGATTTTTTTTTCTTAGAAGCAGCCTATGACGCAATGGATAGAGTGTTGGCGAAATCAGAAATACTTGTTCAAATCCACCTTGAGACACATACTAGCCCTGAGACCCTGGACAAGTCACTTAATCTCTGTTTGCCTCAGTTTCCTCAACTATAAAATGAGGATAATAACAGCACCTATTTTGCAGAGGTGTTGTGAGTATCAGATGAGATAGTATTTGTAAAGCACCTGGCGCTGTGTCTGGCACATAGCAGATGCTGTACAAGTGCTTATTCCCTTCCAACTATTCTCTTCTTCCTTTAAGCACACACAAGAGTGGCTCAGATTGAAAAAATGCTTATTAAGTGGGAGAATATAAAGATTTATAGGATTCAGATTTCCTTCTCCTGACCTTAGGGCTTGGAATGGTAGTTGGCTAAGCTGAAACCTTTTCTCAAAGTGAAGGGGCTTTATTTTATTCCTTCTTCTGAGTTTTCTGTTAACCAAAAGGAAAGGATTGACCACTGTATCATAACATCAGAAATAAAATAACTTAAACTGATTTGTAGCATTCAGTAAACCTGATGAAAATAATTCCATATACGTAAGTCAGACTTTGAGGATAAACTTTTTTCAGTTAACCCTGGGAACAGAACAGGGAAGATTTGGTATATTCTGTAGTCAACAGATCTAGGTTAGAAGCATGGGGTTCAAATATTTTGTACATGAGAAAACTGAGGCCCCCAGGGATGAGGTAATTTTTACTGGTTAAACATCAGAAAGATTTACCTGGTTTTAGGATTGACAAAATCTTAAATGCATTAATAAGGGAAGCCTCTAATATCTAGCTTTTGAATTATTAAAAAAAAACCATAATAGCTTTAAATTTAATTAAGATAACTCAGTTTTAGACCCATCTAAAAGTAGGGAAGTGGATTAAATGGTCTTTCACAACCAGTTCTACCTTGATTCTACAAGTACAGGATAGTGTGGTGCCAATAAAAGAGGCCTGGGCTGTCTTTGGAATTAGAAGACCCGGCTGGTCTCACATCCTGACTCTGCCTCTAGCTACATAGCTATGCAAGCTTGGCCAGGTCATTTAACTTTTCTTGCCTTCAGTTTCTTTAGTGGTAAAATGAGGGGAGTTCCTAGTTGACTTTTAAATTGATTGTCCTATGATCATTTTGTGATTTTAGAAGGAAAATTGAAAAAAAATGGAGCTTATTCAGAAATGGTTGAGTAGGATATGGAGAGGACTTGGGACCTAGCAAATGAATCCTGGTTGAAGTAACTAGGAATGTTAGACTAGGGGAAGGAGGTGCACAACACCGTAGTCTTCAGTTATTTAAAAGGCTGTGATGCAGAAGACGGATGGGATTTGTTCTTGGCCTAGGTGGTGGTGGTGGTTGCTATTGAGTCTTTTAAGTCATGTCCAATTCTTCATAACCCGATTTGGAGTTTTCTTGGCAAAGATACTGGAATGGTTTGCCATTTCCTTCTCCATCTCATTTTATAGATGAAGAAACTGAAGCAAACAGGATTAAGTGACTGCACCACCTATGAGAGGGAACTCTAAGTCTTTCCCAGGGTCACACAGATGTAATAGGTGTCTGAGGCCAGATTTGAACTCAGGAAGATGAGTCTTCCTGACTAGAGGCTCAGCACTCTATCCACTGTGTCACCCAGCTGCCTAGGTAAAGTTAATATTAAAACATAATGTAAGCTGCCTTAGAATGGCCTGGAGGTGAGAAAAAGTAGTGCGTTCTCAGTCACTGGAGGTGTTTTAAATAAATATTTTTTTCCAGCAGAACATTGATTAGCTGAAAAAACTATTGTAGATGGACTTAATGTAATGGAATATTATTATGTTATGAGTTTTAAGAGTTCAGATTCAGGAAGATCTTAATGAAGTGATACAGAGCAAAATAAACAGACCTAGGAGATCAATCTATACAATGACTGCTAAAATGTAAATGAAAAGATCACTTTCTAAAAAGAAGTTGAAGTTTGAGTAGTGGAAAAACCAGTGAAAATCTGGAAGAGACAGTGAATGAAACTGTCATAGCAGGTGAGGGACTTCCAGTCCAGAATAATATATACATTGTCAGAAAGTTTCTGTTTTTGCTAATTATTTTTCTTGGTCACAAATGATAGTTTGTTCTGGAAAGAATGTCATAAAGACAAAATGCATCAATAATTACATAAAAATTTAAAATGCATATATGTAAAAATTAAACGAAGATGATATAAGAACTTCACAGCTTCTCATGAGGCCATTTTTGATCCCTAACTAGTGCCTACCAGTAAAAACCACCTTAAATTCACATCGTAAGTATTTTGTATATAGCTTCATATATATATTATGTTGTTTTTCCTGGTAGAATGTAAGTTTCTTGAGGGCAGAGACTTTAGTTTTTGTCTTTTTGTATCCAGACATTTAGATAGTTAACTGGTTAATGATTGGGGATCCAAAAACCAGTGTTGAGAATCATTACATTTAGAGGGAAAGTGCCATGTTTAGGAATGGGCTGTTTTGCTTACCTTGCTACCTAGCAAGTGCCATTTATGAATGAATATTCATACCTTTGATGATACTGGGAGTTTATTGATGAAAGGGCATAGCAAGCTTGACTTTTATATAAATCTCTGAATATGTTAGCACCAGTTAACACAAAATTATATTTTTTAATCACTTTCAAATTCTTTCCATTAAGATTTATTCTGTTCCACTATGTGTCTGGTTACTTTGTTATTAAAAGTAACGTACATGGGGTAAAAAGTCATGAAAGCTCTGTGTGGGTGTGGATGTGTATTTAAGAGGATACTTAAGTTTTGGTTTAGTAAGGTAGGTGAGGGTATTGACTTTAGTTAAGAGTTAAGGCATTTTCGAGTTTTTTATTGCACTTAGCTTTTTTGGGACCCCTGGGATATTTTATTCCTTTCTAGTTCTAAATCTTTGATATTGATACTAAAGGAATTAGAATTAATTAAGAATGATAACTATTAGTATCAGATTTAAGAAGCAGACTGGCATAATGCATAGAAAGCTTGGCCTTCTAACCAGAAAGACCTGGGTTCAAGTGTCACCTTTGAACCATCCTGGATCTGTAGCTCTGAACAGGTTTATTTTTAACCTTTCTGTGCTTTAGTATGGTCTCTAAAACTGAATTGGTCTGCATTGACAGAGGGAATTTTCCTCATTTGGAAGTTCCCTGTATGTCAGTGAAATCATATATCTAGGTCCTATGCTATTCAAACTCATTCAGTTTTAGCTAATCTGAATTTAATATTGTCTAAATGCAAGCATCTATACCATTTTCCTAGTTATATATTATGATTAGATCTGTTAAATTTTAATATTAGATTTTAAAAAACATATTTTGCATGTTGGCTACAGATTAGGTCCAGATTAACCCCTCACTGCTACCTCTCCCCATCTCTCCAGATGGCTAAGTAAAATGTTGCCATATAAACTCACATTGCCTTAGTCTAGTTGCAGTTATGGTGGGTTAGTAGTAAAATGTTTTCTCTTTTATAATCTTTAAAATGTCTATAGTCTTGCATAGAGTAAGTTGATGAAAATTATTCTGGTATTTAGTATATGTATGTCATGTACATGTATCATCTGTGAATATTTATTTGGATATGAACTAGACTTCTGATAGAGTATAAAGACTTACTAGCCTTATTTCATTTTAACTTTATGGAAGATGAAATGATACATTCATATATATATTCTCTTTTGTTATATACGAATCTGAGAAGAGTCCAGCTTGTGTCAAATATGGTGACAAATAGAAGCTGTGACTAGTTGTTTATCTTTCCCTTTTTCCCTTGTACTAAATAAATAGCAGGACTATCTCATTCATGGCCTTTTAAATGTACTGGCCAAGTATTGTTACACGTATTCTTCTATTTCTAATTATTTCTCTGTTGATTTGTAAAATGGCCTTAATCTTTCAGAAGAATTCTGGATTATTCTTAATGAATTATGTTTATGAAAGTCTGCTAAACTCTTTCCGAGTCAGTTAGTTAAGCATATAGAAAGTGATTTTTGTCCATCCATAGAATGGTTTCTTCCAAATTAGGAATCAAGGTTATAAATAGTATGTGACTGGCAGCTTGTCACTGAACTAGTTAATTTGTTTATACTTGGTTTACTGTACATTATGAATTCTTTCCATTGTTAAGCATTAGAAAGTAGATAACAGATTTGTGTTAACCTTTCCAAATATGTGTTTGAAACAGATTTGGCAGCTGATCGGAAGCTTTTCCATCCAGTCTCCAATGACTCCTTCATCTCTATCCAGCCTTCATTATCTTCTTGTGGACAGGACTTGCCAAGGGACTTCAGTGACAAAGTGAGCTCCCCAAATCACCATCACCATGTGGATCAGTCTCTTTCTAATGCCTGTGACACAGAAGTGGCTTCTCTTGTACCATTGCATTCACACTCTTATAGGAAAGACCACCGGCCTCGAGGTGTTCCAAGGACCTCCAGCTCTGCTGTAGCTTTTCCAGATACATCTCTAAATGACTTTCCCCTCTATCAGCAAAGGCGGGGTCTGGATCCAGTCAGTGAGTTAGAAGCTTCCAAACCTCATTCAGGATCCAAAGAATCTTTAGGAGAAAATTCTTGCCTTTCTGGGGATTTTCAACTTGGTGAGGTGAAAAGTTGCAGTCCACAGCCTCCTGCAAAAAGTGGAAAGAACAAGCCTTTGAAAGCAGACAAAAGCGTAGATAGCTTAAGAAGCCTGAGTACAAGGAGTAGTGGCTCAACAGAAAGCTATTGCAGTGGAACTGATCGGGATACTAACAGTACCATCAGCAGCTATAAAAGTGAACAGACTAGCTCAACTCACATAGAAAGTATCTTATCAGAGCATGAGGATTCTCCTAGAGGAGGGAAAAAAAATGGTAAGAAAAAAGAGGTCTTTGTTAACCAAGAGGAAGATAGTAGCTATACCAGTGATAAAAGGACTAGCAGTGAAATGACTGCTTTGGAATTGAGTACGAATAGCGGTGTGCAGGAAGCCACCGATTCGAATGCCTTAGATGATGTACATAGTCAGAAGGGTCTTAGTACCTCTGCATCTGAAGAAGCTAATAAAAATCCTCATGCAAATGAATTTACTACACAAGCAGACAAGACTGTTGGAAAAACTGACAAAAGAGAGGAGCAGAGTGATAAGTCAGCTGTTTCAGTTGACTCAAGAATTTGCAAGGATGTTGGCGGAAAACAAAAGGAAGGGGACGTGCGCCCTAAGTCCTCCAGCTTAATCCATCGTACAGCTTCTGCTCACAAGTCAGGCAGGAGACGGACAGGAAAAAAGAGGGCTAGCAGTTTTGACTCAAGTCGCCACAGGGAATATGTTTCTTTTCGAGGCATATCTGCTACCAAACCTCACAGTGCTATATTTTGTCATGATGAGGACTCAAGCGATCAAAGTGACTTGAGTAGGACTTCAAGCATGCAATCAGCTCATCAGTTCAGCAGCGATAGCTCTTCTAGTACCACCTCCCATTCATGTCAGTCTCCTGAAGGAAAGTACAGTGCTTTAAAGACCAAATACATTAATAAAGAAAGAAATGCCGATTCTGAACATACACATAAGGCTCATGTGGGTCCAGAAGGAACTAGCAAAAAGCGGTCATCACGTCGGACTAACAGCACAAATAGTGCCAAGAGTCGAGCCCGAGTATTGAGCCTGGACAGTGGCACTGTAGCATGTTTGAACGATGCCAATAGGCTAATGGCACCGGGGAGCGTAAAACCATTGACTACTTCGAAGTCAGATCTTGAGGCCAAAGAAGGAGAAGTACTAGATGAACTATCTTTGTTGGGAAGGGCTTCACAATTAGAATCAGTCACTCGGTCTAGGAATAGTTTGCCAAGCCAGGTTACTTTTCCCGAAGGGGAAGAGCAAGATGCAACAAGTGGAGGTAAGTAACCAAGCTACAAGAAGAAAATTTTGCCAAGCGAAACTACTGCAGTGTATTACTTAGTAGTATTGCTTCATGTTATATTCCTTTGTATTCCGGTGCCTTTAGATAACTAAATATGGAGTTTGGTCATAGAGTTGGTCATATGCCATATGTAGTGTTTGTAACAGACACAAGCAACAAACTGCTTTTGTAATTATTTAATGAAAATAATTTTGAATTCGTTATTGATGGCATTCTTTTCCTAACCAATGGTAGTGGTTTATTGTGTTCCACTGTTGTGACAGGCTAGCTTTTTCTTTGTGTAAAGTAAAGATGATTCATTCAGGCATTTGGGCACTTACTATAATGCACCAATATTTCAAAATTCTACTTTGATAGTATGTCATGTTATCTAGAACTTTGTTAAAATTGCTTTATCTGACCCGATTTATTTGAAGACATTGTGGCTCATGTTTGCAACTTTCAACATTTCTTCAGTTGCTTGTTTTTAGCTAAGTGTGCTTAATTTTTCTGTAGCAACATTTTAAAAACAATAGAATTTAGTTTTTAAGATTTCATATTGGGAGTTTGCTTTTTAATTATAAAACACTGAATAAAATACTGTGTCTAAAACAGTAATCATGTTTTCTGCTGTCATATTTTAGTTGAAAGAGTAACTTTCCTTCTAAAGCTAAATTTTGTTACAAACATGCTATACAGGAAAAAGTGAACAATTTTTTCTTCTGTTTAGTAGTCTTACATTTTGTCATATTAGTAGTAACTGACATTTGTATAGTACTTTAAGTAGGCGAAGCATTTACATTTTTATATGAACTTTGTGAGGTGTAGGTATTGTAGCTGCATTATTAGACTTTTACAATCTCTGTTTTCCTAGAGTATCTTGTTTGTTTTTTCAGGCCCTATGGAAATAGGGTCCTGAAAATATGAGTTAAGGCTTTGGACTCTTAACATGTTTTTATGTGATTTAAGGTTTACTACTTTTTAGTATTGAGTTCGAGTGTATCCTTTTATAAAAAATTAATTTAACTAAGCATGTGTTGCATATACGAACATCTTGAAACATGATTATCATCCAATTGCTTTTTCTTCCAAACAGTAAGTTGAGTGAAAACTATATTAATTAGCCTGTTTTGTGGCAAACACTGTCTTTTAGGGTAGGTTCTGCAAAAAGTTAATTCCTGAGAGAAATATTTGAAAAGAAAATGATTTCATATTCCAGAGAACCATGATTGTTTTCAGCATGACTACTGCCAATGCAGATCGTTTGACAGTTGCTTTGGTCAAAAAATAGCACTTCTTATGATTGTTTCTTTGAACTCAGCTAGATTGACTGATGGAACTGCAGAGAACAAGCTCTCTCTCTGTCTCTGTGTGTGTGTTTTTCTCTCTACTACTTTCTCACTCAAAGCCTTCTCTGTTTGGTGTAGGACCTGCTAGAACTTGTGATTTTGTGCTATGATGAATTAGGGAAAGACTCTAGTGGAGGAATGGGATATTAAGATATGGTGTTTATAGCACCCTATCAAATTAGTTTTCTGAAAACTCAAGACAGGAGAAATGATTATTATCCATAATGTTGACAAAATAGTTAAAATCACCTGGGCCTTCATTAATGTGGATAAAAAATATTTAATTGGTAGAGCTAAAATACTTTTAATGGCTTCTGACACAAACTATCAAACTATATATTTGTGACATATAAGACAAGGTTGAGTTTTGAAAATGTTCATTCATGTATAGTTCTTAGTGTTAAAATGTTAAGTATTACTGAGAAAAAAAACTAAAAAGCTGCAATATAGTTCCATAGTGTTTTCATGTTTAGGTATCTTTTGCTTCATATGGGGGGTAATAAATTATCTTATTTTGAGAGAACTTCAAGATGATACATGTACCCAATTCTTCCATTTTATGAAAAAATATGGATTTTGGTAATGGTCTGAGTTCTAGTTTCTGTTTTACTGTTGGTGTTGCTAAAAGATATTTGTAAAAGGATATAAATAAAAACATAAATAATGTATTGAAACTTTCTAAACTATTGGGTGTGAAAGTAGTTTGTGAGCTGTGTGAATGTATTTTTTTAAATTATGTACTTTAGATGCTACTTGAGTTGTCTTATCCCACATTTGATAGATTGTAAATGAAAAATAATGAGACTTTTCTGGTTTTGAATTTTGTATTTATCCTTTATCAGGAGTTATGCACTTCATCCTATTTGTTCTTTGTACTTGATTCTTGCTGTGTACAAAATGCACTGAATTTTGTACATAGGAAAGATTTTTGTTTACACTAACATTAATTGTCATGGGTCTGTCTGGCAAATTAGGAAATCCCCTGTGGTCAACAGCTCTTTCTTGGCAAATATCCATCTTCAGGGTTGTGGAAAACAAGTAATCTTCAGGTTGATGGAAAATGCAGTAAACACCTCTCCAAAGTACATAATCCTCAGAATTATAAACTTCACATAATTCATATATTTATTTCATCATTATGACCATGAAAGGTGCCGAAAGTTGCAAAAATTTGTTTGTTATGTTTGTTGGGAAATGAGTAATTAATTTTTAGATTTTTATACTTATTGTTTTTAAACTTAGGCAAAATACGTTATTTGTATATTGACCCCCTTACTGGATTAATTTTTAAATATAAAGATATTTATATATATATCTTTATATATAATATATATAAATGTACATATTTATAAATATAAAGAACAAGTATGAGGGAAAACATTAAAGATATAACAATTCTTCATATTAAGAACTTAAATCTTAGAAGTCTGTCCTCCATTATAGCTGATCACAGCATCGCATATTTGGCAAAATCCAAGTAAATTTCACTGATGGTAAAAAGCATATAGAAAAATACCACTTCAGTAGTCACAGTTCAGTGCACAAACAGATAGTGCTTTGATAATGTGAATTTTCTTAATGCTTTGGTAATGTGGATTTTTTTCCCTTATGCTTTACTTCTGAAAGCGTTTGTCTTCTTGAGTATTCATCATTGATGAACATTCTATTATATTGAATTGGATTAAATAAAATTTTTATCAGTAATTTTATATTACTAGTCAGCTACAAAAAGAAAGCATTTTAAGCACAGCACATGGTTTACAACTTATTTGTATTTCTCCATTTACATGGACAGTTATATTTCTTGGCCAATAATCACGATTTCAAGATAAAAAAACAAATGCCCTAATTTTTATATCTTTTAAAATTTCTGTCCATTTGCTTTTGTGATGTATATGGAAAATGCCCAGGAACTTGGATTTAATAGTAGTTTACTTTTATCATCATTTATTAGTTTTCTTTTCACAAGCACAGGTAATTGGTAGGCAGTTTTTAGATCCATACCTTTTTGATTATTCCATAGCATTCTATTATAAAACTGTTTTGAGAGGAAAAGGGTAATTTAATATCATGGGCATGTAAGAATAGCTTTATAGCACCATAAGATCATGGATTTAAAGTTATATGGAGCTTCAAAGGTCGCTCTGTCCAACCCCTTCACTTTCTTTTCTGAACCCAGAGATATTAAGTAACTTGCGTAGGGTCACACAGCTAGTAAGTATCTAAGGCAGGGTTTTAACTCTGGTTTTCCTGACTCTTAGTTCATTCAGAATTTTATCCATTATAATTCAGCAAAGTGCTAGGACTTAGAATCAGGAAGACCTAAAACCAAATTCCTCTTCTGACACTTATTAGCTGTGTGACCTTGGGTAAGTCATTTAATCTCTTCTTCTCTTAACCTTTCCCTCCTACACACATATCTATCTACTAAGCCAGATAAACTCTTGTTGGATTTGATGGAGACAGGTCACAGTTATTATAGTTGGGCTTTTCTGCGTTGTTCTGGTGTGTGTGTATATGTATATGTTGATGCATATATCAATGCATATCTCATTTTTTGGAGATATTTGCAGAGTTCTTTCCTTTATATTTAAGATTAGGGACATTTTTACATGTTTCTTTGATTAAAAATTACATCTCTGGTTGCTTTTTTTTTTTTTGATAATTTAGTCATTCTAAAATCATACATAGGACCACAGATTTGGAGCTGAAAGGTAATTCAGATGTTTTCTACTCTATTCTACTCTTCAGGAAACTGAGGACAGAGAAGTTAAGTGACTTGCCCAGGGTAACACAGATTGAAAATGGCAGATCTGGGACTTGAACCTAGCTCCTCTGACACCAGACTTGGTCTTCTTTCCACTGTACCATTATGCTTCTCATGTCCTTAAATTGAGATCCACTGGAATTTACACTAACCTCCCCGAGGCCCCCAAAGTCTGATACTCTTTAAGTGACTTAAAACCTCATATTTTCGTTCTTCGACAAAGCAGTTTTGTGGTTGCTTTTCTTTTGATTTATCTCTGACCTTATTTACGCTTTCAGTTCTTCAGTCCTTGAGGGACACACACACACACACACACACACACACACACACACACACACACACACACACACACTTATTTTTCCTAATGGAAGCTCAAAATGTTTGGGGATTGTAATTTTCCCTGAATTTAGCTTTTTTTCTCCTCACATTTATTTCATATTGTAACTATACACTCTTTAATATTTTTGTAAAGTCACAGAGTGTTTCACCTGGAAGAGATCTTAGAGATTATCCACCCTAACGCTCTCATCTTATAAATGAGGGAACTAAGCCCCACAGTGGTAAAGTTATGTGTCCAAGGTTTCACAGCTACCCCATGGGAGAGCTGGAACTCAAACCTAAGTCTTCTGATTCCAAATATAGAGCTTTTTCTACTATAACATACCATTTTAATATGAATAAAATATTACCTGCTAATAAATTCTATTATAACGAAAGATACTTAAGATTTGCACTAATGTATCTTTGAATTTTTCTACTTATATGGGAAAGTTAACTAGCTAATTGTGCAAGGTATGATATTGATATCTCCTTGGTGGTTTTTTAAGAAAGTGGTTGATGTTATTTGTTTGTATCAATCAACAAACATTTATTAAGCTCTTAACCATGTGCCAGGCACTGTGCTATGTGCTAGAGAGAATACAAATAAAAAGCAGAAACAGCTTGTTTTCAAAGAGCTTACATTCTAATGAGGAAGACATATACAGAAATTGGTATTTACAAAGACTTCTTGTAAAGGTGGTGACATGAAGGGTTCTATGTGGACCCAGTTCCCCTAAGGAACATATTAATAATGAATAAAAACTCCAAAAGGAATTTTAAAATGAAAGAAAAACACCACTGATCTTCTCCATCTCATAGGACAGCACAAAGAGACAAGACCTGAAGTAAGGGCAGCTCTGGATTCTGGTGGTAGACAGCACAAGAAAACCAGCCAACCCCAGCCTGGGGTGGAGAGAGAGAGGGCTGGCAGAGCCTGGCCCTGGAACAAAGGCCTAATTCAAGAACTGAAGCTATAGGTTTGAACGAATGCAGAAAAGAACCTCCTACAATAAAGAAATGCTATGTATTAAGGGAAACCCAAGATAAAATTCCTGAGGAAGAAAATAACCGCAGAGACCTCAGAAAACAGAAAGGATTGTCCACAAGGATTTCAAGGATGGATGGAGAAATGAAGAACTGAAACATGAGACGTGAAACTAAAATACTTGTGTTACAGGATGGCACACTATCCCATAGGTATGGCCTATTTGGAATGATCCTTGCCATGAATCCCCCTTAATGTAACCCCTCAGACTGGGTATATTGATACCTACTCACTCTCTGAGTAGGCTGTTTTCTCACTAGAAAGTACAGGGTCCTAGAGAAGGATCATTTCTCCGTAATTACTTATAAATTTCTCAGGTCTACTCTTATAGCTGTTGCTGTTTCTATTTGTACAACCCATTATTCATAACAATGACATTCACATCCTAAATATAACAATTTGCTTATCAATAAGACAAAAGAAATAACATTATAGATGCTTATATGTAAAAATAATACATCACAAACCTCAAATAAACCTGGATCACACTGAGAGAAGTGTGCTCAGGTGGGACTTACATTCCCGTTTGGGAACATCTTCACCACATGAAATCACCTCTATGATTATTGTTTATCTGTTGGTCCTCACCATTCTCTGTTAGGCAAACCTATATTCCAAGCATTTACAAGCTCTTTCAACTTAACCTTAACCTTAAAAGAAAGTTTACTACTTAATATAAATAGAGAAGTGCAAAGTTCATCAGGTTGACTATCTCTGGACTCAGTTGCCCAGCCAGCTCTTCAGTTATTTACATGTCCTATCAAAAAAGAAAAAAACTCACAGCTCAGATGAACAATTTAGGTAAGACCAACTAGTTCTTTTTGTCTAGCAAAGCAGCAACAGTACTTGTCTTTTCCCTTTCTGCTTTCAAATCAGAGGAGGAAGAAATGGGCAATATGCAATTTTGAGAAAATTAGTCTCTCTGAAGCTTAAGTGGTCCTGAAAGATAGTAGCTGAAATTGTCATCTTCATTCCTTTAATCAGGACCTACCATCTAAAGCTATCTTGTCATGTCGATGCCTTCTGAACAGCTCCAACAAACTATTAATCCCTGCTTTTTCTTCTGTCATTCTTTAATTCTCAGCCCCAGACTTCTCTCCTATCTCCTCTACACTCTGTGTCTTTCAGTGGCTTAAAAGCTTCCTGGTCCTTAGCCACTTGCTGATCACTTGAAAGGCAGCCTGTGAAATTTCCCCTCTAAAATTTAGTCCTTTTAAAATCATGTTTCTTTGTCCAAAGGCTTATATGATTTCTTCTTTTTGGTTTTATCCTCAGGTCATAAAATGGTTACATGCTGGTGGGCTGAGTTTCTGTGATGTGTCGCAACTCCTAAGTTCTGTATATGGTTCACATCCCATTTTATATCTTTGAACTCTCTTCTTAAATCATTTTTTCTGGATATAAAATAATAATTAAAAGTTCTTTCTCTGTCTCTTTAATCCATTATGCTATCCACATACCCTCAAGGCATCATCCTAAATCATTCTAGTCTTTCTATTTGTGGCACAATTAATTTTTTTTATTCCAAACTCCTGAAACCCCATCTAATAGTTGTGGTTTTTATGCACATATTTCTTAGAAGTTTTTATTATGCTAAAACTCTTTTCCTCCTTTTAGGCATCATAATATTCATCTGTAATAGTGGCCTCATGTCCTTTAATAGTTCTTAAAAATTCTTTCCTTTGTGCAAAAGTTTTTCTTTCTGACCATTTCATCACTAAACTGCTCCAGACCGTAAGGACAAGTACCTTATATCCTCCAATCTGAAAATTAAAGTCATTTCAGTTGGGTCTGACTCTTTATGACCCCATTTGGGATTTTCTTGGGAAAGCTGCTACTTGGAATGGTTTGTCATTTCCTTCTCCAGCATATTTTACAGATGAGGAAACTGAGGTAAACAGTTAAGTGACTCCTCAAAGTCGCACAACTAGTAAGTGTCTGAAGCTAGGATCATTAGTCTTTCTGACTCAATGGTTGGCTTGTCATTCTATCCACTGTGCTTCCTAGCTCAACTAACATTTTACATAATAACATTTTTTCTTATGCCATGTAAGTGAATGAAAATATTCCTTCTCATTCATAACAGTTATATATATGTACAACTATATTGGCAGATAGACAACCAACACAATTTATAAAATTTATGTGTAAAAATTTTATATGCAGATACAACAATACTTTATTACCAATAAAAATCTCATGGATAAATGTTATGAAGTGTAGAGCAAAAGGTAACTATGCATTTTTTCCCACCACAGAATTATGTTTGTCTGTATAAAGAATTACCTCTCCATGTTTACCTGGTGTATCTTATGTAAGTGCATCACCTAGCTTGAGGTTTCTTATACTTCTAACCTTAGTTCTTGAATTTCTAATTTTAGTATCATTATATAACTGTAACTGAACTTATAGATAGTTCATGCAAGGTATCATACACCCTTTCGAATTCATTCTCTACAACTAAGATATTAAGGTAAAGCTGAGTTGCCTTTGGGTTTAATCCTCTTCATCATATAAACTTTTATTTTTGTATAAGTGACATACATTTGATTTTACTCCTTTAAGAGTGAAAAACAAACCAAACCAAACTGTGTACATGAGCTCAAAATATTTTATTCTTACGTATTTCAGATATGTTACATGAGTTGGGTGGAACTTTGTGTTGAACATGGAGCACATTATACATTTACTATATACATCATTAGCCATTTTCTAAGCAATAAAATCTGTTTTGGTAGATCAAAGGCCTTTTTGAACTAAATGTTTAAAGTCATTATCCAGTGCCTTCATGGCCTTAACACAATATCTACAAGGGAATACCAATTCTTTCCTGATTTCTTTGTGTAGTATCAGTTAGCATTTCATAAAACTTTCCATTTTGAAACTCCAGCTTCTATTATTTTCTCAGTAATGTTCTCTCTAGAGAATGAAATGAATCTCCAAGGGCAGTCACTTGCTTTTCTAGATTGTATTATTTATCATCATTCATTTGTTCTCATTGATCATAGGTACAATAGATTTATTTGATAAAGCATTATTGACTATACAGGTCACATGCTGTTAGATGACAGCTCTAACCTCAGAGCTGCACTGAGGTTGATTGCAATTAATCTCTTTCAAAATGAGTGTCTTTATTCCTTCTACTCATATCAGTATACTTTATCATCAAGTCTATTAGGGCATTGGCATATTTCTTTTTCCTAGTTAATTGTGTTTACCAAATTCATAATTAGCTAGTGTGCTACCTATCTTTGACAAGAAGCTTACAATGCAAAAGTGGTCAAAATGTATGTCACAGTGTTGTTTGTACATGCTTGTAATTTTGCTCCATACTAAACTTTTCAGTGCTGGCTGTACTAGCCAGTGTTAAAACTAAAAATGTTAGTTTATGTTTTGGATGCTTATTTTCACTATCAGTGAGTACTTTTGACTAGCAGTGTCAAACAAATAGAAATGGATTCCTGTATGCAGAGTATTGATTTATAAAACCACAAATTAACATATCCATGTCATATTTTTATTTTGTTAAACATTTCATATTTTAAATTTTAAATTGAATTTGGGTTGTACCCAGGAAGTTGAACTTCTGTGAGTTTGACACTTCTGGTCTTGACTGTCACTTTCTGGATATAAAAGTGCTCCGAAGCCCTGGGGTTTGGCTCATCATAGGTCAAAATTGGTGTGTTTGTAATGTAATCAACTAAATCTTTAAAAGCTTATTCACATTTTCTATCTCAGTGTTCTCTATTTGGCTTCCAGGGGGTTAATAATTACACTTTTTGTTCTTTGCAGTCATATATCCAAGTGTGAGATTGTTGAGAGGGTAAGCCATTGGTATTAGCATAATCCTTCACAATTTTGTATTTATAACCCCTTGGTTCTTAGCTACTAAATTGCTAGGATATAGTCACCTGAGTAGTGCTTGTGGCCTTCCTAAATCAGTCCTCTCTTCTTGCTAAAATATTACATCACCTACATACTTCAAGGAGGCTCTATAAAATGTGCATTTATCAGTTGACAGCTACAGACCAACTCCCTCTAACAGGTCTGACATGTTCATCATTCTTTCCTCATGTTATAGAAATGTGTCTTTTTCTGTCCAAATACAATGGTAATATACAAATATATCAACATTTCCAAGTAGTTTATGTGGCCAACTACCTTTTCCTTCAGCTGTTGGAAAGTGGCAGGTGCTCCAGAGATGCCTTGAAGCATAGGCTCAAACTGATGAAATCCTGCTGGACACATGAATGCTTTGTTTTCTTTAACTATCGAAATTTGATAAGAGCCATTGCTTAAGTTCATATCAGAAAACTGACTGTCTAAAGCATCTTGAACTCCTGGTATTGTGTATTGATCTATTTTAGGCCTTTTATTTCATGTTTAATAATCCACATACATTTCAGGCTTTGTAGTTTTTTTTTTTCTCACAACTACTATTACAAGTGAAGCATAAGGACAGATGGAATCTATGATATTGCCATTAATGAACATTTCTTTTAGATCATGGGTTCTTAAATTGGAGCATGTTTTTTTTTTTAAATTTTTGATAACTTTCCTCACAATTTGTTTTCTTTATAATTCTATGTATTTAAAAACATTGTCCTGGGTAGTCCATTGGCTTCAGCAGACTGTCAAAAGAAGGGCCTAGGATATGAAAAAAAAACCCAACAGTTAAGGACCCCTGTTTATATAGTTTTTAAGATCATCTAATAGAGAGAGAGGAATTTTCCATGACTAATCTCTGAAGGGGCTAGATCAGGGTTTTTTTTGTCTATTTTGAGTTTTTTTTATGTGTCATGGACCTTATTTGTAGTCTGAGGCCTGTGGACCCCTTCTGAGGACAGTGCTTTTAAATGTGTAAAATTACAATACATAGGATTACAAAGAAATTCAATTATGTTGAAATAAAGATAAAATTTTTTTCACATCTCAATTTCACAGAGTCCCAGAAATCTATTCACATAACTATGGCAAGCCTGTGGACCCCAGGTTAAGAATCCTGCATCTGGAGTTTGTGAAGTGAATTTTATGTCTTGTTCTTTAGGTGCATTCCATTTTTGAATTAAATTTTTAATGAGTTGCTTTTTTAGTTAGTCCTTTATCTCCAGGGTTGTTGAAAAAATCACCAAAATCAAATAGTTTTGGATCTGTCCTTGATTTGAAAAATTATTTAAATGACATTTCTCTACTATTTGCTTCTGTCTTCTTATTTGCTTCAACACAAACATTATGTAAGGTTGGTATTTTTTATATTGAGTCCCAACTGACTGCTTACATTAGATTGGTACATTTTAAATCCATTGGAATTGGTCCTAGTTCAGTCTGACCTACCAGAGGTATTTTCAGGATTTGGACATATTAAAGCTAAAGTACAGGTTTGTTTCTCAATACTAACCAAATTTTGAGTAAATTCCAGTCTCATTTTAATACAGCCTAAACATTATTCAGTACATATAATCCTAATTCTTTGATAAGGATTAATAGAATTTCCCTCATGTTGTTCATAAAAGGACTAGGACACACTGGTTAATTACATTACCTTCCTTTTCTTTGTAAAAAGAAAAGAAACATAATTGGATATGGCACAAGAAAAAACACAACAATCATAACTATGACTATGAATGACAAATATTTACTTGTATAATGGAAAATGCTGTCAAAATGGACTAGAAAGCAAAATCTAACAGGGTGTTCTTTGTAAGAAATGTACTCAAAACATAAAGACAGAATTATGATGGACTGGAAAATAATCTCTTATACCTCATGTGAATCCAAAGAAATCAGAGTTGGCAATCTTGATCTCAGAAAAGGTGATAGTAAAAACAGACATGATAAAAAGAGATAAACAAGGAAACTACATTAGGTTTAAATTACCACATATCAGAAGTAGTAGTAGTAGTACTACTACTACAACAACATACACACACGTCCATATACACATATCCCCCAAATGATAGCGCACTCAAAGAAGGTAATCGAACTATAGTGAGAAATATCAAAATAATCGTCAATAGCTTAATGTGTTTGTTTGAGAAATAGATCTGACCAAAAGACAAACAAGAAAAAAATTAAAGGTTTGAATAAAATTTAAAAAAAAATTAATATAGCTAGCACTTATTTATCACTTTTAATATTTGCAAAGAGCTTTGCAGTTATTTGATCTTAACTCCATAACAACCTTAGAAGGTAAGTGATGTTATTCCCTTTTTACAGATAAGGAAATGAAGGCATGTAAATTAAGTTACTCAGACTCTTAAGTATAGCATGGGGCCATCTAACTGCGGTGAACTTTCTATATATTAACAAAATCCAGTGGGAAGAGATAGAAAGAGAAATCTCATTCATTGTCTCTACAGAATGTGTGAAGTGTTCATCTACCATGATACCCCTACGGTTTTTTTTTTTTGGTAGAAATTAAGGAAGCCGTAAATAGATACTAATTGTACATGGTTGAAGTTTGAAATATTTCAATCCAAAAATGCAGACAATAAATATATAGTTTTGGTGACATACCAATCAAATTATAGTGCTTTTTAAGATAATAGACAAAATGATAAAATTTATTTGGAGGAACACAAAGGTCAAAGTGGCACAAGTAAAATAAGCTTCCCAGTACCATAGCTCATAGAATAAAACAATAATTGTTAAAGCAGTTCAGCATTACTGATTAAAAAAAAAACTTGTCTGAGTTGATCAGTGGAACAGAATGGGTGAATCAGAACCATAAATATGAATAATTAGCAGTGTGTTCTTTGATTAAACCCAAGAACAGTAAACTCTTTGGATAGGGATTCATTCCTCGGTTGATAAAAATTGCTGTGAGAACTGAAAAACGGGCAGCTAGGTGGTGCAGTGAGTAGAGCTCCGGCCCTGGAGTCAGGAGGACCTGAGTTCAAATGCGGCCTCAGACACTTGACACATGCACTAGCCCCGTGACCTTGGGCAAGTCACTTAACCCCAATTGCCCTGACAAAAAAACAAACCAAAAAAACCTGAAAAACATATTGTCTAAAATGTTAAGTGAAATACTACAATAAATTCTAAATGGATAAATGATTTAGATGGAGAAGAGCATATGAAAAAGGATATTGAAAAGTGAGCTATCTTGTGTAACAAGGGAGAGATGATGGTAAAATAAATTTTATTTTATATAATGGAAAAGCTTCTGCTTGCACACAAAAGTGTCAAAATTAGAAGGGAATAATTAATGTGGAAAAAAACTTCAAAGTGAATTTCCATGATAATGATCTCATAACCAAGATACATAATGAATTAATACAAATATAAAGGAACAAGAACCATTTCCCAGTGGCTAAATGGTCAAGACACAGGAACAGGCAGTTTGCAAGTGATGAAGTAAATATAAGCCATCAATAACCACACGAAAAGTCTGCATGTCAGTAATAATAGAAAGGCAAATCAAAACTCTCATGTTCTTTCTACTTCATACCTATCAGATTAACAAAAGAAGAAAATAATCGTTAGGCTTATGGGAAAACAAGTACATTGGTATGCCATTGGTGGAATTGTCAATCTGTCCAACTATTCTTAAAAACCATTTAGAACTGAACCCAGAAGGTCACAAAATAGTACCTACCCTTTGACCCTACAATACTATTGATAGGCCCCAATGAGGTCAAGGATAGAAATAAAGAACCTACATGTACAATGATATTTATAGCAATGCTTTTTGTTGCAGCAACAAAATTATTGATGTCTATCAGTTGGTGAATGGCCAAATAAATTGTGACATTGAAGCATAAGAAATGAGGAATATGGCTGGTTCCAAGAACTACATAAAGAACTGATTCCAAGTGAATTGAGCTGAACCAGAACAATCTACTTGATTGACAACAGTAATGAAGAAAACTTTTGAAAGACTTGAAACTTTTACTAAAACAGAGGACTGATGAAATCTATCTTGCATTTCTTTGCTAATAGGCTAGAATATAGACCCAGATATGCATCCTCAAATACAGCCAGTATCTTTATCTTGTTTTGATAGAATAGATCATAATTGTCATGAGGAAAGGCATATACTTTCGGGGAGATAGGTTGTTAGCCGGTGACATTTAAAATCTTTTTAAATGGGATGCAAATTAAATGATGATGTAGTATGCTGGAAAGAGCAATAGACATATGCAGTCTCTTTTTTTCTTTGTATTTTGAAACATTTGTGCTTGCTGATGATTATTAAGCGCATCATAGAAATACTTTTATTAAACAGGTATATCATGATACGTACAGAGTAAGTAACCTTAGAGGAGATTAAAAAAGGTCTTAGGCAGATGGTAGTGTTTGAGTTGAGCCCTCAAGGAAGTCAGATTCTGAGATTCTGAACAAGGGAAAGAGAGCTTTCTAGGCATTCAAGATAGCCAGTGTAAAGGCACAGAATATGAGTTGTTCTTCTTTGAACTGTACATTGTGTGTGGAGGAACAAAGTGTAAAAAGATTAAAGAGGCCAGGATGTGAAGAGCTTTAAATACTAGAGTTCATATTTTTTGCTAGAAGTAATAGGGAGCCAGTGGAGTTTACTAAATGTGGGGATGAGGCCTAAGTGACATCAATAGACTTACACTTATGGAGGCTGGATTGGAGTGGGGAGAGTTAGGACAACAAATTAAGAGACTAAGCAGTAGTCCAAGTGTAAAGCAATGTGGCCTTGAGCTAACTAAGGTAGTGGCTGTGAATGGAGAGAGGACATACATACAAGAGGTGTGCAGAAGGAAACAAGATTTGTTTCATCATGTTTGTTGTATGTGTGGAGTTGAGTGAGAGGTCGTATGTGACACTGAGGTTGTGGACTTGTGACTAGATGATACCTAGGAACAAAAGTCCAGATAACCCCAAGATTTATTTTAGGCCTTTTTTGTCAGTCTAAGTTATATTTAGTTCTTTGAAATCATTTGCTCTTTCGAAAAAACATACCTGCCTGTCTGACTTGCTGAGCTTTCTGAGAGTGGATAAAGCTCCGTCTTGGACCCTCTTCCCTTTTGTCCTTATATTTTCTCTCTTATGATTTAATTAGTTCCCCCTGCGTTCAGTTACTATCTTTATTCAGAGAACTCTTTAATCTTTATATCCGGCTCATGTGTGTGTGTGTTTTTTTTTTGAATTCCACTTCCATGTTACCAACTTTCTGCTAGATATCTATTTAATTGTCAAGTCTTGTTGATCCTATTTCTACACAGAGGTTCTTAATTTTGAGTCTGATAACTTGTATTTTAAAAGTTCTTTGACTGCATTTCTGTATAATCCATTTCATATGTAAGCCTTTATATATTGTCATTACTGTGATTCATAAGCTTCACCATACTGCCAAAGGGGTTCATGACAGAAAAAAAAGTTAAGAACTTCTGCTTTACATTTCTTAGAAGCTGCATTTCATGCATCCTCCACGCGTATAGAGGTGTTATCCTAGTTCAGGCCCTCTTCACTTTTTGCCTGGACTATTGCATTAACTTCTGAATTGGTTTTTTAGCTTTCAGTCTCTCTCCCTTCCACTGTATACTGTGGTAAAATTAATATTCATAAATAATTTTTCTGTGTCACTGCTTTTCCTTAAGAAGCTTCAGTGACATCTTATTGCCTCTGAAGTAAAAACTCTTTGCATTTAAATCTCTTCACAACTTGGCCTCAACCTATATTTTCAGACTGATTTCACATTAATGGCTTCTTGTTACATACTCTAATTTCCAGCCAACCTGATCTGTTTGCCATTTTTCTTATACCATAATCCATGTCCCATCTTCATGTTTTTTTGCACAAATTCTTTCCTATGCTTCAATTTTTTGCCTCTTCATCTCTGTCATGCTGCCTACCACTTACCCCATTTATTTTGCATGATGTGTGTGTGTTGCTTGCCCTAGTAGAATGTCAGCTTCCTCCAGTATAAGGAATTTCCTTTTAGTTTTTGCATCCCTAGCACCTAGTGTATCTCCTTGCTCATGGTAGGTGCTTAGTAAGTACTTGTTGAATTGAATTCTCCAAATTTTAGTTTTTTCTTAAATCAGGAAGGATAGTATATATTGTATACGCTATATGTATGTATGTATGTATGTATAGACAGCTCAGTTTCTGTTCCAACTTCCATTGTCTTATTTTTATTTAATATTAAAAAAACTAGGTAAAAATGATAAGACAGATTATAGATCTATTTTGCATTTTTTTCAGCTGTGACTAGAACAAAAAACTCAGAAATACTCCCAAATTGTAGTAGAATCAAATTTTCTTAACCTGGATCAGTTTTCTTTGTATTTTTTAAAAAAATTATTTTTTTATATTTAAATTGATAAATTGAATGCCAATTCTGCTTGAGAAAGAGACTAGTATAGTGTATTCAACTTATAATTTAATGACTTTTACTTATATATTATATTGTTGTTTTAATGAGTGTTCCTTATTTCTGTACATCTGACTTTTGTTTGTACCTTGTTGCTTTGGAAACAAGTGTTTAACCCTTCACTTTGCTGATATTAGTGTCCTGCTAGAGGAGGGGACCTAACACTGACTGTGTTTGGTAGGAGAATCCAGTTAAAATTTATTCTTACATTCTTAAAATGAGATTTCGGTAAGCCAATTGTGCCACTTTACAGTTGTATATTTGATACTGCTAAAAGTTGTAGAGTCAGCATATGAGAACACTAGTTAAACTTTTAAACTTACCTTGCTTCTCTTCTAGAGAAGGAAAATGAAATACATACAGCCATAGCATAGTGTCTTTATTCTTTCATCGGAAAATTTGGTCTCTTTAGAAGATTGGTAGAAATTATCTCTGCTTTGCTGAGTCCCTTACATAAAAACTAGAGTGGAAAGGAACTAAATACAATCCAAAGACCTTCAGTGGAGTTTTTCAGCAACTGGAAGATCTTAAAAAGGTATTTGAGATAAAAAAGTAGAAAGCAGAACAGATTTTGGTTTTAAAATAGTTTGGTAGAATTGACATTTATTTTTAAAGAAAATAACCACCTTAGATAATGTGTGGTTTTGCGGGCTCTACATAGAATGAAAAATAATATATGAATTTTTTCTAAAAACAAATTGATTTAGTTAACAAGGCCACATTTCTTGGGGTAGTGGGGAGGCAAGGTAAAGACAGACTTTAAGCTGCGTGTTTACACCCCTGACTGGGTTCCTATTTGACCTGAGTCTGTCTTGATGCAGCAGCACAGGACAGCGAGGAGATGGTTACATTTCGCCGTGAACGCAGCACATTTAGGCGTCAGGCAGTACGGCGCAGGCACAATGCAGGGAGTAACCCTACCCCTCCTACATTGCTCATCGGATCACCCCTCAGGTACAGTATTGAAAGTTCCACCATATTCGGCATGCATGTAGCAGTCTTTTTAACCTTTCTTTTCTTTTCCCCCTCCCTCATCCCCATTTTCAAGAAATCATTTGAATAACTTTTATTCTCCTTCTAATCTTTCCTTTATTCTGTGCCTTCATAAGCTCTTTTGGGCTCTCCCTGCATGTGATGATGGGCTTGTTGAAATGCGCATGTCTATGTTTCACCATTCCCACGCCCCCAATATTGAGATAAAGCCCCCGGTTTTTTGTTTTTGGTTTTTTTTTTTGCAGAAAAGATTTGGTAGTCACATCAGTATAAAAAGCAGCTTTTAGCCAGATCTATTTTGTTAGTTCTATTAGTATTTTACTTACTGGTCTGGTATGGCATGATAGAAAGAATACTTTACTGAAGATTGGGAGATCTGAGCACTAACCCTACTGTCACTTAAAAGTTCTATGACTTCTCTTTGACTTCTAAAACAAATTTTTTCTTATTTGAAGAATGAGTGGAGTGGACTAGGTAACCTCTTAGGGCCCTTCTAGCCTTAATATTCTTTGGTAACAGAAGCATTATTAGTTTTGGCATTTCTTTCTCTTTATGATTTTCTGGGAAGAAACATGGGAATAATGAGTACATATCATTACTCCTGATTAATGAATAATTTAAACAGTTGACAGTTTAAGCTCCTAAACAAATATACCAGGAAAAGAACCAGTCCAATATTAACTCGATAGTTTATTTCACTGTTGTATTCACAAGTTGTCTTCATCTAATATAACCTTTGAACCTTGTAGTATTTTGATACCGAACAGTGTATTAGTAGTGGTAACTTGAGACCTAGTTACATATGTAAATCTGTCTAAATTAACATTTAACATACTTGAAGAAATGAGGGAGTATATACTGATTTCTCAGATGAGAAACATTTTCCTGTTAAATCTCCAAAATAATAATAACAATGCCCCATGTGAATATTTTAGTTTTATTCTCATTTGCACTTAGTTGTATTTGTATTTTGAATTAATTAGAAATTGGTTCTTAAAACAGCAAATGGAAGACTATTTAAAGACTTGGGCACCATATAATTCTAGAAGTATATCTCCAAAATAGATTTTACTACTATGTATCATTTTCATTGATATTCGAAAGTATTTGCTGTAAGAAGTTTCATAGAATCTTTTCACTTGAAACCCAAGGAAATATTATTTTGGTTAAAACCTAACATGGAGACAGTATAGGTGGTAGAAGATCAATTCTTTCCACCATTGTTAAAACAGTCATTCATTTTGGGGTAAACCTTATTTTTAAAAAAAATATAGTTTTATTAGTATACTGTTATATTTTAAAGTTTTCTCAAATTTTAATTTCACATTTATAAGGAAAGGTTTCTTCATCCACAGCTCCATCCCTTAAATCCTTGAGTAAAGTCACAGTGTTGAACATTTGGCTTGATTTCAGCTTAAATGAATAATTAAGAAAGAAAAAACCTCTAATAAAAGAAGCTATTTAGCTTAAAAAATTAAGCTTCTTTTGCTGTTTTTCTGTGTGTGTGTGCCCTTCATCATTCCTTTCTTGGCTATTATACTTCTTTCTTCCCTTGCCTTGCTCTTCCTTTATTTCATTAAAAAAAAAAAACCAAAAACTTTTTTTTGCTTATAGCTTTTTAGGGAGTACTACTATACTATGAAATAGCTTGTCATTTTGCCTATCTTTACCTTTTTGTTTCTTGCCACCTTTCCCTCTCCCCTAACATTACTTCTGGATAACTTCTTCCTCATTTACTCAATGAGATGTCACTTTAAAATCCTTGAATCTTTTTTCTTATTCATTTTTTTCTCCCAGGCCTCTCTGTGATTGGCTGCAAGTGGGCCTGGTAGTTGCTCACTCACTAAAACAACCTAGAGCTGTTAACATAAGCTGTCTGGTAAAGTAGATCCTGATGCTGCTGCCTAGTCGCACACCCCAGCAGGACACACAAAATTTATTTTAGCCTGTATTTGTAGGTTCTTACAAGGAAAGTATGGTGTGTGGGATTTATATGTAAAATGTAAAAAAATGCAATTCCCTTCTTCCCCAGACTAGATGTATAAGGCAGCAACTCTTTTTGTTTTTTAACCTGTTAATACAAATGTTATAGTAGGTCTTACCATCCTTCCAATCTGTGCTATAGGCTAAATGTTCTTATAATGTCTAATAACTAAACTAGCTTCAATGGGATTTTAAAGAGATCCGTATTATGCCAAATTCTAGTTAGTAGCAGATAGTGTTGATGGCATGTTATAGTACAATTTAAAGACAAAGTTTGTCTGTTTCCTAAATGATAACTTGACCTTGCAGAATCAGTAAAATACAGTTTACCTGTATGGAATTCTGAAGGAATAGCTATTATTGAAAACTAATTCTTTAATAATAGTAAAGGAAACAAGAAATATCTTGGTGCTACTTTTCAAAATTAGGTTCTCAGTAAGAATTCTACCTTTAAGTCAGGATAGCTATGTAAAATTTAAAGATTTTTTTTTTTGCTAAGAAGAAACTAAAAAAAATTGATAACATGATTTAATAATGCTTTTTAACATTTCAATAACTAGTTTTCAGCTTTAGATAGTTTAAAGCAAGTTGCTCCAAATTATAAGTGTTGAGATTGTTCTCTAATTTAGAAAACTGTTATCCCTAGGATTAATTGCGCCAAATCAATTATTTTAGCAAGAGTTGATACGTAATATGTAATGCATGTTATGATAACATTTTAATATCTTTCTCTCTCTTTTTCATCAAGACAGGCTTATAGATAGATGGGTTTTTTAGGTTCTCAATTTTTACTAAACTATAACTAAAACGTACTGTCTTTCCCATGGCAACTTACCAAAGAGATAGTAAAAACCAAGGATGGCAGTTTTAGGAAGTAACAGTAGTAGTATTGTGGGAGATATTTTAAGTTTTTACCTAATTTAAAAAATATCTACCTATAACTAGTGTCTGTTCATGCTGAACCTGTAGACCTGAGCTACTTGCATGATCTCCTTGAGTAAATTCAGGTTCTTTTATTAAAATAAATGACACATTTCTGTTGTATGTATGGAAAACTTTCAATTGTTATATACCTGTTTTTTTTAAAGCTTGATGCATGTAAAGATCTAAAATTAAATTCAACATACATATTAAGTGCCTGTTGTGTACAAGGCATAGTATTAGGCACTGGAAGTACAATGATGAAAAAATTACACAGTCTCTGCTCTCAGTGAGCTTACCATCCACTGGATGTGGGGATGAGGGGGCAGATCAGATATGCCCAAATAAATGTAATATATAATAGAATCTGATAAGGATGCAGAAAGATTTTAGTAATGAGTTCAGTGAGGTCAAGAATCTTTCATATAACCTTAAGACAAATATTTTCGAGCACCCGATATGTGCCAGACATATTTCTAGGCATTATGGGTAAAAGAAATAAAACACAAAAACTGATTCCCAAATCTCATTGCAGAGACAAGTCTTTAAAGAAATGATCATGCTTGGCAGTATGTATTAAGTTCTAAATGTACAGACAAATGTGTGAATTTATTTTTTTTTCATTGAGACAAATGTTTTAATGCTAAAAAGAGAGAACAAGCCGAGAAAGAAAAATAAAGCCCAACATTTTAAATTATATGGATGCTAAGATATTGGACATCTATCAGTATGAGATAGAACAATATATTTGAAAAATTCACAATAATCAGATGAGAATATACCAGGAATTTTGGTTTGGTTCAATTTTAGGAGAATACAATAGATAATAATCTGAACATAATAGACTGTACAAAACAAAAACAATAATAAAAATGATTATCCCAACAGTGCAAAAAGGGGTATATTTTTTGCAAGAGCAGTATACCCATTATTAAAATATTCATTATTTAAAAATTTTCATTATCCAAAATATTTAAAAAGCATAGAAATAAATGAACTTTACCTTGACATGGTAAACATCATCTACCTAAAACCAAGAGCTAGCATTATATGTAATGGAGAAATACTTGAAACCTTTCCAGTAAGATCAGGAGTAAAACAAAGGTATCTGTTGTCATGGCTATTATTTGATCAAATGTGAATTTAAAAGAGGGAAAGATTAAAAACTATGATTTCGTAGTGTTAATTGATAGAGCTTTAAATGTCACTGAAGCTGTTGAAAGCTGACAGTGTTTAGGCTTAATTTCTTCCTTTTCTTTTTTGCCAGTACTATTTCTTTTTCTTATTCTAGATATTGGATATTGCTGAGTTGATCATTAATACCAGGGCTTATTTAATAGTGTGCCAAAGGCTTCTAGAGAAGTATTTCCCAACATTTTTCTGTGGAAATTTTTCTTAGCAATTTTTTTCTTTCTAGAAACATTTTGAAAACACGAATTGATGGCAGAGTAGTTTAGATATTTGATTTGTGAATAGCTTTTAATATAAAAGTTCAAATGTTCACTGACCATGTGGATTTAGAGGTCACTTTTTTCCTCAGTTATCAATTTGATTTTTATATGATTGTGGCACAGTAGGAAATAATGGGATTTCTATCAATTTTCATTGATCTGTGGTACAGTAGAAAAGAATGTGGAATTTATAGTAAAAGGACCTGAGTTTGAATACCTGTCTGCTTGCATCATTTATATGACCTTTAGAGCGAGTCACTTAACCTCTCTGTGCCTCAGTTTCTTCATTGGTAAAATAAGGTAGTTAGATTAGATGAGCTCCAAGGTGTCTTCCAGCTGTAAGTCAATGATCCTGTGAAATATTGAAACATTCTTTTCTCCTTGTAATTATCATTCTAGATGAATGGATGGCATTATGAGTGTCTGAGATTATGGCATAATCCTAAATATTTATTTAGAATTTATACTCTTAAGATTCTTAAATATTTTCATTTTAAATAACCACTTTGGTACCTAAATAGCCCTTTCATTTGTGGATTTTTAGTGGATGGAATTATTTGGTTTGCTTGATCTGTAATTTTTGGTTCTGAAAAGTCATGCCAATATAAGCAGTTAAATGTTGTTTTACTTCAATTTTTTTCACTTTTGAATTAATTTCATTTTAGCAAATCCCCAGGTTAACTTTTTTTTTGATGGAGTAGCAGATCAATTTGTTTTATATTCCTGTTTTGTAGAAAATATTATTTTTCTGGGATTATATTATGTATCAAGAGCTGTCTTTTCATATGTATCTATTTAAACTGTATTTCACCTTTAGCAGTAAGACACATTGATGAGGAAGGTTGTTTTTCAGTAAGTGCTCACATATCCGTAGGCTAAAACATGCTTGTCATGATTGGCAGTTCAATTTTTATTTTATTTTTTTTACAAATTTTCCTTTTTTGACACATTGTCCTCTGTGTGCATGCTTGTGCTTAACTTTGCATGTTTAAAGAAACCCAATAATTTTGTGATTTTCTAATGGTTCTAAAAGAAGGAGCTGAAAAACAGATGTTCCAGAATGTGTTTGTTGCTGTAATTTGGATTGAGAACTGTATCAGGTATATTCTGCCCAGTCTTTTTATTTATGCAATTGTTTCACTTTCATATTTGTCAGCCTTCTGACTACAGAACATTTTTTAAAACACATCAAAGTATCAGTATATTGAACAGTAAACATTACTTATTAAAGATAGCTGACTTAAAACACTAGAAAAAATTGATGAGGCTTTAAAAGGCTCATTTCTTCTCCCCTTGCATCTTTTGGAAAAATGGCTAATTACACCTTTTAAAGATTTGTGGTATTGTTAGTATGGATACTATTATCAGTTCAGCCTTCAACTTCCTTTATAATTTTGTACTTTAAAAAATTTACTCTGTTGGAAAAATTTATTACCTTACAGCCAACTTGTGATCTGTTCTCTCAGAACTTAGCTAGGCTGGTCCTGGGAAAACATATATCCTTTTAACTGGGCCCATTAATTCACATACTCTAGTTAATTGATGTTTCCTTCTATGAAGTTAAATTTAGCAGAATGCGAAAGTGAGTTGTACAATATATAAAAAATGTTATATAATGAACATACAACTGAGCAGGCATCCATTAGTTTCACACTTTGTAAAGATACTATACTATGAACTAAGAATATTTTAAGATTGGTACCCTAAAGACTTATCTCTCAAGGAGGTTACAGTCTAATGGTTAGGAGAATCAGGACCTCTTTAATGGTGAAGGGTTTGGTTCTCCTCAGGGCTGCCTGGAACTCCCTGGGAGAGAAGATGCTCTGCCTTATGATGATGAGCTTTTGGAACTTAATGTTGAAGGCTGGGTTTTAGACCTCATTGCCTACAGTGGTAAGCCTGGCTTTGTGGAAATTTGTCGGCTCCTTGCCTGCATGCTTGTCAATGACAATCTTCAAGCCTCTGGGTGGCCATGTAGAATGAGATCCCTCTGGTGCTTGACAGCAATGGCCAGCTTGTTAAACATCCATCTTTGTCAGTAACTACCTAGTCTACTCTCATGATAAAGGCTGCCACTCCTTTGTTATTGCATAGCTGCATTTACTATGTTGTCAATCATGAGGATGGCAAGTAACTTCTCACATAACAACTTGTAGACCATTAGCTCTACCTTCTGGTCATAGAGCTATGGTATGTGTCTCCATTCAGAACATTTGTTTCAAGTGCCCTGTGACATATAGGAAGCATAACTAGGATCAGATATTTAAGAATAATGTCTTATCTTCATGTTTGAGTCATTTTAAAACAAAAATCTTGCTTCTGATATTATGCAAAAGCTAAACAGTCCTTTGGTTATAATTGTCTTCCAAGTTTGCTTGAAGGTTTTCTGAAACAAAGAATATATGTTAGACTACACTGTGATCTGGGAAAAAAGGAAAACATTTTCAAAGTGAAAATAGGTATTTGCTAAGTAATCAGAAATGATAAATCATTGTGGTTTTCAAATTGGCCCTTGGTTTGAATATTTTAGGCCTATGACATAATTTTTAGAGATTGAACCAGATATTGCTAAGAATATTACAGATAAGACTTCTTATCCTAAATTTTCTTTTGCCACCATCTCAGTTTATATATTTTTTTAACTTATCTTTTAGGTTTTCTGATCTTTGCTTGTTTGCTATTAGTCAAAACATTTTTTCCCGTTTAGTTCAATGAGAATTCTATAACATCAGAGCAACACAAGTTTATAATGAGTTTGAATACCTGGTATCTTATATTGACCACTTGTATGATATATTTTGGGGTTGGGTGTCCATGAACTTGTATGGGAAAAAAAAAATTACATATTTTCTTTCACCAGCCTTTGTTTTTTTTTTTTTGTAATCCTATGTACTTTATTTTATGCATTTAAAAATATTCTTCTAAGTGGTTCATAGGTTTCATCGTACTTCTGAAGGATTCTATGATATAAAAGTGTTAAGAATCTCTGTTCTAGAAACTGATTGTGAACCCTGAAGTAAGGTCTGTCTTCCAAAGTATCAGTTTTTTTTCTAGAGATGTTGGAAAGACTCCTTGTCTTATTCTGTTTTCTTCCTTAAAGTGCCTTTTTAGAATACACTGTAGAACAGAAGAAACTACATAGTTAACAAAAACAAACTCCTTAATTTAACAAATATATAATGGTTACCTACCATTTGCAAAATACTATGTAGATACTGTGAACCACATATAGAAGAGCATGCAGTGAAGAAGCAAAAAGATTTCTGAAGCTGTGACTCTTTAGTCCAAGCTGTATTGGAGATACTGGTTTACATTTATTTCAGCAATAAATCCTGCATATTTTACACAAGCTTTTCTCTTATGCTATGCTTAATGATAAATTTATCCTTTTGAAATCTGTTTTCTGTGTTGCTTCATTTCTGGCTGTTGTTTTCTCTTATTCTTCCCTATAATGTCTCCCCAATCCATGTTTTTTCATAGCCTTCAAGATGGTCAGCAAGGCCAGCAGTCCACAGCCCAGGTCAAAGTCCAGTCCTGTCCCCCTTCCCAGGCTGCAGTGCTCAGTGCTAGCGCCTCCTTGCTGGTGAGAAATGGGAGTGTCCACTTAGAAGCGTCACATGACAATGCATCTGCTGTAGGCGGTAGCAGTTTGCATCATGAACTTGGTATGCAGGCCTTATGTAACCTTGGTGACATGGAAGTTTTAATGCAGCAGATAATGGGTAATGATGAACTGAAATTCACTTTCCACCTAGCTCCATTTCAGCACCATACAGAGGTATACTTATAACAGAATTTGGGTTAAGCATGAAGAGGAAAATATAACGACTTTTCTCCTCCCATTTTTTCTGCACGCTTGTCCCATGCTTTTTTCTCTAGCATGTTCACTGTAAAGGGACATTTAAAAAAAATTTGCTAATGTTAATGTTTTATGCTTTCTCATAATCTAAATAGTTTTATAGTTAAATGCATAAACATCTTGTAGAAGGATGCTGAATTGTTCTCTTGAATGCTTAATAGTTCTGTTTCTTGTGGGAAAGAGAGACACGTCCTGAGATAATGTTTTGAAGTGAAGGTTAATGATTTTTTCTAGTCCTGAATGTTATACTCTGAGATAATTACAATTGCATTATAATACCAAATACCTTTCTTTGCACCTATAATTTTTTGTTAGTAGATCTATCTATGGCCTCTAATTCAGTAAACATTTAGGACCATAAGATCGTAGATTTAGAGCTAGAAGTTACTTTAAAAGGCAATCTAGTCTGTTTCCCTTTACAAATGTGGAGATGGGGACTTGGAAAGGTTTAATGACTTGTCTAAAATCACATAGGAAGTAAGAAAACAGGATTTGAACCCAGGTTTGTAGACTCCAGATCTAACATTCTTTCTACTGCATGCTGCTCTGCTCCACTTTGTGGATCCAAAGACAATTTTTTGTTTTTAAAAGCCCCTGCCCCCTTAAGGAGTTTACATATTTACATTTTACATTTACATATTACATAGTTCTTTACAAATAAGTAATAATAATGATGTTAATGGACAGATACAGTGCTTGAAAATTTGGGAAAGACCTTACATAGATTATCAAATTTAATCTTACTAAGTCCTAGAAATATTATTAACCAGTCAGTCAGTAAACATTTATTAAGCACCTTCTTGGCACTGTGCTCAGTGCTGGGCATAAGAAAAAATGCAAAAGACAGTCTCTGCCCTCAAAGACCATATAATGTAATGAGGGAGACAACATGCAAATAAGTATATAAAAAGCAAGCTGCATACAAGGTAAATAGGAAATAATTAACAGAGAGAAGGCACTGGGATTAAGAGGGTTTGGGGAAGGTTTCCAGTAAAAGATGAGATTTTCATTGGAACTTAAAAGAAGCCAGGGAAGTCAGTAGTCAGAGCAGAGGAGGGAGAACATTCCAAGCATGAGGGACAGCAAGGGGAAATGCCCCTAGCTGGGAGATGGAGTGTCTTGTTTGTAGAACAGACAGGAGGCCAATGTCACTGGATTGAAGAGTACATGTGGGGAGTAAGATGTAAGAAGACTGGAAAGGTGGGGGGGGCAAGTTATGAAGGGCTTTGAGTGCCAGATGGAGTATTTTGTATTTGTTCCTGGAGGCAGTAGAGAGCCACTGGAGTTTAGTGAGTGGGGAGAGTAACATGGTTAGACTGGCATTTTAGGAAAATCATTTTGGTGGCTGAAGGGTGGATTTATGGGAGTGGGGAGAGACTTGAGACAGGCGGACTTAGCAGCAGACTATTGTAATAATCCAAGCTTGAGGTGATGAGGGCCTGCACCAGAGTGGTGGCAATGTCAGAGGAGAGGAGGCATCTTTGAGAAATACTGCAAAGGTGAAATTGACATACCTTGGCAACAGATGGATAGAGGGGTGTGGGAGTGAGAGATAACTTCTGTATTGTAAACCTGAGAGAATGGGAGGATGGTGTTGCCCTCTATAGTAATAGAGAAGGTAGTGTGAAGGATTTAGGGGGAAAGATAATGAGTTCACTTTGAGACATAATGATTTTAAGATGCCTACGGGACATTCAGTTAGAGATGTCTAAAACAGAGAGTGATGTTGTGTAGGTCAGCAGAGAAGTTGGCTAGTTGTTAAGTCCTTGAGAGTGGATGAAATTGCCAAGTGAAGTAGGGATAAGGGAGAAGAGATTCTCATTTGGAGTATGTGATCTGTTGGAGGAGCCAGCAAAGGAGACTGAAAAGGAGCAGTCAGATATATAGTAAGACCACCAGGAAAAAGTGGTATCTCAAAAATCTAGACAGAGGAGAATATCAAGGAGGGGAAGGGTGATAAACAGTGTCAGAGACAGCTGAGGTCAAAAGAAGTAAAGATTAAGAAAAGGTCGTTTTTTAGATGAGGAAACAGTCTCAAAGAGGTTAAGTGATTTTTGCTCTTGGTCCAATAGCTAGTGTCAGTGGTAGGATTTGAATTCAGGTCTTCATCTATTTCGTAAATCACCATAGTATCTCTCTTCCCCCCCTTCTTTAGAGAGGAAAAAAAAAGTCAGCGGAACTGATTGATACGTTGAAAAAGTCCAAAAACATGACAAATGTGTAATATCTGTGTACCTCTCACCTCCACGGGGAGTATCTTGGGGGTGTGTTCTCATATATCTTCATTTGAATCTCACTTGAGTTTTATAATTTTTTTACATTTACTTCTGATTTTTTTAGTGTGTCATTTTGTTTCAATTTCATTGTGATAGTTATTGTGTATATTATTTTCTAGTTACTTTACTCTGCATCAATTCATACAGGTCCTTCCATACTTCTCTATACTCATCACACAAACAGTTTCCTATAGTGTAGTAATATTCCATTATATTCATGTGCAGCAATTTGTCTAGCCCAGAGGTGGGGAACCTGTGGCCTCAAGGTCTAGCCATTCCCTAGTTGGTGGGCATCTTCCAATTCTTAGATATCACAGAAAATGCTTCTATAAATGTTTTGCAGTATATGGGGATTTTTTCTTATAGTAAGCTTGTTTGGGTGTAAGTCTAGTAATAGAGCCCATTGTTAGTCATTTTATTAGCATAATTCCAAATTTCTTTACATAATAGTTGTATCATTTTACAACTCCATCAGTAATGTATTGGTGTGCCTATCTTTCTACAACTCTTCCAACATTCACTGTTGTCATTTTTCATTTTTACTGATTTGCAGGGTGAGAGGTAAAACCTCAGGATTGTTTTGATTTACATTTCTCTTTTTAGTGATTTGGAGCAGTTTTTAATGTGACTTATTTTTAGAACTTTGTTATTATCCTTTGACCATTGATTGGTTGAGAGATGGATGGCTATTAATCTCATATTTATTAATTGTTTATATATCTTGGCTCCTCTGCCCTTATTTGATAAAAAGATTTTTTTCCCATTGAACCATTTCCCTTCTTATCCTGAGGTGCATTAATATTGTCTGTGTAGAAGTTTTTCAGTTTTAAGTAATCAAAGTTATCTCTTTTATCTTTTGTAATTATAGATCTTTTGTGATTGACTCTGTCTCTGGTTAAAAATAACATCACCTACTCATAATTGAAAGAGATATAAGATGTTTCTTTGTATATTTTAATAGTTTTATCTATAATATTAAGGCCAAGTGTCCATTTTGAATGCTTTGTGGAGTGTGGTGTAAGATGTTGGTCTAAGCTTCATTTCTGCCAGACTCTTTTCCAGTTTTCCTAGTAGGTTTTATGAGATAGGGAATTTTCCCCTATGTAATTTCTGTTTTCTTCTTTATCAAACATTAGTCTATTGAGTCCTACTGTTTGTGAATCTACTTTTTCTAGTCTGTTCCATTGCTCTGCCTCTCTATTCTTTACCAATTCCAGATGGTTTTGATGACTGCTGCTTTATAGTATAGTTTTAAGTCATAGAAGTATTATTCCTTCTTCATCCTTGCTTTTTTTTCATGATTTACCTTGATATTCTAGATCTTTTGTATTCCAAATGAATCTTATTTTAAACTACCTATTAAGAATAAGTATTTTCTGAAAATGATAAAGTGGAAAAAAATTTGTGCATCTAATTTTGATATTATTAGTCAAATGTATAACTAGAATTTTACTGTTGGTATGTATGCATTTTCAAGTAACAAAGTTACTTTTAGTTGCAAATATATTCAGTGAAGTAGTAACAGTACCTTTATTTAAAGCTAATGACATCTCTTTTCATAATATTTTTCTTAAGTGAGCCTAAAGTTCTTTACAGAGACTATTCATATTCATAACATTGTCGTGTTTACTTTTATTTCTACCCTGTGTCATAGACTTTGCATTGTGGTTACTGCGGTAAACTGAAGGATTTTGAATCCTGAGACATTTATCCCAGCAGGTATAATTGCAGCATTAGTTAGCTTTCTCTTATAAAGGTATTTGGTGTGCCACGAAGCTTTACCTAAGAATCCTTTACTATATGAGCATCAAGTCTTTTTTTTTTTTTAATAAATTTTTAATGATATTGTTTATTCTCTTATTGCCTACATTTCTCCTGTATCCCTTCCTCTTTTTCCTCACAGAAAAGTCATTTCTTAAAACAAGGAATTTTTTTTAAGATAAAGAGGAAGAGGGGGAGAGGTCAAAACTGAGCAATACACCAAAAAAACTTATATATGCATTTCTCACACTCAGCAAACTCTCCCTCACTCCACCTCTTCAGGGGCATGTTTCTTCTCATACCTTTTTTTTTAGGGCAAAGCTTGTTCTTTGTAGTTTTGCAACATTCATTTTCACTAGTTTTGTGCTTTTTCTTTCCATCTACACTGTTGTAGCCACTGTGTATATTATTTTCCTGGCTCCCCTTAGTTCACTTTGTATCAGTTCATATAAGTCTACATGCTCTAACATTCATCATGTTCCTTGTTTTTTACAGCACAGTGATGTTCTATTCTACTTACGTGCAAAGATTTCTTTACCCAATACCTAATGTTGAAGTCTTGATGGCATAATTATTGGCATAATGAAATGCCAGTCGCTACCTAGCACATGAAATATTATTGTAGTCTTCTATCAGTATGTATAGTGGTATAGGCTGCCGAATTGGGTTCTTTGCAATCCTTAATAAAGGGAAAAACCTTATGAGTTAAAGGACTGTGATATATGTGTACTGTGGTGTATTAAAAATGACTGACAGAAGGAATAGCAGAACTTCAGTTTCATGCTAGAAACTGGTAGGAAAACTCAGTTTCCTGCGCTATGTTTCTGAAGAATTTTGGCTGTATTCTTTTATTAAATGCTTGACTATTTCAAGAGATTTTATTAATGGTGACCTCACTAGAATGGCAGGAAGGTAATAATTGTGCTTTAGGATTTTGTAGCACAAATTGTATTTAAATTAAAATGATTTTGTCTGGCACAGTAGGGATAATGAATTCTTTCTATGTTTCATTGGCTTAAAAAAGTACCAGTTGGGCTTTTTTCACTATATTTAGGATGTATTTGTGTAAACATATATAATAAAATACCCACTGGAGACCTTTTCTTGAGTTGAAAGAAACTAACAATCTGAAGAGTGTATTCTTTTAGTTGATACACCTTCTGTATATAATACTTTTTTGGGGGGAGGGGCGGGGTTTGTACTTTTTTATTTAGCCAATTCTGCTTTTGAAGGAGTTCTTCTCTTTAGTATTTTTGTGCCATTTTTACCACTATGTTAATTCACTTTTCATAATTTTTGTTTGCATCACTATTATATCTTTTCTCAATTTTTCCTTTCCCACTCTTTTGTTTTTTTTGGAGGGGGAAAGGCAGGGCAATTGGGGTTAAGTGGCTTGCCCAAAGTCACAAAGCTAGTCAGTGTGTCAAGTGTCTGAGGCCGGATTTGAACTCCGGTCCTCCTGACTCCAGGGCCGGTGCTCTACTCATTGCTCCACCTAGCTGCCCCAGTATATAATACTCTTGCACTGTACTTTGTGAGGCTATTTTGTGTGTATTTATGTATTTCTAGCATTCATTCCTTTTATTTAGAGAATTTCAGAATCAGAAGGGGCCACAATGTTTGTCTAGTCCAGGACATTTCTGATGAATAAATCTTCTCTTAACAGAAAATGGTCATCAAGTCCTCATGCCTTTGATTCTTCAGATCTCTTCCCTACATGTTTAAAAACTTGTTTTGTACTCCTCCACTTCTCTCTCCTTTGTGAAATAGTATCTGCTCATTATTATTCATAAGTTGTGTCATCAGTTAAACTTCTGTTTAAAATTATAATTGATGTCGATGTAATTTCTGTTGTCCATTATGTAATTTTCATCATCAATTTTAAAAATAGTTGAGAATTCTTTTAATTCTAATTTTTTTCACTAGTTTTCCAATCTGTTATTAATTCTAATGTTTGCCCTTATGACTTGATGACTTAATAGTATAGAGGCAGCTGATTCAGGAATGAGACCCACATGAAAATGAGTCATTGCCTGTCAATTTAAATTTTATTTTTTGTAATGTTATTAAAAGTGTTTGCCATATTCAGTGCCTACCACTTCTGCCCTTATTCTTTTTTTTTCACATAAAGTTGTAAGAGTGTATTGTTTATAGCTTGCTTTTCTTTGTAAGTATACTATAAACTCAGAATTTGTTTTCAAAGATGACCATAAAACTGCATGATGGGTGATAGTTCTGTCAGATGGCACCCAGTCTTGTGCCCAGTTCTGGCACAGGGGTTCCCTGGAATCTCTTTCTGACCACATTTTCTGTCACTATATTGTTCTCTGGCTGCTGTGTATTCTTGATGCCCCTACAGCTGCCTCTGACCCACAGCTGGTACTGCTTCCACCTCACCGCCTGTGTCTGAAGACCTCTCTTTGCATCCCTGGGCTGGAAAAATGACTCATTGTGATTTTTTTTGTCGAGTATCCCATTCATAGTTAAGTTTGATCTGCTTTTTAAGTTCTTTAGAGGGGTGTCATGGGAGAGTTTGGCAAAAATGCACGCTTTCATTTAAGTCTTGTTTAGTTTCTTTTTTCTGAGATTGTGCTATTTAAATATTCCATTTTTTAAAATTAATCTGGGAAGTTTATGTTTTTTATAAATATTCATTTCATCTGTTAATTTTACTGGTATATAGTTTGGAAAAATAGATTTTTTTATTCTTTATCTGTGGTGAATTCTTTTCTGTGTAAATGAGAGGAGGAGCAAAGAATGGGGAAAAAATTGAATAGGATCAAGGGAAATACTAAAATTAAACCATTTTGCATCATTCATATAGTCTTTTATCTTCCTTCTTTATTTTATCTCTCTTTAGTTTAGTTATTAGAGTCATTTTTCTGGAAGGAGAAATCTGGCACTCACTGGTTCTTTCCTAATGATGCTGAATCTCTGGCTACACTTTCTGGTACTGGCTGTACTTTCCCTTATTCCCTGATTCCACCCAATCTCCATTTATCCCCCCTATCCTCACTTCTTGGCATTCATAATATTCCCTGCTCGCCTTTATCAGCCTCTTTCCTCTTCCACAGTCATTCAACAATAACTTCTCCTTTGAAGTTGTCCTAAACTCCTTCCCGTTGGCCATTGTCTAGCAACCTCCATGGCATCCTTCTTCCTACAGAAATAAATTCATTGCCCGACTCACTGTCTTTTCACTCTACCCCTGCTTGAGGTGCTTCAACTAAGTACCCTATTACCTCATTTTACTTAGTTCATACTTTTGATCCTTTTATCACCCACAAATGGTCCATTTTCATGTACATGAACTCTGAAATTCCTTTGATCTTTTTTTTATCTTTCCCTCTTTTCCCATGCTTGTACCCCACTCTGTTTCTTGTCCTCACCAGGACCTTCATTCGCTCTACCCCTACGTTCTTTGGCCATCAACTCTGGACTTCACCATTGTCTCCAAAAACTCATATATCCTTTATCTAAGGAGAAGACCCAGAGTATCCACTTCATCGTCTCCCACCAGTGGTTCTCCTTTACTTAATCATGGTCTTCAGAAACTCAGTTTCCTGCCAAGATAACATTAGCTCTAAAACACATTTCCTCAGTTTACCCTTCCCTTTGGGCCTGTCCTTTGCTCTGATTGGAGAGGTTGGAAGGTGTATATCAGAAAACTTCTCCCACATCCTCCTTAAAAGGAGGGCAACCTGGGCAGCCATCTCATTTCCCAATGGGCTGCAGCCTTCCTTCTCTTCTCCCCCGCCCCCAAACCCCACTTTTCAGCTTCTTTTTGTATGTTGTCTTCCCCCATTAGATTATGAGCCTCTTGAAGACAGTCTGTCTTGCCTTTCTTTGTATCCCCCTGTGCTTAGTATAGTTCCTGATACCTAGTTGTCTTGATCTATGTCTTGTCAATGGGTCCAGATGGCTCCAGAGAAGAGAGTGAGGCTGGTGACTTTGTACAGCCCTCCCTCACTTAATTCACTTTCAAGTCATGGCATCACCTTCCAGATGTCATGGTCCTCTTCTAGAACAAAGGATAAACATCGATGACTCCTAGTAGGCTCTTGATAAATATTGACTCCCTCATCTTTCCCTGTCTAAGATTATTGGTGAGCTAGTTCAACTCGACACTATCCTATACTGTCAAATCCCTTGCTCCCTCATCCTGTTGCTGATCATACATTTTCAGTGCCTAATTCTGAATTATTCCCGCCATCCACCACCTTTCCTCCTATTTACCTGCTGCTGAATGAAGCTGGAGAAACATCACAAAAGTGTGCCAATTCTGTCTCACCAGAGAAGTTATGGCAAACTGTTTCATCCTACTCAAGTCTTCCATAGCATCCCCTCCTTTCACTCTTTGAATTGAATACTTCACCAAAAATACAGAGGCCATTCACTGAGAGCTCTTTCTCTTCCCTTTGCCTTACCCGGTATCCCTGTGTTACCTTCCTCCATTATCTGCTCCTTTAGTTTAGTCTTGGATTAAGAGGTATCCCTTCTTGCCAAGGAAATTTTGCATGTAGTTTTGAACCTATTCTTTCCCTTCTGCTTCAGCAGATTGCCCTCATTATCATACCCAGTCTCTCTCTAATCTTAAGCGTCCAATTATTGGTTTCTTCCTTGCTGCCTACAAATATGCCTCCTAATCTGCATAAAAACTTTTGCTTTATTCAACCATTTTTACGATCTGTTGCCCAGTACATGTCCTTTCTTTCTTGGATAAACTAGAGCATGTTTCCAAAATGGACACTACCGCTCCTGTGTGACACTGAAACAATCCAGGGGGCAGTGGCAGCCTTGGCTGCAGTTGGGGGGTGTTGAATAAATATAATGGGGTGGTGGAAGCATAAAGAAAGAAGAAAAATTTTGAAAAACCATACATTTCCTTCGTTGTTGACAGAATTAAAATTGTGGTGATTACATTATTTTGCAAATAAACACAAAATGCAAGTTAAACTTATAAGTGGTCAAGTCTGCAACCAGGTATCAACAAGCAAGTGTTAGCAGGTGAATGTGTCAAAATTTCAGTGCAGGAAAAACCCCCACAAATTTACAATAAATTTAAGATGCGGCATTTAAAATATAGACGTAAATGTATAATTTTTTTTGAAATGACAGATTTTTTTAAAACTGTTAAAGGGTTAAAGAAAGTAGATTTTGGGGGGGGTGCTGAGAAATTTTTTTTTTTTTAAAGAGGGCAGTAGGCCAAATAAGTTTGTGAACTTCTGAACCAGAGAAATCTATCTGTGCCAGAGTAGGCATTTAATAAATACAAATTCTCTTCCCTTCCCTTTCTCTACTTTCTTTTCTTTCACTTCTAAACATTCTGGCTTCTGACCTCATCATTCAATTTAAACTATTCCAAATTTATCCAGTGATCTCTTAATTGTCAGATTAAATGGCCTTTTCTTAGTCTTCATGCTTCTTGACCTCTCTGCAGCCTTTGACATGGATGATCACCACCTTTCCTGTGTTCTCTCATCCCTCTAGGTTTTTGTAACTGTCTCTCTTGGTTCTTCTTCCTCCTATCTGAATACTTTCTGAAGTTTTCTTTGCCATATTTTTAAAAATTTTCATCAGTTTATTTTGTTACAACTAAACACGTCAGTCACACTAGGCACCTCAATATCATTTAAATATCTTTATAGTAGAAACCTTTTATTTAAGCCCCTGAAAGATATAATCTTTAAAAAGAAAATACAATTTGTACTGGGGTTTCTTTCCTTGGAAGTTTATTTGTGGCCTATTCAATTTATTTTTCTAAGTAGGGTTATTTATTACATTGTTCTATAAATCTGGACAATTTATATCTTTCTAGGTATTCATTTCATTTAGATTATTAATTTTATTGGCCTATAATTGGGCAAAATAGCGCCTAATAAACTCTGTGTATTTTTCTGTCTCAAATGTATTTCTTGAAAACATGTTATTTGATTTTGGTTTCTAGGCCATTCTGCTATCCTCTTTCACTTTATGGGTGAGTTTCTCCCATTCACATTCACAGTCATGATTGCTGACTGTGTATAGGGTGTTCCTAAAGTCTGGACACATAGGCAAAAATGCGTATTTTCAAGAAATGAAATGAAATTTTCAACAAGTTTTATATGTAAGAAGACAGTTCCAAACAGAGGATTTTGTTTTGATCCTGGAGGCAATAGGGAGCCAATGGAATTTATTGAATAGATGGGTAACTTGAATTTCACTTCAGGGAAATCACTTGGTGGCTGAAGGGAGGGTGAATGGGAGTGGGGCAAGAATTCAGGCAGGCATACCCTGCTTTTATAATGATGAAAGCCTGAGGTGTTTATAGTCTGCACTAAAGTGGTGGCAATGTCAAATAAGCAAAGGGGCATATTGAAAAGATGTTGCAAAGTTGAAATTGAAATCCCGAAGATTGGATATGGGCTGGGGTGGAGTGAGAGAGAATGAGGAATCCAGGATGACTCCTAGGAGTCTGAGGCACTACAGAATGCTATTGCCCTCTACAGGGCATCCATCCTGTTCTTATATTTTTCTTTCTCTTTTTTGCCTTGTTCTCTCTATGTGGGTATGTTTTGCTTATGATTAATGCCTCTCTTGATATACCATGCCTCTAAATCCCCCTTACTTTTTCCCTTCTACTGGCTAAGATGAAATTCTGTACCCTACTCTGTACGTCTGTGTATTCTTCCCTCCCTTAAACAGTTTAGATATCACCCATCCCCTCCCACTGCCCCCTCTGTTATATAAATTCTTCCTAGTGTGCTCCTTTTATATATAAGGTAATTTACCCCATTCTTTCTCTCCCCTCTCCCAATGAAGTCCTCTTCCCTACCCTTCCGTTCTTCTTTTGGCATCATCCATACATAATAGAGTCACATCCAGGCCCTCATCAAATTAAACTCCCTCTGAGACTCCTAGTTATAATAAAGTTCTTATGTATCATTGTTCCATATATAGTTCCATATAAAAATACATACATTTTACACGACCTGGATCTGAACAGTGGATGACAGCGCTGCCAGATAGCTCCCTTTCTTGCTCTTAGCACTAGATCTTCTACCCCGGTGCTCTGTCTCAGCTGTCTGGCCACTGGAATGTTCCCTGTCGCTGCTGCTGCCTGCACCCGTGTGTATGAGACAGAATTTTTAAATAATAGGAGAGACATCCTTAGGAGGAACAAAGTAAATTTATTTCACAAACTTTGCAAGATATGGGCACACCTCCATAATGGAGGAAGCGAGGTAAAAGGGGACCTGTTCTAATTTATACTCTTAATGAAAAAGATTCCCACCCACCTCTATCCCTTCTCACCATTGGCTGGGAGGTGGGCTTACAGTCTAGGTGTGAAAACTACACCGAGGACCAAGGTTGATCCGGTCCATTCAGGTTTTTTCCCTATCAGAACTCAACTGCCTGGGTGGCATCTGAAAGTCTAGGGAAGGAGAGACCTTCCTAGAGCAAAGAACAAATAGCTCACAGGAAATTCATTATCTTCTAACATCTGAGAGAGGGGGAAGGACATGCCTTCCAAAATTACAAGGCCAAATCCCCAAACCTGTCCATTAGACATACCCTCTGAAGTCTTCACAGTTATCCATCCCATTCACCTGGAAAGTCCCCCGTCCCCAGTGTCTGTATACTCTGTCTTCCTAATCTGTGGGCTAGAAAAATGACTTTGTGTCATGACTTTTCTCAGCTTTCCCAATTAGAATAGGTCTGTTGTGTTTTTTAGATTGTTGTGGAAGACACATACATCTCCCACCTCCATTCTGACAGGCTAGGAGTGAAATTTAGTTTGACATTTGTTTCCCTGAGCTCATGCTGACTTTCCTAGTACTGTTTCTCTACCTTTCTCTTACCTACTTGTAGTCATTTTATAGGAGTTGCCCACCTGTTCTCCCTGGTGTTCATCCTTTTCTTGATTGACAGTGCTAGTTCTTCCTTGAATCCATAGTGTTCTTTTTTTGATCCTAAAAGTCTTTCTCTTTAAAGCTGCTTTGTGCTTTGAATGCTGCCCTTCTGGGGAGTGTATGTCTCTGCCCTGCTAGACAGATCATCCCTCTCTGCAGTAGCTCCTCTGCATGACGCCACGACTGAGGGAGCCTCAAGGGAAAAGAATAATCTCCTTATTTGGTAGAGGTACAAGGTTCAGGTGCCACAGAGGGGCTTGCTCAAAAGGAGCTCAAAGATCTGAAACTCTAGGCTTGACAAGCTGTTTTTCAAAGGCCTCCGGGGATCTAGTCTCTTTCCCCTTCCCTTTCAGTCCTTTACCTTCTGTGATCAACATTAACTGCTTGGAGGAGGGGCACCTTCCTTTTATATTTAAATTCCTGAATTTTGCTGCTCCTTTGATCAGTTGATTAGTACTGGGACTTCAAGGATTAAAGGCTCACTTATGAACAAAATAATTCTCTATGATGCCTTTTTCCTGTGTAGAAATACATGTCTGATGTCTTATTTTCATATTTTAATGTCTCTGTCTCTGCTGATAGAGCGTAAGCTCATGGAGGGCAGAGTTGGTTGTTGTTGTTTCATTTTATCCAGCGTGGGCTCAATAGTACTTGTTTAATAAGTGCATATTGATTGATTTATGATATTAAAAACCAGTGTAGTATTTTGGATCTGGTGCCAGAGTCGAAGTTAGGAAGACTTAATTAGGTTCACATCCAAACCCTTAGCTGGGCAGGTTACTGAATCACGGCTCCTTAACACTGACTGGTTGTTAGAGGGCTAAGGGAAAATAGTAATTTAGTGGCAGAAGTAAATACGTCTCCTTTTTTCTTAGGACTCTTTTATTGTGCTTTTTAAAAACTATTGAGAAATATTGGTCAGCCCAGTGGCTGGCCTAGCAACACATCCTGCCTTGGTGTGCTAATAAACTCCTTTTTTTATTTTCTGTTCTTGAGTTTTCCCTCTTTAAGCAGGGCAGAGGCCCAAACATAGAATTTTCTTTTTAGCAATCTGGCAAATCAAGGAGACTTTTGAGGGCCATTTGTCTATGACTGTTAGAGAGAAGGAGCCTACTCCATCCCCCACCCCCTCCAGCCTGCACTCAGGCCTTTGCCTAATAGCTGGTCTGAGTGGACTTCCCTGGTGGTTCCTTAGTCAATTAGTTAGCTGTGAAGTGATTAGACAGTTTAACTCCCCCAAACTCAAGAAGGATAAGGAGAAATAAGCCCCAAACCTAAACAGTTTTTCTTATTAACGCATGAAGATGGAGCAGAAAGGACAGCTGATGAGTACAAGTCCAACGTTAGGTTGCCCAGGAACAAAATGGATAAGGGGATACAAGTACCAATATGGAATTGGACCAGAATAAGCCTCCTCTTGACTCCCCATTAGGCAAGCTGTTAAGTTTGGAAAAGGAAAAAGACTACCAGTTTGACAGGGAATGTCCAGCATGGACAAGACTCTGTAACCACTGTTTAAAATTGTAGAAAAGAGATTTGGCCAGATAAATATGGGACTTTTCATTATTATCAACTGTGAATGTTAAATCCAAACGTGAAAAAATTAGTGCCTAAGAGAAAAAAAGACCATGGCATTCTTAAAAAACAAAACAAAACAAACCACTTTGGTAGCGTATGGGACAAAATTTTTAAATAATAGGAGAGACATCCTTAGGAGGAATAAAGTAAATTTATTTCACAAACCTTGCAAGATTTGGGCACACCTCCATAATGGAGGAGGAGAGGTAAAAGGGGACCTGTTCTAATTTATACTCTTAATGAAAAAGATTCCCACCCACCTCTATCCCTTCTCACCATTGGCTGGGAGGTGGGCTTACAGTCTAGGTGTGAAAACTACACCGAGGACCAAGGTTGATCCGGTCCATTCAGGTTTTTTCCCTATCAGAACTGAACTGCCTGGGTGGCATCTGAAAGTCTAGGGGAAGGAGAGACCTTCCTAGAGGAAAGAACAAATAGCTTACAAGAAATTTATTATCTTCTAACATCTGAGAGAGAAGGGGAAGGGCATGCCTTCCAAAATTACAAGGCCAAATCCCCAAACCTGTCCATTAGACATACCCTGTGAAGTCTTCATAGTTACCCATCCCATTCAGTAAGGAATAATCATAGAAAAAGGAAGTAGAGATTTTGATGGGCCCCAGAAAGAGAGCAATTTAGGTGGACTTGATGGAACTTCCACTTCAGAAGTTCCCTGGTGTGTACAAGGTCTTTCTTCCTTGGAGAACTTTAAAGAGGAACACTTCAGCCCATAAAAAAAAACTGTTGTGAGACAAGCTCAAAAAATGGGAGCTTAGAAGGAGTCTCAAAACAGCTCTCCCAGCTATTGGTAATGGGGATTCTTTCTTTCTACCTTCACAACCCTTGCCAAGGTGGAGACTTTGAGAGAAAGACAAGAAAAGGGAGAGAATCTTTTTCTTGGTTTGTAGAAATTTATGGCATTATAAACTAGAGACTAAAATTTGTAACTGAATTGTAATATCTTTACTGTAAATTTCCAAATTGTGGTTTAAAGTTTTTTTGTAGCTGCTAAAACATTTTAGTTGTTTGAGTTTTGCAGCTAGGATTAAGTGCCAACAGCACACTCATCTCTCCCCTTTCTGTAGGGTGATCCATATGTTTCGTTCTAATAGAAGTTGATTTCAGCTACTAGAGAATAAGCATAATTGAAGGTAGTTTGAAATTATTCAACAGAAATTAATTGTTTAGGTAAAGTAGTGGCTAAATCATCTAAATAGAAATAGACTATGCAACTCCAGAAGTAAAAACTAGTATTGTATAAGAAAATCTGTACAGAAGAGATTCAATGGGATGTTAGACTAGAATATGATTGAGAAATAAGATGAGATCGACTTAAGATAAAGTAAAGTGAGGAATTATTGTAAATGAAAGGTTAGTTTCAAAGTTGGTAGGCTTTAATCAAGGTAATGGAGGGATATAGAAAGGAATAACGTTTAAGCAAGTAGGAATGAGAGGAGAATGGGTAGAAAACTAAAGAAAGTTGGAGTCTGATTGCACTGACTATGTGAATGGGGGATTTGAAAATAATGAGTTTAGAGTTTTGGAAAGATGTTTTAGAAGGGTTTGATTCCATTGAAATAAGAAGGATCTGAGAAACTTTTAGAGAAATGCCTATTAGTAATTTCAGATGTCTATCAAGTTATAACACTGATCAGATGGAAACTCCTAGAAGTAGATTTGCAGCATGAAATTTTCTGAGTAGCATAATAACACTCTGTAATTGAAGGACTATTCGAAGGACATATCCCAATCCTTAGCATCTTGAGAGCTCCAAAAGAGGGGTATGGGAATATGAAACTGCCAGGTGGAGCCCCTTCATCCACCACCTGAGGGCTTCACAGGGTTTAAACTAGAAAGAATTGTAGGTACTTCAGAGTGTACTTTATCCTTAAAGGATATTTTATCAGTTTGTACTTTATCTTAAAGTATTAGAGGGAGGCTAGGTGGTACAGTGGATGAATGTTGGGCTTGGAGTCAGGAAGATATGAGTTCAGATCTGGACTCTGACTCTTACTAGGTATGTGACATCGGACAAGTTACTTAACCCTGTTTGCCTGAATTTCTTCATCTGTAAAATGAGCTGGAGAAGAAATGGCAAACCACTCCAGTATCTGTACCAAGAAAACCCCAAATGGGGTCATGGAGAGTTGGACACAACTGAACAGTAGCAACAAATAAAGTATCCCAACACAAAGGAATTGATTGGCTCATTGGGTGACTTTAAAGGCCCTCCCCCCCCCCAAAAAAGGGGGGGGGAGTTATAGGGAGCTCAGATTACCACTAGGAATTTTTTTTGAACATGAACTAACTAAAATAGGGACTGAAATTTGAGGTGCTAACAGCTAATGGCCCTTGGGAAAAGTGAGATTTTTAATGATTACCTATTGGTAACTATAAATGCAAGTTTAACTTGGTTGAAGTTTGTCCTGAAACTAAATCATAATGTGGTCTCATTTAAAGTGAGATGTGTTTTTCTATTACGATAATTGTGGTAGACCAGAACTTAATGTAAAATATGTTTTCTGTTTGGTATTAAGGTAGTATTCTGGGAAAATGCGATTAGGAAAGCTTGAGTTTCTTCCATGACCTTAGTGATATGTAAATCTCCCCCTCTCAATTTAGTACGTGGTGAGTCCTCTAAGTAGTTTAATCTGCAGCTTAACTGAGTTTACCTCTAGAGACTATTTAACAACATTTGTCTCCTTAAGGGATGTATGAAATTAAGACTGCTTAACTAAGTTTGTTTACCTTTTAGGACATTGAAGGAAATATGGGATTATAATTTTTTTTGTAGTATGCATTACACTTGTTTCCTGTTGTAAATTTAAGTCCTCTAGTTTAAAGCTACTAATATACATACTCAAATTGATTTGGCACAAGCAGCTGAGATTAGGATGATGCAGTTAAGGATAGGAGAACAATATGGATAGGATTGTGCTACTGCACCTTGAGTCTGGTTAGAACCAAAGAGGGAATATTGTGTAAAAGCCATCATTAATGCAGACTCATTTTGAAGTGACCCCATCTTTTAACCTTGCTTCACTTTGGGGAGAGTTGTGAATAGGGCCCACTTGCCAGGCATGCTCACTTAGCTCCTCTCCTCCACTAAGAGACAGGCCAGTAAAATTACTTGGGGAGGAGCTGAGGCAACACTAATCCAGTGTCCTTATGATTTCATGATCCAGTCAAAATACCTTTGCCCTCATGTGGACAGTGCTTTCTCCTCTCTAAAAGCAGTGCTCAGTTGCTATCCTACTTTGGCCTACTCACCACCAACTGATCCTGCCTTTTTCTGTTAATAAGTTCCATTTTAACTTTAAAAAAAAAATTATTAAAAAGAAAACTGTTGAGTATTGCTGGATGATTCTTATCAAATTATCCCAAATATTCATATTACCATGGAATTCTTGCATATTCAAATTATATTACATTATACATAAAATTTATTTCCAAAATGTAAAGCATTTACTATTCTATACATGTCAATTTAGACATTTTCTTTGTCCTCTTTATATTTGAGTTATTTCATAATTGTGCATCAGTTTAACATAGCCTTACACATCCTACTCATGTCAACCAGAATTTTTTTTTTACACGGCAGTCTGTAAGAGAGGACTCAGTATAAAACAATAAATTTCTATTTGAAGAAAACCTATATAATAAATAGAAAATATAAATTTTGATCAATAATTTGGAAGATGAGAGCAAATTTGTAGCTCTTAATTATCTGGGAAATGGGAAAACAGATGTTGCATGGAATAGTAATAATTTACATGTGATCTCGAGTTTTTAAATGTTAGCAAAAAATTAATTGAATTTTGTTTTTCATTCTGCCACTATCTGATTGATTGTGACAATCCTCTTCTCCCTTCCCCAAATAAAACAAAACACCTTTCATTAAAGCTGTTGGGAAGTAGCCATACTGACTTCTGTTTCTGTTTAGTTCTTCCATTCAGTTTCTGGTAAAGTTGCTGATATATGTGTGTGTGTATATATATATATATATATATATATATATATATATACATATACGTAAATATGCATATATGCATATATGTTTAGGTAGCTATAGATATATGATAGGTAGTTATATGTCTGTCTGTGTATCTATCTATCTATGAAGTGTTTAAAACCAAAAGCCAGATGGTCTGGATAACCCACAAAATAGATAATCATTCTTTCCTGAAATTTCAAAGAATACTTTTCTCCTAACCTAAGAGATCTATTATGCAAAGAAATTCTATTATAAGGGATACCTTTAAACCAAAGTTTAACATGGCCTGGGACTTGAGGTCCAAAGTAAAAGTGCTTTAGATTCAAAATAAGTTTGTTTTTTTTTAAAAGTCTCTTCTTTAATAATCTTGATTTTTATAGCTAGGGAAAAGAGAAAAGAGTTGAACCTAATTTTTCTTCTCTCCTCACCCTTCTATCTCAAATTATAATTACTAAAGTTACTAAAAAAGTACCCCAGTCTTTCTCTCGGCTTTCAAAGTAAGCAACAGTGCCACACCAAAGAATCCAGGTGCTTATTATTGGAAACTGAGGGAAGAGAGATGAGTATATGCATTTGTACTTTTTTTTTTTTTTTGGCCTTTCTGGGTTTGAAGAATTTTTTTGTGTATTCAGGTTGGAGCAGAGGCAGCTTGGCTTAGTGGATAGAAAACTGGTCTTAGAGTCGAGAAGATTTGAAGTGTAAGTCCAGTCTCTTGCCCTTATTGGCTACTTTACCCAGGGCTAGTCACTTAGCTTCTCAGTGGCTCATATGTTATTGTCCAACTTGTTCAGATCTGTGTTTGTAAGGGAAGTTTGCTTTGGGGGAATTTTCCTTTATTAACAAATTTATGCATTTGGAGTAAAGCAGACACTAACAATTAAGTATCTTTGAGCACCCGGAAATCCTTCAGATTATTATTTAGAGCAGTGTTTTGGGGGTTTTTTGTTTTTGTTTTTCTACTTAAATTTCCATGAGAGCAAAACAATTTATTGTCCCCCTGAGTTCATTGTAATTGGTTTTTGAGATATAATCTACTTACAACAATTGTCATTTAAAAAATGTTTTCTTTCTGTGTGCATTTTGTGGCAATTTTTGGGTTGGCCTGTGTTCTGAGTAATTGTTGCTAAATTATCTTAAATTTCCAATCACATGACTTGTAATAGATTAGAAAATTGCTGTACTGTTAACTAATTTTGATCTAGAACTAATGTTGATGTTAGCATAATTGATTGGTCTTTTGGCTATTTCTTCTTACAAAACTCTAAATTTGTAAGCATTGAAGTTGATTTGGAATTTTATTTCATATTAAACCAAAAGCAGCCTTGGTATATTAAGTTGGTTGGTTAGATCATCTGTAAAGAATATTAAATTCATCTGATTCTATCTAGATTTGTTGTACTGAGTTTGGTAGGGTAAAATATGTTGAAGTTCTGATTTATCCGATACTCATTTCCATTTATAACATGTTAAATTTTACATGCTGATCATTTAGGAAACAGAAGACCTATAGAATTTTATGTTGTATTTTGTTCATTATTTAACAGTTATGTATACTGTAGAGCAAAAGGGAAAGTGGGAGCTGCACCCATATTCTAATAGTCCTTTTTCTTCACCCTCTTCCCCCCCCCCTTTTTTTTTTGGTAGGTAAGTTCTCTTCTACACTTTATGAGACTGGTGGCTGTGACATGTCACTTGTGAATTTTGAACCAGCAGCAAGAAGAGCATCTAATATCTGGTGTGTGCAAATTCAATTTCAAATTAATAACACTTGTTTTTTTTAGCTAAATGCTTTGAACTAAAGTTTCTGAGCCTTGAATCATAAGTATGGTTATGACAGCCTTTATATTTATGCAGATTTAATTAATTTGTCAGCTCATTTTCTTTTTTTTTTCTTTTTTTTGTCAGCTCATTTTCTAAAATTTTTTAGCTAGAAACACTTCCCTTGGAAATTGGGAAGAAATATTTTTAAAATAATAATCAGGATTCAAATTTTCTTTTATATTTTTTTTCTTGTGGGGAAGAATTCTTTTGTGATTTGGTTTCCGGACATAACTACATTTTCTGAGTTTATGCTGAACAGTATTTATATGGAAAAACTTATAATTAAATCCTTTAATTTAAATTTTATGTCATTAATCTTTTTTTGTGTCTTCTCTTTAAAATTACATTTCCTTCTGAGGGCTATCAAGTGTGTTGTGTGTTTGTTTTGTTTTTTAATAAAAGAACTAGACTTTATGTACCATTGATTTTATGTAAACCATTTCTGAAAATGAGGATTTTTTTCACATTAATATTTTTCTTAGGAATAAAATAGAAAAATATGACAGCAATTGAGGGGGATGCAAATTCAGTTTCAATAACAAATTTATTAAATATTTACTCTGTGGAGGCACTAGATGCTATGTGAAAAATGCATGCCATCCCTACCCTGAAGGAATTTATCATCTGATATGACATATATACAAATAAGTATTCAGTGAATCCTGTCCTGGGGCAAAAGGGATATTAAGATAAATTAGATCTAGACAACTTTGTGTAGGAAAGATCAGAGACTTCTTAGAGGAAATGGCAGCTGAGCTGAATTTTGAATAGAGAGAAGGATTTCAACAGTTGGGGATGAATTTGAAGTTTGTTCTAGGTGTTTGGAATGAATTTATCTCTGCTAATTAGGTTCACTGAGTTTTAGAATCATTGCAAAGTTGTATATTTTTCTGCCTCCTCTCAGTTATCCTTTCCCTAGTGAAGCGAAGCTGCCATTTGAATTATTTTGCTCATGTGTAAAATAAAGATGTTATTTAAATGATTGAGATTAGATTGAAGTTCTAAGACTTTTTTCATTTGAACTTTGTTTTAATAATCAGTTATCTTTGGAGTTACACTGAAGTTACATTGAAGAGTGTTTGTCTGTGTGTTTAAAATAGCTTACTAGAAGGGCATTAGCCAGTATTAGGATAATTGAACTTTGACATTTCTGTAGGACTCTTTAGGTGCTTTGCATACATGATCGAATTTGAACCTTAAAATTTAGCCAAAAAGAATTGAGATTTACTATGAAGAATGCCACAGTTATATTGCTATTTTACTGAGAGGAAACTGAGGCTTAGAAAGATTAAGTCACTTGCTTATGGTGATATGTGAACCAGAATCAAACCCATACCATCCTTCTGCTATAAGGTCGCGTGAGAGACATCATAGTGTAGTAGAAAGAACGCTGATTTAGAATTTGAGGACCTGGTGCTGCTGGTTCTGCTCTGTGTTATTTCTGTCACCGTAGGAAGGCCACTTAACTCCTCTATGCCTCTTGTTTCCTCAGTTGTAAAATGAGCCCTATAATGATAGTTTATCATGCCCGATAAGTAAAATATATAGCAATACTATCATCTCCAAGCTTTTTTAGAGTCAAATTTCAAAGTACACTCTGTCAAAATGAAAAAAAAAATGTTGAAACTCTCTTGTGACTCAATAGCTTTTCTAGCTGGCCTAGTAGAATATTATAATTAATAAAACTTTTGATTAAACTAGCATTGTATATAGATTCAAAGAGTATAGAGGAAATGGAAATACTTAATTGTCCTAACATGACTAAGAGAAAGAAAAAAATTGTACCATAAAACTTAGAATTAGCTTGGACATTTAAAATATGAAAATAGTTGCATAATGGAAACTTATTTTGGGTCGTGTATTTGTATGTGAACTTACTATGTTTTAGAACTTTAAGATGGCAAAATCACTATATAAGTTACACGTCTCATTTCTGGAGATTTGCTTACGAAAACTGATTGATTAAATTATAATCTAAAGTGTTTCTCATTTTGTTTTAGTGACACGGACTCTCATGTATCCAGTTCTACCTCAGTTCGATTTTATCCCCATGATGTGGTAGGTTTTATATTTGTGTTTACAAGTTGATGCAACTTCGAGGTTTGGTGAAATACCGGTGGATTAATGAAGATAGAATTGCTATGTTCTTAACTCTCATTTGTTCTTATAGTGTTATTTTATAAAGTGAATTTTATAAGTTACACATATTTGTAGACCAATAAAATTTAAAGGTTGATGTGGGGATTTGTAAATGTATGCCTTCTCGCTAAATTAAATTTCTGATATATGTAGCAAAATTTTAACTGTACCAAGTTCATAAATGAAATTTTTGTATCATGATTTTAGCAGAAATAGTAGTAATTTATTGAATTATAGTTAATATCATTTAAAAGACTTTGAATCAACAACATTAAAATTAAAAAAAACTCTTCAATATCTTTGCCAAGAAAATCCCATGGATGGTACTAACCATCCATGGAGTTATGAAAATTTGGACATAACTGAACAACTTGATGACAACAACAACAAAACCATACTTGGCTTTGTGAGATTTAAAAAAAAAAAAAGAAAGTAGTAAATGACATCTCCTTTACCCTCAGGTAGATTTAAATCTAGTTGGAGAATGCAAATTTACATAAAACGTTTACGAAGCAAAAAATCCAAGCTAATGTAGTACTAGCTACTATATAGATAGAATGCACGCTCTTTGAAGGACAGGGACAGCTAATGATGGAAGAGAAGGAGAGTAATAAACAAGGTCTTAAAAGATTTGAGGGATATAGATTAGCAGAAAGGAGAGGGAAGAGAATTTCAGGCAAAAGAGAGTTGCATTTATGAATGCACAGAGGAATGTGTCCGTTATAGAAAGAAAAATTATTTGACCATATGAGAGATTCAGAGTTGATTTTGAGAAGAGCATAAAGTTTCAATTTTTTCTCACAACAAATTTCTAGAAACCAAGTTATGAGACAAAAGGGTTAAAAAGGATTTTTTTTTAATCCTTCATTTAATTTTGTTACATATAAACCCCTTTTTTTTGCCACTAGGTGACCTTTTTTTTTTTTATTGCTAAAGCAAGATCCTGAGTTTATAGATTGCCCAGTAGATTGGTTATTTTTAAAGATGGGGGAGGCTGGGAAGCAAATTGTCAACAAAAAATGAAATGTAGGATGTTTGGGTTTTTTTAAGTAATGCTTGTCGAGTGGATGGCCCAAATGCAATGTTGTAAAGAAATTAAGTCAAACTACTGAAATTTAGCCAAAAAGAATTGAGATTTACTATGAAGAATGCCACAGTTATATGCTAAAGAGACACCATGGCTTTATTATAAATGACCATTCAGTACGGCAGAAGAATTTCGAAGATGCTAGGGATTTTTAGTGGTTTTAGTGAAAAGAGAAATTTAATAGAAATTCACAAATGAACCAAAAAACTTACCATTTTTCAAATCTCTCCATGTTAAATCTTTCAGCCTTTTACCATAGAACCATTTGCTGATAGAGGTTTCATGTTTTCTTCTTTCTGGTTCTCACTTCCCTTGAATTACTTATGAATAAGTGAAGTACTCCAAAGAGCACAGGAAATGAGGAGGAAAATAAATGAAACTGGATAGTCAGCTCTTGAATCGTGAGTTGGAAATATTATAAGTAATACATAGTTTCCATGCTAACCTTTTTATAGCTCTCTCTTCCCCAGATTCGATTGAATAGATTGTTGACCATTGATCCAGATTTGTTGGAGCAACAAGATATAGATTTAAGCCCTGACCTGCAGGAACATATGCAGCCACAAGAAGAAGCTGCCCAAAAAGTAGAACACTATTATCGCTTTTGGATTCTTCCTCAACTTTGGATTGGCATTAACTTTGACAGACTTACTCTTTTAGCCCTGTTTGATAGGTGAGAAAATATTGTAATTTTTAAGTTACAGCTACCTTTGCCCCTTGATTGTAATAAAATCAGAGGTCCCCTTTTGTTACAAAGAGATTTCATCACAGAGAGGGGAAGCACTCCAATAAAATGTAAATTCCTTCAGGGGAAAAACTGTTTCATTTTTGTTTTTGTTCTCAGTGACTAGAATAGTGTCTGACACATTTGGGGCATTTAATAAATGATTGATAGTATAATGTTGCATGCAATAGATTTGGGTTCAAATCCTGGCTTTATCATTTAGTTACGTCAGTGACCACAGGCAAAGCATATAACTTCTTTGAACCTTAGGTTCCTTATCTGTAAAATACAGATTGTGCTAGATGTTGTTAAAGTCTTGTCCATCTCTAAATATGCTTACCCTTTATAAAAGTATCAGTGGGAATGTTTTCATCATATTCAAATGAAGTGTGGCTCTCCACTCCATTTTCTGTAGTTATCCTAAGTCCATTTAAAAATTGTCCTATGACTGTTACAGATAGGCAGGATCAGAAGGGATAAATCTGTCCATGAATCCATTGTCCGTTAGGTGCTTCACAAGTGACATGAAGCTATACAATTAAATGCTTCTCCTTAACACCAAACTACAAGAGTACAGCTGTACCAAATAGAATAGAGTGGAGGGTATAGGGTGACATATTGCACTCCTGCATGCTGAAATTGCACAAGATGCCCTCTTGAACATAAGTGGAATGATTAGGAGGCCTCTCATCTGTTGTTTGTAGCCAAAGCAAAGTTAGTAAAGACTGTTTTATAAGTTAAAATGGAATGATCGAGGATTCAGAATTTTGAATATATTATTGAATCTTTTATGAATGCCTTTGTAACTGTTGTAATGAAAAATAACAATTATAATACCTTCAGTTTCTTTCTAAACCTACCCCATGCCCTGGCCGTCATCACTAACATGTTCATTATGTTTTATTATAATATCTTACCTTATTATAATGTCTATCATAATTATAATGAAAATTATTGTCAATGTTCTATCAAGTAATATTAAAATTTCTACATAATGTGGTGGAACTAGGTTGTATTCTAAATCGAATTAGGACAAAAGAGAAAGACTTAGTTGGCATCTATAGCAAGGGTCAAACTTCATTTTACGTAATGAGATTTGTAATATAGTGCTGCATTCAGTCTTCTAATAAAATATATTTTAAGGCTTTAGACTTTAGATTTAACCTCTTTTGATAACCTGCTTAGCATTTTTAGCCCGGTAAGCTCTCTCAGCATTTATTTTGATGAATAGCATAGTGACACGCCTTCTAAAAATCTAGCATTTTAATAGAAGTGAATTAATTTCTTTTGTTATTAAAATGTATGAACTTTGTGTTAAAAGATTAACATTGCTGTATAGCAAGTTATGTTTAGATAATGTAACATACACTAATTTTATTCTTATTAGTTTCTTTAAAAATGGAAGGTAATCCAGAATACAGCCAATTTTTACAGAGCTCTAGAAAATTATCCCTAGCTAAGTATTACAGCTTTATATTAATAACTTACCTTCCTCTTCCCTGCCTAGCTTCTAGAACCCACGAATATACTTCGTTCATTCAATTTAATTTTTTTTTTCTTTTCTTTTTTTTTTTTTTTTTCAGAAATCGTGAGATACTAGAAAATGTGTTGGCTGTCATCCTGGCTATTCTTGTTGCTTTTTTGGGATCTGTCCTCCTTATACAAGGCTTCTTCAGGGATATCTGGGTCTTCCAGTTCTGCCTGGTGATAGCCAGTTGTCAGTACTCACTACTTAAGGTATCCAGTTTTTTGTAATGCTAGAGATAGATAGAATAAAGATGTTCACATATATTTATAAAACTGGATTCATAGTGAAATGCTAACTTTTGAATTTCACCTACTTGGGTATTAGACTTGGTTTGGGTAGTAGAAGGCAGTGGGAATTTGGAGGGATCAGAAACCTAAATACAAATGTCAGTGTGTAACTGGTACTTCTTGAAATGCTGTTTTATAGACGTGCGCAGAAAAGAACAAGAATTTTTTGCATATAAGTTAAAAGCAGCAATATGCATATTTTGTAATTCTTAACTTACCTTTTTTCTTCCAAGTAATATCTCACATTCTCCATTTATATGCGCTTTGACCTGTTGGGGACCTGTTAGCTTAAGCTGAGACCATGCATTTGTCTTATAGAAGAAATATTTAGTACCCTGCATTTTTGGCACAAATCTTCCAGAAACAAATTTATTAATTAAATTTTTTAAGCATCTCAAGAGAGGAAGGACAGAGGTCTGTCTTGCCTTCAAAAAATTCTCTGACCAAGCATTTTTCTAGTTAAAATGTATAGGGTTGGGGCGGAGCCAAGATGGCGGCTGGGAAGCAGTGACTGGCGTGAGCTCCCCACTAAGTCTCTCCAAAAACCTATAAAACAATGGCTCTAAAATGTATAGGGTTCACAAAGATTCTATAGTCAAGATGGAATATAGAAGTACAAATTTTAGAATAGTTTTGATTTGTCAAACAAAACAATTTCCTATATGCCTTGGAGAATCAAACTAGGTAAAACTGTTTAATCCCTTTTATACCACTCCCTGGAAAGATGCTTCTTTCAGTCTGGTTAAAGTTAACTCAGAATAATTCTTTTAATTGAATTAGTAAGAGATATATTTTTACTCTTAGTTTGATCGTTAACCTAATCCTAACCTAACCTAATTCCTAGGCTGATCGGCTAGAAAATTTTAGAAACTGGTTAATCCTTTAATAAGAATGATGTAAAAAGATTTCAGGGCAAGGCATTATCTCCTCAGATTTGATTAAGTACAGATAAGGTGTTCTAACCATGTAAAAGCAAGGATTATCTATAAAAACACTGAGAAAATGGCTTTTTAATACTTTAAAAAGAAGGAATTGGGGGGAGGGGTGCTTCCACAGTTCTTAGTAGGTTGTAGAGCTAGAGGTGCAACAAAGAAATAGAACCTCCTGCTCCTTGGTAAGTGTATTTGCCACCAGCCACCCCACTCACTGCCCTTTAATAACTGACAGAGAGAATTGATCATTTCCACCCCTTTTGAGAGTTGTGGTATACACCAGTTTCATTAACCCTCAGTTGTATAAAGAAAAACATTCAGGGCAGGTAGGTAGTACAGTGAGTAGAGCACCAGCCCTGGAGTCAGGAGGACCTGAGTTCAAATCCGGCCTCAGACACTTGACACACTTACTAGCTGTGTGACTTTGGGCAAGTCACTTAACCCCAATTGCTTTGCCTTCCCCCCTTCAAAAAAAAAAACAAAACAAAAACATTCAGGTATTGTGGTTTAAGGACATGACTAGAGTGAAGCTATAGAGGTAGCAAAATACTTCTAGACTAATGACTTACTTTTCTCCTTTAAAATTTTAATAGCTAATGTGATAAGACACATAGAAGGTCTTTAAAAATATTAGTCATTATGATAATTATGTAACAGAGCACTAGCCAATGAGCCTGGTACTTATGAGCATGCAGAGTGTTTCTGATAAAATTTCCAAAGGGACTTTGAAGACACATGAGGGACACATGAAGACATTCTTTAATGGCATCTACTCTGATGGCCACGTGATAAAGATATATTTTGGACTGGATGTGCAGCCAGAAGTGGCAGGTGAAAGGGAAGGTAGTCAAAGGGCTCTAGATTGCCAGAATCTTGTTTTTTCTTGGTGTGACTTCATTTTGCCTGGCAGCATTCCAGTGAGAAGAGAAAACAGTTTTCTAAAGGGAGAGCACTTGGACCCTCTTGGTCTGAGATCAGTGTGTGGCCTTGAATATAGACCTCGAGTCTTTACCTCAGCATTTGTTCTTTTGTTTTAAGTAAGGGATATTGGAAGCTCACAAGATCATAATGAGCCACCTGAGCTGAGATTCAGGCATGGAGTCCATGTGGGTTTTTGTCCAAATGGGGCTTATTGAGGAGTCTTGGATAGCTATCTCTGGAATCTCTCCCAACTTTCTCCAAGAAGCTTTGATTCCTGATAGGAAGGGAGCAGGAAAAAGGGTCAGAAGGTAGGCCACTCTGTTTGCCTCTGTGAAAAGGGTGCTGGACTAGAATTAATATTTATCTGCCCCCCTAAATATTGTTGCTATAGTAAGAAGATTTTTAACCACTTATCTAGCTATTATCTCTTAAGGAGAGTAAGGATACCCTAAGCACATAACTACAGGCTTGACTCCTTCCCACCAAACGCTAGTTAAACAAAAAAATCATCAGAAAAAGTGAATGGTAAACCTACTTATCTGAGCAAATTGCACACAGAAATCAGATAAATTGTAGTCTGTAGGTTCCTTGAGAACAGTCTGTTTTTTGCCTTGTTTTATTTCTCCAGCGCTCAGTGCATTTCCCTGGAATATAGTAGACACTTAGTATATGCATTTTGACTTGACTCGACTAGAAAATAAGTGAATGAATGAGCTCTTTAGGTGGGAGAGAGAGAACTTCACTGAACCAAGAGAGACCCCAGTCTTATTCGAGGGGAAAATTCCCCAAAATATCTTTAGGCAACAAGCTGGAAATCAGAAACCTGTTGAGCATCCATCTTCCCCTGTGTGTCTGCTGCACCCCAAAATCTGTCTCTGTCTTTCCCTTTTCCCCTAGTCAGGAGAGTCTGGATTTGAGGATGTCCTTTCTCAAAGTTGGCTTGCTGCCAGGCAGGAAAAAAACTCACACCAAGAGATGAACAAGGCTCTGACTGGTTAGTGCCTTTTAAATGTCTCCCCGTTTCTAGCCACACACCAGTTAAAAAGGCTCGTCTTCATCACTTGTAGTGCAGACCAGATCCTGGTGCGGAAAGTCTATGCCTGCCCTTAAGTCCCAGTGGACATTGTATCAGAGGTGCTCTATATATTCTTTTATGTTCCTGTTATAGTTATTTTAAAACTTAATTCATGTATTAGCTGCATGTAAAACCGCATGAAAGGCAGTTAAAGATAGCGAGCTAGTCTCAGATGGAGTAAGACTCAGATTCTAATTCCCTCTCTGAGGCAAACTGTTCATGTGATCCTGAGCGTGTCATTTAACCTTTCAGAGTGCTGGGCTACCTTTCAAGACAGTAAGTTGCTGAGATAGTGCAGATATGGATTGCTAATGTTTTCCCCCTTTTTTAGTTATTAGTGCCAATGAAATTACAGTAACTATTCTTATTTACTTGTATATGTACTCCTCTGCAGTTTTTTAATTTAAAATATCAAATATTTCTCAAATGAACAGGTTGCTTTATGTGGAACTAAGTTGATCTTTTCAGAAAAGATAAAAGCGTTAAGAGTAAGCACACTCTCGGTTGCTTCTCTTTCTTGATTCGTATTTGTGTAAAGCTCTCCTTATTTTCTCCTCCCTTTCCTAAGAGTAGGAGTGGGTGGCAGTATTAGAATCAGTGTGCTTCAGATGGTTGAAGAGAAATCATCAAGAGTACAGGTATTAAATTTCTAGCTGCCTGGGCCTCTTTCTTTCAGAGAGGTCTAGACATAAATATCAAATTTGAAACTTGGAAATAAAGAATTTTTTTGAGTCCAGTAACCAGTAATATCATTTCTCCTTTCTCTTTTCCTCTTACAATTACAAATAATCTCTTTTAGCAACAAGGTGTTGCTAAGAAAAGGAACTAATATTAGACCTGGACTGCAGTTAACTTTAGAATCTTGCTGTACATCCCTGAGAGTCTTTGGTAAAGAGTGAAGAAGATAGCGAAAATTTCAAGTACTGATTAAGATTGTCACTGTAGAAGGCCAGGACATAGGTGTTTTTATAATTATCTCTTCTGTTTAAGGGTATAGAAACAAGGAGAGAAGAGAGTAATGGAAGCCATACTTGAAGGGAATCGAAGGGAATTTTTTTCATAACTTTATGTTTGCATAACTTTATGTAAATGAGTCCCCTGCTTTTGTTCTGTTTTGTGTTTTTGTTGAAGGGGGGAGGGCAGAGCAATTGGGGTTAAGTGACTTGCCCAAGGTCACACAGCTAGAAAGTGTGTCAAATGTCTGAGGTTGGATTTGAACTCAGGTCCTCCCGACTCCAGGGCAGGTGCTCTACTCACTACACCACCTATCTACACCCCCCCCCCCCCCCCC
>CM053624.1:164968313-164989307 GCA_028646595.1 Phalanger gymnotis | reverse complement strand
TTCACACCTCATGCCTCTTATAGCATGTCGTAGGCCCCTCCTCCCATAATTTTTCATCTCTAATTTTATAAATCTTATAATTCCTTGAAGATTTATTTAAGACCTCCTTCTTTTATTAACTTAGGCCTTAATGATCTTAATCTTTTATTGATTACTTCAGTTTTTAATGTGTATCCCAGAGTCTAGCACCTAATTACTATATATTCTCTGGAATTAGATTCATTGTTTTCTACATGTCCTTTGATGTTCTGTCAGAGAGCTTTGTACTCAGTTGGTGTTGGGGATATGTAGACTAAGAATATTCTTGGGCCCTGAATGTGATAGAGGAAGGGTATTTGAGGGTAGAACTTAAAAATTAATTATATTCCTATATTTTGTGGATTAGAGCATCTCTCCCTGGTTACCACTGCTCTCTGTGTTGTTTCCTTAATTAGAATGTAAGTTCCTTGAGAACAAGGAACAAGCAAACTTTTATATCTTATATTTCTCACCCTAATGCTTAGCACAGTGCTTGGCCTTAAGGCTTAATAAATGCTTTTTTTATTCATCTGTTATAAAATGAGGGAGGGAGTGAACAGAAGGGAATCTGGATTCATAGTCTTAGAATTGGTTCCATTTTGGATTTGAATGGAGTAGATTTTAGGGTACTTCAAAAACATGATTTCTGATTGAAATTTGTGAATTGTAGAATTTTATCTAGTATATCACAGCCTTGCCTCCCTCCATTTTGCAGATAAGAAAATTGCAGCAGATAATGGCAGGCTTCCTCACTCCCATTCACAAGCTCTTTCTTTCTCCCCATTCATTCACTTATTACACAGACATTTGTTAAATGTTCTTTAAGTATAAGGAATTTATAGTTGCTATGGAAAATATTAAATCGCAGAATATGCAGGCTTTACATTCAAGGGTCTTGCAGTTAAAGAGTACAAAGGACAGGTATGTTTTTATCCTAAAAGGCAGTGAGAAGCAGTCTCACAGATGAGGATGATCAGAAAGGGGAGACCTCATAGAGGAGGTGTACTTTAAGCTGAGCTTTGAAGGAAGCCAGAGATTCTAAGAGGATGAGGTGAAAAGGAGTTATTTCAGGCTTGCGGGGAAGGCTGCAAAACTGTGGAGTTGGGAAATTGAGTGTATTTGTGTGACAAACAGCATTCGGTTGGCTGGGCTGGACAAGAGTACATCAAGGGAAATGATGTACACGTTTTCATATGTCACAGATTTCCCTCTACATCTTGCTGTGTAACGTGTTCAGTTATAGTTATGTTTGAAGTGTCAGCAGAAAAGAGATGTCCAGAATGAAGCAGAAATGCTAGTTTGGAGCTGTGGGAGTTTGGGGCTGGAGATAAAGATGTGGGAATTAACCTCTGTAGCCCCATGTGCTATTCACAGAGCCCACGGCAGCTATAAATATGCCAGCGTAGTTCTGAATCACAAAATGTAACAGACTCTCCACATGGAAGAAAGAACCAAAACATTGATTCAAACACCAGAAAGCCAAATCCATCATAGTAACAAAGAAATGTTAGCAGTGCAGTGGCACCACCATCCCTAAGCCTTCCTCTGTTAGGGCCTTCCCACAAAGGAACACCCTCAAGCAAAATGCCTTTCTCTCACTCCCAGCTAGCTGCTTGCTTTCTGCTCCCTCTCTCAGCTCTGACCAACTTCATCTTAGCTCTGCTCCACCCCTTCCTGTTCTACCCGTTAAACAAGTGACTCCCACCACAGGCTTCATGTGACTCAGACTTATGTGACTGAGGCTTCCATGTGACTTAAGCAGATCACATGGTCCTATAAAGATCTTTCCATTGACATTACCAATACATTCAGCCCCAAGATCTTGCTTATCCATTACATAGGTCAACTAGTGTCAACAGAACTTTACAACAATATAACAGAGATAACACGAAATAAGCACATAAAACAATAACTTAGGGTAGGGCTTGAGCACAAGCATGTCATCATTCCCCCCTCAAACTAATGGGGCCCCAAATCCCTTGGGGTAAGGGATGAAGGTCTCTTCTTCAATAGCTGCTTCCTGCTGAAATTGGACATAGAGCTGTCCATGCCCCCAAGAGATCCCATTTGAGAGGTCACTTCTTTAGCCGGCATCTGGAACTTGGTTGGCGCCAGATCCAGGGGTGACACGTCACAGTTGTGGACAGGGTGTGACATCCAGCTTAAGCTATCAGGCATCAACAGGTGGAGGGTACTAAGCCTGCAGGAAACAAATCTAGCAAACAAAGTGAACAGACAAAAAGCCAAGAAGAAACAAGGAGACAGTAACCAGAAGCAGGGTAGATACAGGGTCAGCCATGCTTCTGGAGTCCATACACCCACTAGCATGGCTTCATTCACGATAGAATATATGAGTTAAATACAATTTGGTAATCATCTTCTCCCGAATAAAAAGTTACGATATTGTCTTTCCTATATGCTATAATTTCCACAGCCTTTGAAACATTGTCCAGCTTTCATTTTACATGTACTTTAGCTCCCAATTTTACTGTTTCTTTATCTTAAATCTCCTGCCTTCACTTTGGAAAGTGGTTCTAAAGTGAGCAGGATCTCAAGGATGTAATTTATCTAACTTTGTTTCTTTCCGTTTCCTTTTCAGAGTGTCCAACCAGATTCTTCTTCACCTAGACACGTAAGTTTTTATAGTCCACGTAAAATACAGCATTTAACCAAACCTGCTTTAGTGTCAGTGCCTCAATGAAGGCCCACAATACTATCACCCAACTGATGAGTCATGAAATATTCCTGGAGATGCCAGGAGATGCCTTGAGAGGTTCTTATCAGCTCCTAATAAATTGTCGGTATTTGGCAATTGAGATAAATTATCAACCTGTATGTAATTTATATTTGTAAGTTCTAGGTGTGACATTGAAGATTATTCTAACTAACTCATTTTTGGCAAACCTTTCTGTAGAATGGTAGCATTTAAATAAGAATTGATAAGGTGAAACATTACATATTCTGATTGTACTTATTGTTATATTCATATTGATGTTCCAGAATTTAAGGTCCCTCCTGATAGAATCTAAGTTCCTTGAGAGCAAGAACTGTTTTATTTTCATTTTTATATACACTGAACCTAATATGGTGCCAACTGTATAGTAGGAACTCATTGATTGAGCAATATCATAAATAAAATTAATAGGTAAAGATGAATTTTATCCACTCATTTTGTTTGCATTGTCTGCTTGCTTCTCAAGGATCACTAACAGCTAGGGAAACAGATGGCTATAAGTTTCTCTTTTCCTTTTCCCGTCCTCTGGGAAGCTTTTTTAGTATAGTGGAAAGAACATTGGACGAAGATTTAACAAGTCTGGATTCTAGTCTTTAAGAGTTGGGCAGGCCATTAGAGATCATCTAGTTCAAACCCCTGTAGTGGAAAGGGCAAGTGGTGCCTAAGGAAATGGCTTTTATTACATGCTTACTCTGTGTCAGTAAACACAGAAAGGCCAAAACAGCCCTTGACCTTAAGGAGCTCACCATCTAGTGAGAGACACCATGCAAACAACTGTGTACGAGCAAGATACTAATGGGATATATTGGAGGTAATCTCAGAGGGAAGGCACTATGGGAAACCAGGAAAGAATTCCTGCAGAAGGTGGGATTTTAGTTAAGGATTTAAAGGAGCCAAGGAAACCAGGACTTGGATATGAGGAAAGAGAGTAGCATTTCATGGGAGATTGAATCCCTGTGTTATCTCTGTGAGAATAGCATAATCGTTTAATCTTTGTCACTCATTTAATCCTCACTTTTTTTGTCCTTAAAAACTGGTGAATAGGGCATGGGGTGGATTAAGGTCTTCATTTGATTGATATAAGTTTAAACTTGATGAGAATTAAAGGTGAATGGGAATATATTTTGAACTCTTAGATAACATAAATACCCAATATATAATATTGTCAAAGAGAGGTATATTTTTAATTAAATGAATTATTTTTCAGTAACTAAACTAATTTCTGTCATTTCCAGGGTCATAATCGTATCATAGCCTATAGTAGACCAGTTTATTTCTGTTTGTGTTGTGGTCTTATTTGGCTCCTGGATTACGGTAGCAGAAACCTTCCCACCACTAGGTTCAAGTTATATGGAATGGCTTTCACCAATCCACTGTTGCTTATGTCAGCCAGGGATTTAGTTATAGGTGAGTCATATTTAAATTTTTATGTCAGCAACTTTAATTTATTAGTATACTACCAGTATTCACTGATGAGTTAGACTGGCTGCTGGATGCACTATCAAGGAAGATATACGTACTGTAATTCTGCTTTGATTGTTTATATTAATCTGTTTAGTGGAGGGAAATGTCTGATTTCTCAGAAGTAAGAACTATGAATATTATGAAAATATTTTAGAAAATGCTCATTTAATATATTTAGTAAGCAGAATAAGTGAATCACATGCCCTTGTGAGTTGTATACTTGATGTTCTCATTTAAAGTGGCTGAAGTAGCTGTTTTTTAGGAAGCTTAAAATTTTAGAATAATTATTTATATCAGAATGTCAATTCTAGATAATGTCATCATTTTATAATCCTAAAGAAATTGAGGCATATGTTACTGGAAAGATCATTTTATATTAATTTAATTTTATGTCATTTCTTTTTGTGGGGGGGTAGTGTTCACACTATGTTTCCCCATAGTGTTCTTCGTTGGGCTCCTGCCTCAGGTGAATACATTTGTGATGTACCTTTGTGAACAATTGGATATTCATGTGTTTGGTGGCAATGGTGAGTGCATTTTGTTCATTGGAGAGAACAGAATCAAAATATCTAATCATCAGTGTTAATTAGTAGCCTCTAAATGTAATTTATTTTATTTTCGGACCTGAAGTAAAAATAGCATTACTTACTTTGTATCAAAAAGAGACCAAGATTTAGTTTAGTTATCTGTGTCTTTCAGTGAAGGACCCTAGCTAGATTACTGAAATTAGAGCTTCTTATATAAGATGTGATAAGAAACCATTTTAATAAAACTTGTAGTTTTTAAGTTTATAGGAAAATCAGCTAGATTAAACATGTTTATGAAACATTGTATCCTTGCCCCTAAAATTCCAATAGGATGAGAAAAATGATAATATAACGGTTTTTTAAAATAGTTTGTTTCTGTTTTCTTTTTTGTGCTTATTTGTTTGTTTTTGGAAAGGGAATACCAGTATTTAATCTAAAATATTTTATTGGAGAAGCTTTTTTTGGGCGGGGAGGAGAATCAAATCTATTTTCATTCAGAATTTGTAGTTGAAAAATATTCCTCCTTAATAAATTTCCTGTCTTTAAAAAAATAAAGGAAACATGTGATGCAATAATAGGAGAATATTGAGATTACTATACATGGTGTGATGACTTGAATAACAAGAAGAAATATTTTCCCCTAATGTTTCATCTGCTATCTAGTTCTAATTTTTAAAAAAATCCATGTTAGTCCTTTTTTTATACTTCCATTGTTGCTTCTTCTATAGTTAATATAGTTAAACTGGTTCGTTTAAGTCATTTAAAATTTTGTAGTAAAATTAATAATAGAAAATGCCTTATCCAGAGCCAAAAGATGAAATGACAAACATTTTGCTACCATTACTTCATTTTAGTTTTTCCTTTCACCCTACTTTCCTAGTTCCTGTTTATTGCTTGAATTATTTACATTTATAACTGGTTCATCCATCTTCACCTTTTAAAGAATTCTTCACCATCAAATTTAATTTTATTTCTCAGAATTTTAGGTGGTATACCAGACTTTTCAATTATACTTTGTGTCTAGTCCTCTCAGTTGTTTGACTTTAAAATTTCAGAGTATCACCAGAACCTATAGAGAGACTGTTTAACTTAAGAAAAACATTTAAATCTATACACTATTTTTCTCTGTAGATGATTACAAAAGGTTAACTTATTTTTTTTTCTAAATGTCTAGCTACCACAAGCCTGCTTGCAGCACTTTACAGTTTCATCTGTAGTATTGTGGCAGTAGCATTATTGTATGGACTGTGTTATGGCGCTCTAAGGGTAAGCAATAAATTAAAGTTTATTTTGTTAAGTTACTACTTACTAAAGATAATTATATGTTTTTTGCATTTCTTGTCACTATAGTCAGGTCATTTTACTAACTATAGTGTTAGCATAGTCTTAATATGTTATATATTGATTTAATTGGTTTAAGAGTGATTTTGGAGAATAGCTTTCTTAAAATTGCTATCTTAATTAAGTAGTGGTTAAAGGAGAAATATAGTGTCAGATCTTAAAAATGAAATTTAGAAGTTAGAAATGCTGTTGATTAGCAAATAATGTATTTGTATCCCCAGTTCCTACCATACTGCCTGGCAAATGGAAGGCATGTAATCCTTGTCGATTGGTGGATAGATTAGTTACTTTGAGTTTATTCAATATTCGTCAAACAAAACTTTTTCATAGGTACTATAAAACAAACCCAGTAAGGCAGCTAATACATATGGAGGATATCCACAACTTATGTAATTACTTAGGGCCTTGGAATACGAAAAACTTTTGAAAATAATGTGGTAGCTTTAATAGTAGACCTGAGACACCCTAGAATCAAGTATGGTAGATAAGAGAGACAAATGTGATAACCAAGAGCGATTTATAATTATATAATTCTAAAAGGAAAAGGTAGATTAGAGGTTTTGCTAATGAATTGTAGAAATTACTTGATCCCATAATGTTTTCAGGAAGAAGGGAATGTTCCTGACAAAACTTGCCCGGATAATAATTGTATTGTATAAATGAAATTGGTTAAAAAATGCTTAGGAGTGTAAGGTCACCTAATAAAAAGGAACCCTAAGGGCAGTTTGCCTGAAATTGAGAATGTGTAGTCTGTTGTAGGTGAAAACAAAATGAAAGATATACTGTGTTTTTCTTGCTGAATTTAATTTCCTTTTACCCATATGTTAATTTTAAAACATTAAAAGGTGAAATATTAATTATAGACTTATTACTCTACTTTGTTCATTTCTTTTTTCCAACAGGATTCTTGGGATGGCCAACATATTCCTGTACTTTTCTCTGTATTTTGTGGTTTATTAGTGGCGATATCCTATCATCTCAGCAGACAAAGTAGTGATCCATCTGTACTTTTGTAAGTAAAACCAAAGACCATTTTGAATTAAGAAAATTCACATAAACATATAAGCTTTTTGGATGAGTTTTCTTTCCCTTAGCTCATCCCAGAGTGCTACTGCTATGACTTTTTGTTTTAGATTTCTAAACATAATAACTTTGGATGATTATAGCCACATAAGCTCAGAGGATTTGGCAGATTTGAAAGGTATTAAATTGTATGTTGTATGATGAAAAGACTAAATGTTATACTTGATTAGCTTATAACATCCTAGACTTGTTAGTTTGACGTCATTAGTTCATGATTAAACTAGATTCATCTTTTCATTTCCTTCTTGAAACAGACTCTTTGTTGTTTGAACCACTACTTCTCACTGATTTGTCTGATGTAGTTTTCCTTTATATTGTAGCTCTTTGGTGCAATCAAAAGTTTTTCCAAATACAGAAGAGAAAAATCCAGAGGATCCTCTCTCAGAAGTAAAAGACCCATTGCCTGACAAACTGAGAAATTCTGTTGTAAGTTCCTTAAGGTGTTGTCCCTTTTAAAACCACCTAAAACTATAAATCATGGACACTGAAAAATTTGTACTTTCACAGATTATACACTGTTAAAAAACTTCTAACAGATTATTATGAAGACCATAATTTTATTGCATTGTAATGTGTTTTATTTAGTTCATTTATGAAATTTAGCACATATACACTACCTCTTCCCAATCTTGATTTTCACATTGTAGTGAAATAGATAATATGCAGAGAATAGATTTTAGAGTAGCTGAAACTAAGTGATATCATTATTCATAGAATGATAAAATTTTGAACAATTACATTGAATTGAGGGTAGCATATAAAAAATTAAGAAGTTGTTTTCAAATAGCAAGATACTGTTTTCAAATATTTATTTCTATAATTTATTCCCTTTTCCCTAAGGAAACGTAATTTTCAGATAGGGGCGGGAGAAATCCGTGGGGGCATAAATTTTCTTCTCCCTTTTATCTGATGCTACAAGTAAGATTCCCCAGGCTTTAAGACTATTGTCATCACTCTCTACCAGCATCAGAGATTCAAAGCAAGTTTCTGACTCCTGTGGCTGTTGGCATTTCTAGTCTCCAAACTTTCAGGGAACACAAAGGTTTGTTATATCCAGGAGCCCAAGCAACTAGAAGGAAGGGGAAGGGGAGAGAGAAGGGAGAAGACATAACTATTCTCACAGTAGTCTCAGGCTGCCTTGAGTTCTGTTCTAAACTCTAGGATTGGTACAGCTATAAAACCATGTGTGGCATTCTAGGTTTGGGTCATACAGATAGTCATATTGAAAGAGGGTATGAAATATACAATATATACATTTCCCTGGGTAATAGGGTGTTTTAAAAAATTTCTTCAAGTTTGGTGTTTATTCCTAAAAATCATTAGACATGTTTAAAATATGAATTCTTATAATTCATATATGTGTGTCTGTATTTTTTGTCTTTCCGTTGACATTTTATCTAAATTGTTACTTTGAATTGTTAGTGTTTGTGGAAAGTAGTAGACTTAAATGTAGACCTGACTAAAAAAGGTAGCAAGAATAAAGGAGTTTAGAGAGAGCTTGACAAGAAACCCCATAAAGCCAGATCATCTTGAGGACATATCAAGATAAGATAAAAATAAGAAGAAAGAAAAAGACTGTCAGCATTTTTGTCATTAACTTTGTTCCATTAGTGACAATGACATCACCACATTTGGCTTCTGTTGTGCTGCTTGAGAATGTAAAACTGACACTGAGAAAGCCAAGATGGGAAGAGAAGCTGAGCTAAACCTAGGGACACATGGTAGCATTCCCTGCCAGAGATCACCTTCCTAGATATTTAAGGAGAGGAAGATAACAGATATTTGGGGAAAAACAGATTTGAATCCTAAGAAAAATGAACAAGAAAATATCAAAGTGATTTATTCATATGACTAAGTTTTCATCCCTACAAAATTTTATGAAAATGAACTTAACATTTTTTCAAGTTAATCTTTGATATAGTCTAGCCTCTGGAGGGAAGAGGAGAGGAGAGGGTCTTACTATCCTATGCCACCATCTCCTGCCTGATCTCCAACCTTTGTAGGGAGTTGCAAGAGGGTGTCTTTTGGATAGCTTGCATCAGATGTCGCATAGGTGTCTCAAAGTCAAAATGACCAAAACACCTCATTATCTTTCCCCTAAAACTCTTCCCTCTTATGAACTTTCTTTCCTATTGCTGTCCTCTTTGTCACCCACATTGATGCATTGGATCCATCCTTGACAATCTAATCCATTGGCAAATCAAGTCATTTCTACCTTCACAACATTTCTTCTATCTTAATATCAAATGAAATAATATTTTAAAAGTACTTAGTGCAGTGCTTGGGCTATGCTAGCTGCTTAATAAATGCCTGTTCCCCTTTCCTCTCCATCTTCTCTCCTACACCCCCCCCCCATTTGCATCCCACTCTCTCTAATGATACAATTACCATCCTAATTCACTTCATTCTCACTTCTTACCTGGGCTAGTGCAGTTGTCTTCTAATTATTCTTATTGCTTCAAGTCTCTCGCAACTTTCATTTATCCTCCACTTGGTTACCAAAATGATTTTCCTAAAGCGTTGTTGTGGTGACTGTAGCAAGTGAAACTTAACAAAAAGGTGAACTATGGCACACTTGTCCAAGTAAGATATAATTTTATTAACAGGGGCACTACTTGCCAATAAAACAGTCAATGAATTGCCTTCATTTATGCCAAAGACCCAGCAATGAAGACGAAACTCATTTTTATAAGCATAGGACAAAGAACAGAACAAAAATACTGTCATTGGTTATGGGACTGATAGCATCATGGAAGTGAGGAATCATGATTGGTTACATTAAGGAAAGCAAGCCTACATACATGTGGTGATCCCACAGAGAGAGGGCAACCTCTCTCTGTCTTGAAGGAATGCTTTTTTAATTTATGGGACCCAGCTGCATCCTGAGGCTTCTGATAGTGAACCAGGAGTAGCAGACTCACAGGCACCTGGAAATGAGATAAGACCATCTTTAATTGACCAAGGAAGAGGCTAAGATGAGACAAGGTCAGTTTGTCCACTCTCAAGGATAATACACAAATGCCTTGGAGTTTCTCAGTAGCTGAAGTTGAGAGATAACAAAGCTTCCTTGGCAGAAAGTGATTTGCAGGTGGTGCTGAGATTCCCTTAGAATTAAAATGTTTAATGACAGTATTGAACTTTTAAACTTTAGCTCAGAGATTTTCTTTAATTAAAAGCAATCAGTAGGGAAACTGAAATTCTGGCATCTAACTGAGAAGGAGGAACCCTGAAATTTGAACTCACGAGCTTTTTCTTTCAGAGACAAAGAAGAAGCCGAAGTTTTTGTAAAATACAGAGTAAGGTTATTAAATAGAGTCAATTACAGAGTGAAATGTTATAAAATACAAAACCAATATTCATTTTCACATTGGCATTACTTTCGTATTCAATATATTCCAGTGGCCCCTTGTTACCTCGGTGGTCAGATATAAATGCCTTTGTCACTTAAAGCTATTTATACCCTGATACCTTCCTAACTTTCTAGTCTTCTCACTCTTTGAGTGTTAATATCAGCTTTTTTTCCACAAGCAGTTTGAAATTTTCAAAATAATTTACCCAAAATACCACTAGCAATGTTATTCAAACTGAGGTCTCTCCAAACTTTATTGCTTTTCCAGCTACCCCAAGAGGTAGGTTGGAGCTAAATTGCAGAATGCTTAGTCAAGAGTGACAAGCTTGAATGCTAACTCTAGTAAGCAGTAGGGAGCCATAGAAAGTTCTGAGTAAGGGGTGATGTCATTCTTGTTGTACATTTAGAAGGTCTATCCAGTAGCAGTATGCAGGATAGAATGGGACAAGATTGGAGATGAGACATGAACACATGCAGCATGTGTATAATCTGACTAGAGTGGAAGATTCTCTTTGGATAGAAATAGGCACTGAGATTGGATAAGCAACACACGTTCAGATTATTTGGAGAACCTAGAGGGAATGGCAGATGAATTGAATCGAAAAGAGTTTCCATAAATTCTGTTTTCAGAATTTATCAATAACAGATTTTGATTAAGAGCCTACTTTGTGTGTATCGCTGGGGATACAAATATGAAAATGAAATTGTCTCTGCCTTCAAGGAGCTTACATTTTTTCTGGGGAGACCACAAGTACATTAACAAGTCTACAAAATAAATGCAAGGTAAATGCTCTTTGGGTGGTCGTGGTAGGATGGGGTCAGAAACAACCAAAGGCAGTCAGGAAAGGCTCTATTTTGACGGAAACAAGGGGACTGTAAGAGGTAAAGGTGAGGAGGGATTGCATTCCCAGGAGTAATGTATAACAAAGCTGCAATCATTCAGTTGGGGATAAGTTGTTAAGAGGCTTGAAAAGCCAGCCACAATAGCTTTTATTTGATTCTACTTGCAGTAGGAAGCCATTGGGATTTATTCAGACTTACACTTTAAGAAAATCAGTTTGACGGCATAGTTTGGGATGGATCGGAGAGTGGAGACACCTGAGACAAGAAAACCAACTAAGAGGCTATTTTAGTAGTATGTGTTAGAGGTGATACAGCCCCCAACTAAAGTGGGGGTTTTGTGAATAGAAAAAAGGGAATAGATGGAAGAGATGTCGTTGAGGTAAAAATGACAAGATAGGGTAATTGATTGGATGTTTGGAGTGAAGGCAAATGAAGGGTAATACAGAGGTTGTAAACCTTGGTTAACTGGAAGGATGGAGGTACCTTTGACAGATATAGGGGAAGTTTGGAAGAAAGATGACTTTGGCAGGAAAGGTAATGAGTTCTACTGCTTCAGACATGTTCATTTTGAGATGCCTACAGGACATTCAGCTTGAAATATCCAGTTATCAGTTGTAAATGTGTAACTAGAACTCAGGAGAGAACCCAGAGCTGGACATATAGACTTGGGAGTCATGTTGCATAGAGATGATAATTAAACCCATGAGAGATGATGAAATCACTCACTAAGAGAGGGAGAGTAGAGAGAATAGAAGAGACCCCGGACAAAGCCTTGGTGTGACCATCCACATGTAGAGGGTGAGATAGATAGAGATAAAGGAGACCAAAGAAGAGCAGACATTCAGTTAGGGGGAGAAAAATGAGAGTATCAAATGGAGAATGTAGTCAACAGTATCAGATGATGCCAAGAGATTAAGAAGGATGAATATTGAAAACAGACCTTCATATTTGGCAATTAAGAAATCATTAGTAACTTTGGAGAAAGCAGGTTGATTTAGAAATGAAGTCAGAAAAATGTAAGCATTAGTGTTGACAACATGAAAAGAACAGGGTAGAGATAAGAATTGTTTACTCAGCTCTGAATAGTATATGTAGTGCATAAAATCAGACTTCAGATCTTCCTTTATCCCACACCATCTAAGCACTTTCCAATATGGAAAATATAGGTAGAGTAAAATCCCTAATGTTTTCAGAAGTCTACTAAAGAAAATAACAGTGCTTTTTAAAAACTCTGGCATTCACGTAATTCCCATAGTTTGGCTGAAGCTACAAAGCTCTTTTTTTTTTACTACGTTGCTAAAGGCCCGAAGTAGTTCCCTCATTCAGGGCTCCATTTACCTATAAAATTCTACAAATATCCTTTAATGTGTCTAGTGACCCATACATATTCTCCACACATGAAAATTTGTACGAGGGGAGAAAGGGCAATCTTCTTTCATTGGTAGGTGAAATTAGCCGCCTCAAGTGGAGTGTTCTAATAGATGCTAGCTGAATTGAATTTCAATCTAAGAGACAGATTGTTGAAATAGTGTCAGGAATTATAATTTAAACATTTATTTTTAGGTGAGGATGTAGTGAGAGTATGAGTCTTTTTCATAATTACTAATTTCAGATAGTAGTAAATACAAGTAATATTATTGAATTTATGACAAGAAAATCAATATACAAAAGCTACCCCACTATACACATCTAAATGCTGGGGATCTTCTGTCGCCATAGTTAGCTCTGTGTCTCTGTTGTATTTCTTTGGTTAACATCTATATAATGATAATAATACCTTATATGTAGGTTGCCTGATCCTCCTTACAGTATTCGTTTATATGTTATTTCTTTTTTATCTGTGTATTTTTCAAGTTTTTAGTCATTGAGTTTCATAGCCTAATTGCCTTCTTTTTTTCCCCTAACCTTTTTCCTCACACTTTGCAGCATTTTTGCACAGTTGGAGTGGTAACTGTCTAGAGAACACATACAAGTTCAGCCTATAAAGTAGAAAGGAATTGTTCAGTGCCTGCTTGTGGACTAGCCTCAATATTTTTCCTTTGCTCTATAATGGCATTTTAGAAGTAAATACCAGGCTTATGCGATGTGTGTTCTTTCTCTCTCTCCTTTTTTTTTTTCTATGGAGAAATAGAGTACCTGATCTAGTGGAAAGAATGCCTATTTCACAAAGTTTTCATTTATTTATTAGGTCTGTTAGTAAATGAAAAATTCATTAAGTCATTAACTTCTCCATTTTTTTCATTTATGTTTTAGAAACTAAACTAAAACTAAAGATTGAGGGACGAGGTTTATTTGCTATAATTATTGTGAATGAGGAAGAAATTAGAATAGTGGAAAGCAGCCATGGAAAAAATCCCTTAATTTCTTGATGTTGATTGAGATTTTGTAGGAAAGCAAGCATTTTTCAAAAATCAGATTAATTCATTTTCATGTTTCTATTTTATTCTATAGAGTGAACGGTTACAATCTGACCTCATAGTTTGCATAGTGATTGGTGTGCTGTATTTTGCAATTCATGTAAGCACAGTGTTCACGGTTTTACAGGTAAAGTATTCATCTTTCTCTTGACAAGAAACCCTCTTAGCTTCTTATTGTTGGCTAATTTCTGATTTGATTTGTAATATTCCTTCGTTATGGTGCAGGAGTCACTTAAAGAGAATGTGTGCAGAACCAGCTTTTAGCCCGATGTGTGTGCATGTACATGTATACATATTGTCACAAACCTATTTCTAAACATGTCTGTAGTAGTAACATGCTCTGCAGTTCAACAGATAAAAGAAAACTCTTCTTCATCCCTAGTCTAATCTAATCCATTAAGCAGTTGTTAAGTATCTACTGTATGTAAATCACAAGGGATACAAAGATAAAACAGACCCTCAATGAACTTTTCTTTAATTGAAGAGGTACAGATAGATAAGTAAGAAAAACATTATTACTTGAGGAGAGAGAGAGAGAGCATTGAACCAAAGGCTTCTAGGTATTGCTTTCCGTAGCATGTGGGACAAGATGATCTTTGCAGGAAGACAGGGACCCTCTTAAGTGGAGATGGGGAGATGGTATATTCTAGGCATGGAAGACAGACAGCCTGTGCAAAGACACAGATATAGGAGGTAGAATGCCGAGTTGAGGGAATAGCAAGTACGCAAGTTTGATTGGAATTCGGAGTATATAAAAAGGTATTTATGAAAGAAATCTGATATTCTGGAACCATATCGTGAAGGTTTTTAAATGCCAAAGGAGTTTGCATCTTACCTTGGTAGTAGTAGGGAGCCACAGAAAGTAGAGGAGCAAGAGAATAATATGGTCAGACTTGTATTTTAGGAATGTTATTTTGGCAGCCGTGTGGAGGCTGGATTAGAAATGTAAGAGACTAGGTGCAGGGAGACCATTTAGTTTATTTCAGTTATTCGATGTGATTTATAATGGGAACCTGAACTAGTGTTACACCTTGTGAACGGTTGAACGTAATAGATGCAAAAATGTTGGGGAATCTGAGTTGACAACTGAGTGATTTGAGGAGTGAAAGGGAGAGAAGGACTGAGGAATTGTCCCTAGGTTAAAAGGATAGTGGTGCTTTCAATACTAGTAAAGAACTTTGCGGAAGGATTTTAACTTAGGAAGAAAGATTAATTCCATTTTGGATGTTCTGGATTTCAGATATACCATGAATAAATAGTGTTCAAGAACAACACCAAGGCTAGGTATCTAGAATTGAAATTTGCATCCATGGGATCTGATACTGTCATCCAGAGAGGGCTGTATAGAAGTATGAAAAGAAGCCTAGGACAGCACCTTGGCGGGGGGGGGGACACCAGGGTTTGGATGTGGGATATGGATGAGAATCCAGTAGAAGGAGGACATCTGGAAGAGAGAAGAGTTACAATAAAATAGGAAAGAAGAGTGCCTAAGAAGGGAGACTGGTTGCCAGTGTAAATTACTTAAGAGAAGCTCACATTAGATTTAGCATTTAAGAGACTATAACCGTAGAGAGCTATTTCAGTGGAGTAGTGAGCTTCGGATCCAGATTACAAGAGTTTGAGAAGTGAATAAGGATGAAGAAATGGGGGCCTTCCTAGAAGTTTGTCAGGGAAAGGAAAAAGAGATACAAAGCAATGACTTGAGGTGGAGTGAAGTGAAGGTTTTTAAGAGTGGCAAAAGCTTGAGCATGTTTGTGAGTGAAAGAGAAGAGCCATTGCATGTTGGGAAATTGAAAATTATATAGACAGGAAATCAACAAAAGCACAAGCTTCTGGAAGAGACAGAAATGGATGAGATCAAACACACAAGTAGGAAAGAGGGCCTTGACTAACAGAAACACCACATCTTCATTAGTGAGAATAGCAAAGGAGGAGAGAATATAAGCTGATGTTATGAAAAGTTTAAAAATATGGGATAAGAGATGACTTGTCTGTCCTCATTTTCTCATCAAAGTAAGAAGTGAGGTCCTCTGCTGAGAGATAGAGAAATAGAGAAGGAAGCTTGAGGAGAGAAGAGAATGATTGGAACAGCTCCTGTATGAGAGTGTAGTAGAGGTTCAGTTAGGAATAAAAGCTTTCCAGTGCTTTGAGAAATCAATTCAGTTAGAAAATACAAATTTTTAGTTGACTCCTGTCAGTAGGATTGTGTTACTTCTTCCAGCAGCATGAAGCAGGACTTGTCCATTTTGATTGTCTGGTTGAGGGCCAAAGTAATTTCATAAATGGCTCAGAAAGTCACAGAGGATATTGATAGAACAGTAGCATTTACCTCCAGTTTTCTCTTCTAGCCATATCAGCAATACTTCCAGACACTTTTTTTTTTTCACACCAAAGGAAGCCATATTGATTTAAACGTTCATGGTATATCAGTTATCTTTTACTTCCATAAATGATTTATACTAAAAAAAAAATAGAAATGGTAACTATAGACAAATGTTTTCTGATTCTGGAGACTAAAGTTCATTGACCTCATAACAGTCTATTACTAGCCTATGTTTGTATTTCATTGTTACATGGGAAATCAAATTCAAAGAAATGACAGGTTAATTGTGAGTTTAGTCTTTGTCTCAAAACTGTTTATTTCATTTTTTTCAACTTTACTTTTTCTTTAGCCTGCTCTGAAGTATGTTCTCTATACCTTGGTGGGCTCAGTAGGCTTTTTAACGCATTACATGCTGCCTCAGGTCCGGAAGCAGCTACCGTGGCACTGTTTCTCTCACCCACTGCTGAAAACCAAGGAATATTACCAGTTTGAAGTTCGAAGTAAGTAACATTATTAACACATTCACTTTTAATTGGAAAAAATGCCATTCATCTTTATAGTTAGATGTGAGAATCATTTTACCACCTACCTGATTTCCTTTGGTGTAATTCTATAGTCAGCAAACTTATCTAGAGAGCAAATTACTCATTGTTTAAAAACTAATTATCTTTTCAGGAATCAGACATTACAAATTCTGTTCAGTTGGGGGCCTTATATTTTCAAAGATTTAGTAGTATTGGTTTATTAACTAAGTTGATTATGTTAATAGGACCATCTCCCCAGATTTAATCTCTTTTCATGTTGACTAGTTTTGCCCAGAGAATCACCTCTCTTCTATGAGTAACATTGTCTAGCCATTTCATAATATATATTGTGATATCTAATGTGGTGCACACCCATCACCATTTCTAGGAAAATAAGTCAAAAGCAAATATCCTACAGAGGATAGATCACCATCATCACATACAAAGAGTAGTGTGTATATCTGTTACTCAGTTTATGTTCAAAAAGTAAGCAGTTTTTGTTGAGAACTTTTACATATAATATTAATAGCATATATTTACATAATTGTTTAATTTTCAAGATACTTGTCATGTATTGTCACTTTTTGTTCCTAAACCCCCTGAAACATGGAGAAGTATTATTTTTTTATTCTATAGGTAAGGAAAACAAAGCTTTGAGAAGTAAAATAATAGACTAGGGTTATATAGCTTATTGTCGGAGCTGGGATTCATATTCAAATCCTCTTTGCACTATACAAACTGAATTAAGACTATTGTTAAACCCACGTAATTCATCAGCATTTCTATATATTACTAACAAAGCACAGCAGCAAGAGATAGAGAAGTTCCATTTTTAAGTAACTATAGACAGTATAAAATATTTGGGAGTCTACCTGCTAAGACAAACCCAGGAACTATATGAACACAATTACAAAACACTTTTCCCACAAATAAAGTCAGATCTAAATAATTGGATAAATATAAATTGTTCATGGGCAGGCTGACAGTTTGCTTATTCAGGGCCATATCAATCAAATTACCAAAAATTGTTTTGTAGAGCTAGGAAAAAATAATGAAATTCATCTGGAAAAACAAAACGTCCAGAATATCAAGGGAATTAATGAAAAGAAATGCAAGGGAAGGTGGCCTAGCCATACCAGATCTAGAACTGTATTATAAAACAGCAATCATGAAAACTACTTGGTACTGGCCAAGAAATAGAGTAGTGGATCAGGGGAATAGGTTAGGTACACAAGACACAGTAGTCAGTGACTACTGTAATCTACTGTTTGATAAACCCAAAGGCTATAGTTTCTGGGATGAGAAATCACTATTTGACAAAAGCTGCTGGTAAAACTGGAAAGTAGTATGGCAGAAACTAGGCATAGACCAACATCTTACACCATATATCAAGATGAGGTCAAAATGGGTGTCAGATTTAGACATAAAGGGTAATAATAGTATAAGCAAATTAGGAGAGCAAGGAATAGTTTACCTGTCAGATCTGTAGAAAAGAGAAGAATGTGTGACTAAACAAGAGATAGAGAATATTATGAAATGCAAAACAGATAATTTTGATTACATTAAATTAAAAAGTTTTTGTGCAAAGCCAGTGTAACCAAGATTAGAAGGGAAGCAGAAAGCCAGGTAGCAATTTTTAGAGTTAGTGTCTCTGGAAAAGTCCTCATTTCTCAAATATATAGAGAACTGAGTCAAACTTATAAGAATACAAGTTATTCCCCAATTGATAGTCAAAGGATATGAACAGGCAGTTTTTGGACGAAGAAATTACAGCTATCTATAGTCATATGAAAAAATGCCTTCAATTACTGTTGATTAGAGAAATGCAAATCAAAACAACTCTGAGGTACCACATCACACCTATCAGATTGGCTAATATGGTAAAACAGGAAAATGATAAATGTTGGAGAAGATTTGGGAAAATTGGAACACTAATGCATTGTTCATGGAGTTATGAACTGATCCAACCATTCTGGAGAGCAATTTAGAGCTATGCCAAAAGTGCTATAGAACTATGCATACCCTTTGATCAAGTAATATCACTACTAGGTCTGTATCCCCAAAAGATCATAAAAATGGGAAAAAGGACCCATATGTACAAAAATATTTATAGCAGCTCTTTATGTGGTTTTTGAAAAATTGAAGTGTTTCCATCAACTGGGGAATGCCTGAACAAGTTGTGGTATATGAATGTAATGGAATACTATTGTTCCATAAGAAATGATGAGTAGACAGATTTCAGAAAAACCTGGAAAGACTTATGTGAACTGATACTGAGTGAAATGAGCAGAACCAGGCGAACATTGTACACCGTTAACAGCAACATTTTACGATGACCAGCTTTGATAATTTTAGCTCTTCTCAGCAATGCAGTGATATAAGACAATTCCAAAAGGCTTATGGTGGAAAATGCTATCTATATCCAGAGAAGGAACTATGGAGTCTGAATGTAGATGGAAGCATACTATTTTCTTTTTTTTTTCCCCATTCCCCTTTTGTTCTGATTCTTCTTTCACAACATGATTAATGTGGAAATATATTTTTTTAAAAAAAGACTGTTGTTAACCATATAACTTTTTGACTCTTAAGATTTTTTTTTTTTGGACATATGTTGCCTTCTGAAAACTATTTGAAATATATGCTTTTTTACTTTATCTGTAATTAGACATCTTAGTAGCAACATAATATTGACAGCGCCTTACAATGCTTAATTTTTAATGGTCATTTTCCTGGCTGTGTGATATTGTATCACACTAAATGTATTTATTTTGTTGACTTGTTAAAAAACCATGTAGGCAAAATTCGTAGTTCTTTTAGAAAAATGCTATTGAATAAGACAACAGAATGAAAATATTTCACACACCCAGGAACTTATTAAAACATGGTGACGTTATTTTCAGTAACTCAGGCATTTCAGATTAAAACTCATTTTGCCTTGGGAATTTTCTTCAGTGAAACAAACATTTGAGACATTTGAAAAAAGTTATATTGTGAATAGTGTTTTTTGAAGATATATGGCATCCCACACTGTTTCCAGAGCAATACTTCAGGTGTTGAAGTGTCTTTTCCACATATACATGCATGTCTGCTTACATATATCTGGGTACAATTAGGAAGCAAATGTGAGTCATTTATTTTTTGGTAAAAATGCCTGTGAAAGTTGAAGTAATTTCTTTGTGAATATTAATCATAGCAACAAAAAATTCATGACTTTTTAGATCTTTAGTGGGTTTAATGAATTAAATTCACAAAAATCTTAGAACTATAATCTGATTTGTAATTGACTTGAATTAATTGCTTCTGTTAGATCTGTGATTTAAGCTGTGCTAGTATTCCCTCTATAAAACTGATCACAATCTTCCTGTGTCTTAATCTATGGCCAAAACTAGTTCACCAGGTGATCAAAGATACCGATTTGTATAGAAACTTAAAATTATTTGTTCATTTGTTGTTTTTTGGTAAAATTTTGCCTGTTCTTCAGCTTAAACAGGCTGGTGCTAAATAGACATAATATCTGTCTGTCCCTGGGCACATTCCCTGAAATTTTTCCAAGAGAAACCTGCAAAGGTTTAGGTTCTGCTAAGTAGCCTTCGAAACCCTAGGTTTACCTTCTGCCTTAGGATAAGTTATTGAAATAAAACTTTGATAATAGTAATATAACCTTTAATGATAACCATTAATCTTATAGGTGCCAATTGTTGATTTCACAGATCACTTAAAAGTTGATAATGGATTGGGTATGAATTACTGAATTTCATACATATTTTGCTTGCATTAACCTTGAATTGCTCATTGAATAATGTAAGATTTCCCTTTCTTATTCAGTGACCAACTTATCTATAATTCCAGGATGACACATAGTCTTTCTTATTTTTGTTACTCTGATAGATGCAGCCCATATTATGTGGTTTGAGAAACTTCATGTATGGCTTATTTTTGTGGAGAAGAATGTTATCTACCCATTGATCGTTCTTAATGAGCTCAGTAGCAGTGCAAAGACTATTGCTAGTCCTAAGAAACTGGATACTGAGTAAGTATAAAAGTCTTTTAATACTAGGCTGCCCTATCAAGACCTGTTCTAGGCAAAATTGTGAGGTAACCAATAAACAAATATTTATTGATTTCCTGTTATGTGCTAGACACCATCATAGCTGAGAAGTTTTGAAAAATGGCTTTTTTCTCTTTTTTTTTTTTTCATTCTGCTTTTCACTTCCTGATGCAGTTAGCTTTACCATTCTCCCTATAGCACTATAATCTGTTTTAAAAATTGATGTTCCAAATGACCAAACCACCATTGTTGTTTGCTATTCTTAAAACATTTTTTCCCTTTTAAAAACAATTTACAGGACTTCTTTTACCCCCTCTCCCCCC
>CM053624.1:164924408-164967813 GCA_028646595.1 Phalanger gymnotis | reverse complement strand
GAGTTTTTCAGCGGGGTATGACTGCTTGTAGAATAAAGAGTTCTATGTTCCAAGCTTGGGCGGATGCGCTGCCACACCAGCACTCCTCCTTGCCCAAGAACCCCCAACCTGGACTGGACTCAGATCTTCAGCAGGCTCTTCACTCCTGCTCTGATCAGCCACTTAATTCCTCCCACCAGGTGGGCCTGGGGCCAGAAGCAACTGCAGCTGTAGTTCTGTAGCTGCCCCATCTCTGCTGCCCCCAGGGTGGTGGCTGAACTGTGAACTCCTTTTTATACCCTGTCCAGCAGCTTTTCTCACTAACCTTCTCTGTTGTCTTTGGTGTTTATGGGTTGAGAAGTCTGGTAACTGCTGCAGCTCACTGATTTAGGGCGCTAGGGCACGCTCTACCCGGCTCCTGCTCTGGTTGATCCCCACTACCCACGCTGGGCTCTGCTCCACTCTGCTCCACTCCCAGCTCTGTGGGGGATAGACCTTACCCAGAGACCATCCAGGCTGTCCTGGGCTAGAGCCCTGCTTCCCTCCGCCACTTTGTGGGCTCTGCAGTTCTTCTCTGTTGTCCTTGGTGTTTGTGGGTTGAGAAGTCTGGTAACTACCACAGCTCACTGATTCAGGACACTAGGGCACACTCCACCCAGCTCCTGGTCTGGCTGGTCCGCACCGCCCACACTGGGCTCTGCTCCACTCCCAGCTCCATGCGCGAAAGACCTTACGCAGAGACCATCCAGGCTGTTCTGCCCTGGAGCCCTGCTTCCCTCGGCTGTTTTGTGTGTCCTGCAGCTCTAGAATTGATTCAGAGCCAATTTTTTATAGGTTTTTGGAGGGACTTGGCGAGGAGCTCACGCCAGTCTTTGCTTTCCACCCGCCACCTTGGCTCCGCCCCTCCAAAATAATCTTTCTAAGGTACAAGTCTGTCCATGTCATTTTGCCACTCAAAAACCATTGCCTCTGCATTAGACTCCAAACTTCAGCTCAGCATTAGCATTCTAGCTCCACAGTCTGGTTCCCTTGTCTTTTCCTAGTGTGATTTTACAGTGCTGCTATGCTAGTCCTCATTGATTCTACATTCCAGCCAAACTGACTTGGACTTAGTATTCCCTTCTTCCATCTCTAGGGATCCATGAAGGCCATTTTCCATCCCTGAGCTTCACTCTTTCTCAAAGTCTGCCTTTCAGAATTCTTTTCCATCAAGTTCTGTCCAGAAGTCCCTTGTTCTCTGATTCCCCAAGCTGAAAATAATTGTCTCCCCCACAGATTTTCTTGAAGTACCTTTGCCCTCATCAAACTATCTTGTGTTGTACTTAGGTATGTATAATATGTTTTCCCTTCCTGCTCCCAAGTAGAATACAACTTCCTTACAGACAGAAACAGTGCCTTTTTTTGTTTCTGTTCCTAAAATAGGGCCTAACACTACCTAGCACATAGTAGATACTAAATGGAAGTTCATTGATTGAATGAATGGAAAACTGTCCATGTTGCTTAAAATCTTTTAGTAGTTAAGCTACTTTAGGATTTGACTTAATTGGACTAGGAAGTTTGTGAAAGAATGTTATTTGAGTTAACCAATAGAAAATTACTTATATTTCCTCTAGAAATTAAAAGCCAAGTAAATTGAGCCTTTTAAAAGTGATGTTAGTTTACATTTATTCCATTTGTCACATAGTCATCAGCTGATGAATTTTGCTTTTGTCCTGTTACAGGTTAGGCGCTTTAATGATCACCATTGCTGGTTTGAAGTTGCTACGTTCTTCTTTCAGCAGCCCAACTTGTCAGTATGTCACCGTCATCTTCACTGTGCTCTTTTTCAAATTTGACTATGAAGCTTTGTCAGAGACAATGTTATTAGATCTCTTCTTCATGTCCATATTCTTCAACAAGGTAACTCAACATTGAAAATTTTGTCCTCAGCCTTAGAAACTGGACTGAACAATAACAATAGAATACTCTGAGATCATCATGCCAAAATTTGGCTTGGCTCCACTTCCCAGCAAAAAAATTTTCTCAGTACTAAAGGTAAAAGAAAAATATTCTTAGCTAAGTACCAAACTGTGATATTCACTAATAGATGCAGCAGAATTTTAGAGAGGAAAGAAATAGTCTCATCTAGAGTAATCCAGAAAGGCTTCCTGAAAGAGGGAGAAGTTGACTTAGGCCCTGAAAAGTAAGTGGTATTCACACACAGAGAGAAAAGATGGTTGAATAGGCCAAGTTGCTTTGGAGGTAGGGAAGGGCAAGCAGGAATAATATGCAAAAGTATATAGGCAGAAATGAGTGTAGTGTGTTTGGGGGGAAGGGAGGGAGTCAGTCTTATTGAAACACATCATTATGGATTGGAGAAGAGTTGTAATCAAAGTTGGATAAGTAAAGGGTTCTTGAGTTACAGAAGGCCTTGAAAACCAGATTGAAGTTGGAGCCTTAGATCTTAAGAAGGTAAGTGAGAAGGTGAAAGTTACATTTTGGGAAGATCGGTCACAATATGTAGAATGAATTTTAATAGCAGGAAGTTACCTGGAGTCAGGGAGAACAGTTAGAAAGTTATTATAATTCAGTTATTTTTCTTTTCAGATGTTTGAGGTTGAGGGCAGTGTTTAGCAGTAAAACTATAGAAGGAGTTCAACATTTCCCTTCTTAAAAGTGTTTAACTAGAGAATTAGGGATAAAGACGGGATCTGTGTTTTCACTCGAATAAGAAATGCTAGGTGAGAAACTCCATCTGCTAATGTAGATTGGCCCCTTGTCTGCAACTTAGATCCCAGGAATTGCCCAGAGCACTGAGAAGTTAAGTGACTGAGGGTCACACAGCCATTATTTGTCAGAGAGGAAACACAAACTCTCAGGTCTTTCTTGCCTTTGAAGATTGCTCTCTATCCTTATGATCATCCGTATCTTACCTCCGAGTTATTTGTACAATGTGAGATTTTACCACATCAACTACTGTATCCTTTTATTTCCTCTCCTGATGAACAAGGAAATGATCAGAATAGAAGTGAACAGTGGAGCAGAGAAATGTTTCTAAGATATTGAGAATCAACAGAAGGAGCATAGGATTGCTGTAACTTTTTAAATCTTTAGATTAAAGTTAGACATTATCTTACTAATCTGTAAGCCAATAAAGTTCCAGGGGGACAGTCATTCAAACAAAAATTCCACAGTACTAGTATCATGCCTTTTTTGGTTGAAGAAGATTATCTTCCCAGCCTATAGTCATTAGGTAGAATGGTCTATGAATATGATAATGTTAATAATAATGACTGACATTTATATAGCATGTAGACTACGTGCCAGGCACTGTGCTAAGCACTTTACAATTACTATCTCATGTGGTCCGCAAAACAACCATGAGGATAAGCGCTATTCTTATCTCCATATTACAGTTGAGGAAGTTGAGGCAGATTAAGGGACTTGCCCAGGATTACACACCTAGGACATTTCTGAGGCTGAATTTGAACTCCAATCTTTCTCACTCCAGGTCAGGCGCTTTATCCACAGTACCACCAGCAGCCTTAGCAGCTAAGAGTATGAATTGTGGTACAATATGTGAGTTTGTAGTCGAAGAGCTAATGAAAATATTTACTGTTAATATACTTTTTAGTATTCTGAGAAAAATACCCACTTAAGTTATTTTAAAAGAATCACCTGATTTGTGCACTTTGCTTCTTCCACAAGGTTCTACCCCTCCTTCCCTTTGCACCTAACTGCAATGCCACTATAAGGCATCAAAGTGAACCAAAGTCAAACTCATACCCATGAAATAGGTCATGGATAATGATCCTTCTTTTTTAAAATGTACTGAAATCGTAGGAGACATAAAATTTCTAACATCAAAAGATCTGCCATTTTCCTGTTAAGGAAAGATACTATAGTCTCCTTTAATTTCTTAAATTACAAATAATTTTGATGATAAAATTTTCTTACTAATTTTTCTTTTCTGTTCTTTTCTTGCAGCTTTGGGAACTTCTATATAAGTTGCGGTTTGTGTATACTTATATTGCACCATGGCAGATTACATGGGGCTCTGCTTTTCATGCTTTTGCCCAGCCTTTTGCTGTACCTCGTATCCTTCTGTTTAAAACTTTGCAAAAGTACATTTACTTTTTTTGTAGGAAAGGCATTTTGTATATTGTATATTTGTATATTGTTCATTATGGACTAAAGCAACCAACTAATTATCAAGCATTGATTAAGTACCTGAGCTAGGAACTAGACTAGGTGTTTAGAATACAAAGACAGAAATGAAATAGTCCTTGTTTTCAGAGGTGCTTACATTCTATTGGGGGAGACATCCAGTACATATATCAGTATGTACAGAGTAAATAAATATGTATAAGATAAATACAAAATTAATTCCTCGTACTTAATTACAGGGTTGTTAGGCTGGGAAGACATTAGCCAGTTGGAGAGCTCAAGGTAAAGGTGGTGTTTTAATTAAATATTGAAGGAAGTGAGGAATGCCTTGAAGTAGAGATGAAGATGGAGCCCATTCCATAGAAAGGGGACAGCCAGCCTGTAGAAAGAAGTAGTGGAGTGTTTTGTGTAAGGAGCAAAGAGAAAGACTCTGGGGAGTAAACTTGCCTCATGCTTCACTAAAAAAAATTGCGGCCATTCACTTGAGAGCTCCCTTTTCTCTCTTCATCCTTTGACCGCTTTCTCCACCTTCTCCACCGTTTCACATTTAGAGGTAGCCATTCTTGCCAAAGCAAACCCCCCTACATTCACAAGAAATCTCTTTTCATTATTTCCAGCATATTGCCTTCTCTGTGATCACCACTCTCATTATCTTCAATCTCTCCTTGTCTAGTGGCTACCTTTCTACTGCCTGTAAACATGCCCATATATCCTCCATCTTCAGAGAGCCCTCACCTAATCCATCCTTGCTGGCTATCATGCTGGCTATCATCTTGGCTTAACTCTTTGAAAAGGCTCTTTATGATCAGGGCTGCTTCTGTTTTCTTTCCCCTTATTCTCTTCTTAACTCTCTTCAATCTGGCTTCTGACTTCATCATTCAGCTGAAAATGCTCTCTTCAAAGTTGCCAATAATCTCTTTAACTTCCAAATCCAGTGGCCTTTTCTCAATCCTCATCCTTCTTGATCCCTTTGGATGTGTCTTTGACACTGTACTTTCTTTTCTCTAGGTTTTCATGATAATGCTGTTCTCCTAGTACCTTTCTGACCATTCCTTCTTAGTTTCCTTTGCTGTATCTCCATCTAGGTTACACTGGTTAACCATCAGTGTTCCCTAAGGCTCTGTGGTGGGCCCTTTTCTCTTCTATGCTATTTTATTTGGTGATCTAATCAGCTCCCATGAATTAGATTCTCTTCCCTATGCTGATGACTCTCAGATCTGCTTGTCCAGCCCTATGTTCTCTCCTGACCTCTGTTCTCACATCTCTATCTGCCAGCTGGACATCTTAAACTGGATGTCTTATAGACATATTAAATTGATCCAGGCTAAAACTAAACTCCTTATCTTTTCCCCAAACCCGCTTTTCTTCCTAACTTTCTCATTACCATTAGAGGTACCACCATCCTTTCAGTCTGCCAGGTTTCCAATTTACATGTCATCCTCAGCTCTTCGTTCTCTCTGATTTGCCATATCCAATCTGTTGCTAATTTTTTTTAAAATTTTGTCTTTGTTAACATCCCTTGCACCCTTGTCTCCTTTGATATAATACCACCACTCTGGTATGGACTCTTTATCATTTCCCACCTGGACTATTTCAATAGAATGCTGGTGGGTTTCCCTGCCACACTTCAGTCCATCCTCCCTTCCGAAGGGGCAATTCTAACTTTATCACCCTCCTATTCAGTCAACTACAGTAGCTACTTATTGCCTCCAGGATCAAATATAATATCCTCTGTTTTGCTTTTTAATCCCTCTATAACCTGACCCTTTCCTACCTTTCCAGTGCTCTAACACAGCCCAGCCTCTACCTCCCACCTCCATGTAATTTGCCATCCAGTGACACTGGCCTTCTTGCTGTTCTTTACAAATGACAGTATATCTTTCAACTCTGGGAATTTTCCATATCTTCCATGCCTGAAACTCTGTCCTTCCTCTTCTCCATCTCCTAGCCTTCTTGGCTTCCTTCAAGTCTTAGTTAAGTCTTGCCTTCTGCAAGAAGCTTTTTTCAAGTCACCATTGGTGTTAGTCTCTTTCTTGTACTGATTATTTCTAATTTATCCTTTTGTGTATATATATTGTTTTTACCTAGTTGTTTGCTTTTCACTCCTCCATTAGACAGTGAACTCCCTGAGAGCACAGACTGTCTTTTGCCTTTTTTTGTATTCTTAGTACGGTGCTTGACATGAAATAGATGCTTAATAATTGCTTGTTGAGTGGAAAAGATAGATTGGAGCCAGGTGGTAAAGAATTTTACAAGCCAAGCAGAGGAATTTATATTTTAATCCTAGAGGCAACTGGGAACCACTCAAGTTTATTGAATGGGGCAGGGGGGGGTGACATGATCAGACTTATGCTTCAGGAAAGCCACTTTGGCAGTTGTGGGGAGAGATTTGAGTCAGGAGACAATTATTTCAGGTGAAAAGTAGAAGGCATAAACCGAAGTGGTTAGTATTTTAGGATAATGTCAAGGCTACAAACCTGGAAGGATTGGTGGGAAATTAAGAAGAGGAGTGATTTTAGGGGACAAAGATGATGAAACAAAATAATACATTTTTTCATAATTGTTGAGTTGTTACCATTAGCATTCCAATATTTGCACAGTTGACAACAGAAACAACTTTTCAGCAAGGATGCCTTAGGGCTCAAGAACACAGTCTTGGCAGAATGTGAACAGACTTAGCATTTGTTCACAGCTGTGATTAGTGCCTCATAACCATCACAGCTGAGAAGTGGAAAGGAATCATGGGCACAAGCATATGACAGCCTAAGAAAACACATTCATCTAAGACAGCCAGGTCCATTGGCCTTCTATGATGCCGGTGATTTGATTGTTAGGATTCTCACTCCCTCTTCTACCCCCATCATATTTATTAGTAAGGATTTGATTTTGCCCTGTAGAATTCTGATGCGTGATCTTGGATCACGAGGAGTTTTGCCATTTCAATGCCTGTAATCTCTCTCAGTTGAGCATTGGTGTGAGGGGATGTTTCCCTTTGGCACATATGTTCTCTCATACTTTTGCTTCTGTGCCTTTTTTTTTTAAAGCCAATCCCTATGCCTAGAATGCTTTCTGCCTTCCCATGTGTTTTGTCCCTTGTAATCATCCTTTATACTCCTGTTTGTTCAAATTCTACCCATATTTCAAGGCCTTGCTCAAATTCCAACTCTTCCATGAAGCATTCTTTGTTTCTGTAGTCAGAAATGGTCTTTCTCTGCTCTGAAGTTTCAGATATTGTTGAATTTAAAAAAAAAATGCATTGTGCTGTATTTAGAATCAGAGTTATGAGAATCATATTTATATATTCACAGGCAGTCTGTAGCAAGAGTTTCTCAGGCCATTGTAGTCACAAGAATTCAAACAGGTGAAAAAAACAACTTACATATGTATGTACACATACATATATATTATATGTTTATGTACTTTTAAAATGTTTTAGAAGATTACTTTGGGTTAAACAGCTACAATTATTGCAGGATAGAAGATTTTATGTTGTCCTTAGAATCCTCTAAAATTGGATTAGATGTAGCATACTGTCTCAAGATCCCCCAATTTACAATTTTAATTGCTTTAACTCCTGGAACAAGCAACTACTGATTTTTTGATGAGTGAGCTCTCATCAACCCCACCCCCACTCTCTGACCTTTCTTATTTCTGATACATGTACACACTTTACTTGGTAAAGTTTGAGCCTTGCTTGATTTTGCTTCTACAGTATTTTATACCTTTCTAATGTACTTAAAACATTTTACTTTATATTAAAGTTTTTGTTGACTTGTCTTATTTCTATTGTAAATTTGAGAGTGTAGTACACTTCTGTATCTTCTTTAATGCCTACTACGTAGTGTTTGATAGTGTTCACTGAATTCTAAGATCTTTTTTTTTCTGAATTTCCCCAAACTCTTGTAAATATAAAAGTAAAAACTAGTAACATAAAAATAGAAAAGCATATTTTAATGTTTTATGCATTTTAATTATTAATTTTGAGGATCTTTATTGGATAGGAAAAAAACACATTTTTCAACCTCAGAAAAATCTAGTCCCGGCTTATCCTTTACTTACTTATTATCTCCCTTGTTGGCTTTTCTTCCAGTACTTTCTCCTGTTTATTGAAATCCGTGTTTGGGAGCCACCATTATCAAGAAATATCTTATTTGGGAGTTTATGCCATCATTAGTCTCTAGAAATTTCTTTAGTAGGAATAAGAGAGTACAAATTACTATTATGACTGAAGTGTATGAATTAAGTTTAGAAATATACTCTCATTCAAACAACCCTCATGCCTACCCCTTTATGCCTTTGTTTAAAGGATTCATTTACCCGGTCACAAGAACCAAAATGCATTTGTAAGAAATCTGTTTTCCCTTCCATTTTCATAGTGCTACTGTTCAGGATAGTGATACTGATTAGGATAAATGGTATCTTCTTTAACCAGTTTTCCCACAGATTCAGCCATGTTGTTTGTCCAGGCTGCTATATCTGCCTTCTTCTCAACTCCACTAAACCCCTTTTTGGGAAGTGCAATATTCATCACTTCATATGTTCGACCAGTCAAATTCTGGGAGAGAGACTACAAGTGAGCAAAATTAAACTTATTTAGAAGCCTTTTAAAAGTTATTTTTAATACTGAACTCTGTCATATTAATATTATAATCATTTAAAGAACAAAGTAATTTATAGAGTTTGACCTTTTTCTTTTTCCTTTAAACCTAAAGCATACCTTTTTTGCCTGGTGTTAACAATATTTGCATTCTGTTCCTTTCCTAAGGGCAGTGTTGTTAGGGTGGTGTTTTTTACAGGAAGGGACACTTTTTTTTTTTTTAGCAACAGCATAGATCTGTTTAGGATCATAAGGTCATAAATCTAGAACTGGAAAAGTCTTAGAGGCTATTTAAAATTGAGACCCAGAGATGTTATTTGACTTGTGCCGTGTTACTAAGGTAGTAAACAACAGAGGTTGAAGGTAAACTTTTACACTGAACAACAATTAAAAGTTACCAAAGTAATAACTAGCAAGATACAAAGGCATTACTTACCCTTCATGTTATACCAGTAAGTAGATTTGAGCTGATATTCCATAGTAGTTAATTATTGGATAGAGATAAAATCATTTTCTCCTTCTGCTTAATGTCAGCTGTTCATAGCAAGGTGGGATGTTAGCTAGTCAGGTAATAGACCTTAATTGGTCGTACAAGACTTCAGAGCTTAGTCAATATTTTCTTCTAACTTGCACATGGTGCCAGAGGGAGGCAGGTAGAGCTAATTGTAAGTTTTCGAAGATTACAAGTATATCGTAGTTAAAAACAAGAAGAAGCATATCTTTTACTCTCTGCCAGCCTCACAAATTTCACAGGCATCAATTTTTTTAACTGCCTACCCATTTCTAGAAGTACATAGTTTAAAAATGACATCAGCATTTTAAAAAATGCCTAGTAACTATTGTTATTAACTTTATGTGGATAGCTGAGTTACATTTTGGAAAACCTGTGTTAGATATTAATTTTCTGTAAATTTTCATAAAATTACATTTTTCGTTTCATTCTGCAATTTCTATCCCCCATCCTCAGTTTTTTTTTTTTTTTACATAATATAATCTATTAAGAATGTTTTGTTTTATTTTCTTCAGCACAAAGCGTGTGGATCATTCAAACACCAGGTTGGCTTCCCAGCTTGATAGAAATCCAGGTAATATCACTAATTTCTCATTGAAATTAAATAAACTTTGCATATCTCACAAAGTAAATCATTTTAGGAAACTAATTAAATGGTGATGAGAAGACTGGATCTCCTTACTTTTCATAGGCTGGAAAGGCAATAGCCACTCCTGGGCCTAAGCTCACTACTGATTTGCATGGAAGTTTTAACCTGCTTCATTTCTGACACAAGCCTATTTACCTTTCCTTAGACAGCCTGTTGTACCCCCATTCTGGGGAATGCTCACAATATTGGTGCTGGATTTAATGCAGAGAGCCAGTTGACTTTAGTCCTGCTGCAGCTTAGAACTCCTGACCTGAACTGATCTAAAAGCCTTTCTCCTTTGCAGAGATTACGGTGTGAGCATCCATGCCTGACCCATTTAAACAAGTACTTTTATTTTTAAAAAATCCCATCCTCTTTTATATTTCTTTGTGAAAGAAAATAGTACTCATAGGAAGATTCTTTTCTTTGAGAAATGAATAAGTTAAATTTAAGTTCGCTTTCTTTAAATCAGAGCCCCAAATTGTGGAATTCATCTCTGGATCCAAGTCCATTTTTTGTCTTTTCCTTTTCCCATGAATCATATCTATTTTATGCCTCTAAATTTTTTATGTACTTCCTTTCCTAGTTTGTTTGGGTTTTTATGGTTTATTTTAATAATTCTTTATATTGTTCTTTCCCAAATCGGGCTTTTTCCCTACCGGTAGTGTGGAAATGTTATTAAAAGGCCTTCACCATTTTACAGTTATTTCATATTTGTAACAGTGTAAAAAAAATGGAGCCTGAACTTTGATCACAGGAATATACTGTATATTAAGAAATTTAACTGGATAAACGTGAAAGGACTTTACCTGAACATTTTTAATTTTCCTTTTTATAAAAATGATTACACATTGGGCCTGTGTGAATTATGAGTAGATGCTTTCAAAACAAGAGAGGAAATTAAAGAATATAAGAAAGTAAATCATAGGCTAAAGTAAAAAATTGTAGGCCAAAGTAAAATTAGGAATTATAAATTATAATTATAAATGTATAAAATGGATACCTCCTGTCAAAAAACAATTAGATAACAACCTTCACTGGAAGTGAGTTCATTTTTAATATATTAAGCACTGTTATTTCACTTAGGCAGTAAAAGTAGTGAGAATTAAGATTTGTTTTTATTTTTTAATCCCTGTAGGATCAGATGACAACAATCTGAATTCCATCTTTTATGAGCATTTAACCCGTTCCTTACAGCATAGTCTGTGTGGAGATTTGCTGCTTGGGCGATGGGGAAACTACAGTACTGGGGACTGTTTCATTCTTGCTTCTGATTATCTCAATGCATTGGTACATCTTATAGAGATAGGCAATGGTCTTGTCACTTTCCAGCTGAGGGGACTTGAATTTAGAGGTAAGGTGCTTATTACTTTATTTTTTAAGTTGTATCTGTCTTGATTTATATGTTTTATTTGGTGATAACCTTAATCCCAAAGTAGATGTTAACATAAAATTAAGCCTTAGCTTTTGGAATGGAAAAATGGAAAATCAGAATATTAGTTCAGTTTCATATTTAGAGAGTAGTCATAAGCTATTCCTTGTATAAGAAGGTGATGCTATTAACATATCATGAGTAGTTCGAGTTATTTTTCCTGGCCTTATGATTGTTTTGTGCTTATTCAGGTGTAAGTTTGAGATATAAAATACATTTTGAAAGTATATAATGGAAAATTCATTACTATAGTGTTACAGGACACAAGAATAGCTTCCTTATATTAATGATTCATGATCTATCGTATACTTTGTGCATTGAAGGATGTTGATTTGACTTGCCATATATCCAAAATTGGGGGAAAATCCCCAACTGTCAAATCATGGTTTTCTTGTTTTTCTATATTCTTAGGCATTACACTTACTTTTGGAGCTTCAGTTCTCTGCCCTATGTGAATTTTTCCCATGTTTCTATAAGACTGATATATAAATTCCCAGTCCATCTGTCCTTGTCAGAAGTTAGAATCAGATAATTGTGAAACTGGAAATGACCATGTGGAACATCTAATGCAGCTTTTACATTTCATAAATAAGGATACTGAAGTGCAGAAATATTGAATGAATGAAAAAGTCTTTTAAACTGCTTACTGTGTGCCAAGCACTGTGTTAAGTGCTGGAGATACAAATAGAAAAAGAGAGACAGGCCTCACAAGGAGCTCTCATTATACTTAAGGGAACCAGGACGTGTAAGAAAGTTTGGGAAGGTCTGGAAGACCTAAAGGTTAAGGGTCAAGGTTGATGAGAATGCACAGGATCTTCACAATATATCAGCAGGTTACGTGGCAGTTCCCAGAGATCTGGAAAATATATTTCATCAGAGCTGGTGGGTCTCCATTTTACCAGAAGGATTGCAGTAGGTATCATAAAACACTTAATTGTATTTTGCAAATGTCTATCATTAGTACTTTCTTGGGACTCTCAAATAGTTCTGTTCATTGGAATAACTTAATGGAGTATTTAAAAAGAAATTTTACCTTAGAAATAAAATTTGGGAATTGGCCGTGGAATATATTCAGTTAGAATTTTAAAAAAAATTAATTGAAATGAGAGGTTCTCAGAAAAAAAAAAGTAATAATTCATCAGTACATTGTGTGTAAAGTATTTTTCTTGTCTAGACCTATAATTTTATTTGTTCAAGGGAGCTCCCCCAGAAGGAAACGGCTAAAACAACTGTTTTAACTTACAGTCCCCTCAGATTATCTGGAGAACTGACATAAGTTCATAAGCTTAGGGTCATATAGTGATGAACACATGTAAACGCACACATATACATACATATATATACATATACATATAAGCACATATATATGCATTTGTATAGAGAAGCAGCAGGGGGTAGTATCAGGAGCAATCTGCTAGAGTATACAGGAATGGATGGGATCGAGGGTGCATATGGAGGGGTTTGCTTTGGTAAGAAGGGCCACCTTTTTATTATAATCTGGGGTAAAGGAAGAAATAATGGGGGATGATGTGAGAAGAGAAGGGGAGAAGAGGAAACTTTGTCAGATGATCATAATTTTGTTGGTGAAGCATGAATCTAGGTCCTGAGCTGAGAAGGTGCCAGGCTTTTTGGAAGCTGAAGGGGGAATGATAAGGTTTGGAATAGCCACAGTGTTGAGTAAGGTGGAGTAGAAGGATTGTTTTATTGTCAGGAGGGCCCAGTTTAGAAGATAACATAAATTTGTAATGGATTTAAACAGCAGTTTCCTGACTTCCTTCAGCCACACACAGTGAATAGGAGCAAAAAAGGTGGATGATGGGAGTGTCAGAGGATTAGGGATTGACAAGTTGCAGTGATAAGGCAAAGGAACAAGAAATCAAAGGATCAAAGTGTAGCCAGTGCAAAGGTGCTGGCCTGATTGTAGGTCCTGGGAAGGACAAATAATAGGCAAGGTTAGAGTTTGAAAGGTATTGGGAAAGACAGAATGATATGAAAGATTATGATCAGTTAGAAGTTCAGAGTTGATGAACATTGAAGGGGAACATTTGTGGGTGTTGACAAGATCAAAGTCATGGCTATGTGTAGGTATGGTAAAGTGGGAGTTGTGGGTCAAAGGAACTAAATAAATGGAGGAACTGGGAAGGATGGCAGGAATTGCCAGGCTCAAAGAAAATACACTGAACTCATTGAGAAAAGAGAGAGAATAACCTGTGGATTGGTAGCTACCAGGATGTGGGTTGGATGATAAATTTGTGGTAGAGAGACTATATGTGACTTTGGGAAGCAAGGAGTACTTCAATTCCCCCACCACAACCAGTGAATTAGGATATGAGCCTCAAGATCAGGTCCATTGCTCAAACGTTTGGTATGCACATACCTAACTGCCTGGAACTTTTGCCTATTCCAAATAATTAATTGCCTCCTTAAATGGTCAGTTTTACTCCATGTTACATTTTGTAGATGATTGACCACAATTCTTTATTATGTTTCTTTTAAACTAAGTTATTAGTCTAGATTTTGAGACAGTAAGGAAAAGTGACTGGATTTTCACATAACAGAGGAAATTTGACAAAAACCCAAAGTTCTGCTGAATGTAATCCACACACAAATTATCAGCAGTTGACTTAAATTGAATTTTTGTCAGCAACACAAACTATATTTCTTAAGGTAATACAAAATTTCAGGATTTGTGCAGTTCTTTTATTTTGGTTTTAATCCTTGATGTTTTCTATTTATCCCCTTCATTTTTCTTTCTTTTGTAATGATCTTTTTTTAAAGGTACTTACTGCCAACAACGAGAAGTAGAAGCCATTACTGAAGGAGTAGATGAAGATGATGGCTTCTGTTGCTGTGAACCAGGTCATCTTCCCCACATGCTCTCCTTTAACGCTGCATTCAGTCAACGCTGGCTAGCTTGGGAAGTTCTTGTCACCAAGTATGTGCTGGAAGGCTACAGCATCACTGACAACAGTGCGGCGTCTATGCTGCAAGTGTTTGATCTTCGGAAAATACTCACGACATACTATGTTAAAGTAAGGGATTTGGAGAAGTGACTAAGATCTGATAGTTTAAAACAGAAATGATCTCTGATATCCCAGAGCAATTAATATGACGTATTATAAAGTCACATTATTCTGTTCTTCAGTAATATTTCATTGAACCATACGATATTAAAGATAGGCAGTAAATAATGGCCATCTCTTCAATTAGTTATGTATTTTACAGAAATAGTTTGCAAAAATGTATTTGGTCTCTGATTGAGAAATCTACACAAAGTTCAAATGATTAAAACACAATAAACCTTTAGCAGTTTTTTCATGCCTTGCTAAGATTTTGTGGGTTCTTTGCCAGGTACATTATAAAATCATATTATCCAAGTTGAAATGGGCTGTCACTTAAACAAGTTATTCCTTTTATTCCTTCCTAACTGATTCACTATTTCATTCTCCTCAGAAGATGTTACAGACTTCCTCCCACATCTCATTTCTCACAACTCAGCTAAGGATCTCCCCTCTTACTGTACGGAGAAAGTTGAGGCCATTCACTATGAGCTCCCTCTTCTGCCCTTTTATTCATCTCTTAACGTCACTTGCCACACTCTTCTTCCCCCTAGTCTGTGACAATGAGGTGGACTTTCTTGCCAAGGCCAGCTGTTATGTATGTGTCTATAATGCCATCCTGTTCTTCTTATCTCCTTATCTAAACCCTCCCACACCCCCTAGTTATCTTCAGCTTCTCCCAATATTCCGCTTCCTTCCTAACTCCCTTCAAACACAGCCAGTTCTCTATCCTTAAAAAAAATTTTTTTAAACTATCCCTTCATGCTACATGTCCCTCCTCCCTTTCCCAAACTCTGAGAAAAAGCTGTTTAATCTTGGTGTGTTCCCCCCCCCACCACCTTTTTTTTTTCATTTGTTTTGGTATATTCCTTCTCTTGGTGACTTGATCAGTTCTTGTGTGTTTGACTAACAGAACTGTAAATCCAACCCTAGTCATTCCCTTGAGCTTCAGTCTCATATAACTAACTGCTTTTTAGACATTTCAAAGTAGCTGTCCCAGAGAAATCTCAAACCCAATATGTCTAAAATAAGATTTATTATCTTTTCTCCCATATCCATTCCTCTTCCAAATTTTCCTATTTCTGAAAGTACTACTATTCTTTTAGAGAGATGTTAGAAAGGTAAAGGGACAGGCCTTTATAACAGCTTGGATGGAGTGGGGTATGGCATGGGTGAGAAATAGTGAGGAATCAAGAATGACACCTACATTGTGAGCCTGTGAGACTAAGAGGATGGTATTGCCTTTGATAGTGATGGAGAAGTTAAAATGGGGAAGAATTTTGGGTGAAAGATTTATTAGTTTATGTTTTTTAATATATTACATTTAACATATCTACTGAACATATAGATTAGATATTTGAAAGGCAATTGAAGATGCGAGACTGGAGGTCAGCAGAAAGGTTGGGGCAGGATAGGTAAATTTAAGAATCATCAGCACAGAGGTGGTAATTAAATAAATCCATGGGAGCCAATGAGGTCACCATGTGAAGTAATATATAGAGAGAAAAGAAGGTGGCCCAGGACAGAATGGTGTTGGACACCTGCAGTTGGAGGGTATGGCCTGGATGAGGATCCAGCTAAGGAAGCTGAAAATGAGTGGTGAGAGAGAATGAGTGAGAACTAAGATAAAGAAGTGTCCCAATAAACTAGAGAGAAGAGAATATGAAGGCAGAGAGCTAAGAAGAGGTCAGGAGGATTGAGGACTGAAAACAGGTCATTGGATTTGGCAAAGGATACCAGTAACTTTCCATCCCAGTCTATTCTCTACACTAAGGTAACCAGGTGACTACCTTACTCAGTGGCTCCCTATTGCTTTTAAGAAAAGATATAAACTCCTCTGTTTAGCTTTCCTTTTAAAAAAATGTATTTTTACTATCTTGCTATAAGAAATAATGAGCAGGCCAATTGCAGAAAAACCAGGAAAGACTTACGTGAACTGATGCTGAGTGAAGTGAGCAGAATCAGAGAACATCGTACGATGATTAGTTATGATAGACTTAGCTCTTCTCAGTAATACAATGATCAAAAGACTCGTGATTGAAAATGCTGATGATGTCCAGAAAGAACTGTGGAGTCTGAATGCAGATTGAAATATATACTATTTTCACTTTTTTCTTTTTTCTTTTTGTTCTGATTCTTCTTTCACCACATGACTAATGTGGAAATATGTTTAATATGATTGCACATGTATAACCTATATCGGATTGCTTGCTGTCTTGGGAAGCGGGGAGGGAAAGAGAAAAATATGGAACTCAAAATTTTACAAAAATGAATGTTGAAAACTACCTTTACATGTAATTGGAAAAAGTACTGTCAAGAAAAGAATGTATTATTTATTTTTAACATTCCCTTTTTTAATTTTGAGTTTCAGATTTCTCCCTCCCTCATCGATTGGCAAAGAATAATAAAGTGAAATCATGGAAAACATATTTCCACATTCGCCATGTTGCAAAAAGAAAAAAGCAAGAAAAATACAGTGGACAAAATTATATTTCAATTTGCATTCAGTTCATCAGTTCTGTATATGTTAGCATTTCCATGTATAACATTTTTCATCATGAATCCTTCGGAATTCTCTTGGATCATTGTATTGATCAGAGTAGCTAAGTCTTTCACATGGAACATCATTACAATATGGCTCTTACTGTGTACAGTAATTCACTCATTCTGCTCATTTCATTTTGTATCAGTTCATATAGATCTTCCCATATTTTTCATAATTGAACATTGTTACAATAACACTCTTACTGTATACTATGATCTGATTCTGCTTACTTTGCATCAGTTCATATAGGTCTTCTCAGGTTTTTCTGAAACCATTCTGCTCATCATTTCTTGTGACACAATGGTATTCCATCACAATCGTATGACACAACTTGTTCAGCCATTCCTCAATTAATGGGTATCCCCTCAGTTTCCAATTCTTTACCATCACAAAAAGCTGCTGTAAATATTTTTGTACAGGGCAGCTAGGTGGCACAGTGAGTAGAGCACTGGCACTGGAGTCAGGAGGACATGAGTTCAAATCCAGCCTCAGGTACTTGACACACTTACTAGCTGTGTGACCTTGGGCAAGTCACTTAACCCCGATTGTCTTGCCTTCCCCTCTCAAAAAAAAAATTTTGTACACATAGATCCTTTTCCTTTTTCTTTGATCTCTTTGGGAGGCAAGCCCAGTAGTGGTAGCCACAGTTTTATAGCCCTTTTGGCATAGTTTCGATTTGTTCTTCAGAATGGTTGAACCCATTCACAACTCCACCAACAGTGCATTAATGACCCTGTTTTTCCACATTCCTTCCAGCAGTTACCATTTTTCTTTTGTGTTGTGTTAGCCAATCTGATAGGTTAAAGGTAGAACCTCAGAGTTGTTTTAATATGCATTTCTCTAATCCATAATGATTTATAACATTTTTTCTTGAAACTATTTATAGCTTTGTTTTTTTCCTCCAAAAACTGCCTGTTCATTTCCTTTGACCATTTATCAGTTGAGGAATGGCTCTTATTTTATAAATTGGACTTAGTTCCCTATGAAGTGAGGCCTTTATTAGAGACACTTGCTATAAAAATTTTTCCCAGTTTCCTGCTTTCCTTCTAATTTTGACTGCAGTGACTTTGTTAATATTATGCAAAAATGTTTAATTTCATGTAATCAAAAGTAACCATTATACTTTCTGTGGTCTGGTCTATCTCTGATCATAAACTCTTCCCTTTCCCATAGATCTAATAGGTAAAAATTTCTATCTCCCCTAATTTGCTCATATCACCTTTTATATCTAAATCGTTTATCTATTTTGACCTTATCTTGGCATATGGGATGAGATGCTAGTCTATGGTTTCTGCCAAACTGTTTTCCAGTTTTCCCAGTAATTTTTGTAAGATAATGTGTTCTTGCCCCAAAAGCTTAGAGCTTTGGTTTTACCAAACACTAGATTACTATGATTATTTACCATTGTGTATTGTGTACTTGTTCCACCCCTCTATTTCTTAGCCATGACCAGATTTTTTTGATGATGACCTTATTGTGATGTAGTTTGAAATCCGATATTGCCAGGCTGCTTTTATTAACACTTTTTTTTTCACTGATTCCCTTGACATCCTTGACCTTTTTTTCTTCCAGTTGAATTTTGTTACTATTTTTCCTAGATCCTCAATTCCTTGGTAGTTTAATTGGTATGGTACCGAATAAGTAAATTAATTTTGGTAAAATTTCCATTTTGATTATATCAGCTTAGCCTACTCATGAGCAATTAGTATTTCTCCAGTTGTTAAGATGTCTTTACTTATGTAAAAAGTGTTTTTTAATTATATTCATATAGTTCCTGGGTTTGTCTTGGCAGGTAGACTCCCAAGTATTGCAAATTGTCTGCAGTTATTTTAAATGGAGTTTTTCTTTCTATCTCTTCCTGCTGTGTTTTGTTGGTAATATATAGAAATGTTGATTAATGTGGGTTTATTTTCTATCCTACAAACTTTGCTAAAGTTGTTAATTATTTAAACTACTTTTTTGGTTGGTTCTCTAGGTTTCTCTAAGTATACCATTATGTTGTTTACAGAGAGTGATAGTTTTGTTTCATTGTTGATTATTCTCACTCCTCATCTTCTGTTTAACCTTCAAAGCACCACGCAACTGGCCCTATCTTTTCACCCTTATTGTACTTACTCTCCTTCCCATACTGCAGCCTTCTGTGGCCCTTCCTTTCCTATACTCGTGTCTTTATAGCAGCCGTCTCCTGTGCTTTGAATGTACTCCCTGCTCCCGTTTGCCTCATACAGTCCCTCTTCTCTTTCAAGGTGCAGCTTAAGTACAACGTTCTACAGGAAGTCTTTCCTGAGCCCCCAACTACTAGTGTCTTCTCTCCCTAACTACCCTGTATATAACTACTTTGACTTTTTTTGTTTTTATTCTGTTTTTGTTACACTTATATATGTGTGTACACACTTAGAACCACCAGTCTTCTACTAGAATGAACACTCCTTGAGATCAAGAGTTGCTTTTATGTGTGTTTGTATGCCTGGTACCTAGCAGAGAAGCTTGGCAGCTAGCAGTTGATCAATAAATGCTAGTTGATTGTTCATTGTTACCTAATAAGTACCACTACAGGTACAGGTTTTTTAATGTCTTCCATTTAATTCTTTAATGAAACTTAACCCAAGTCAGCTATTAAGGTGCTATTAGATCAAGGTCCAAAAAAGGTATTACTATACACATGAATGATATTATACAGATTCTCTTTTTGATATAAAATATAGTCAACTACCTAGAAATTCTTTTTAAAAGTGTTTTCTAGCTCATTTTTTTGTTCACAGTATTTCATATGTTAATGACAATTTATCTAGGGCACTAGTCCTTAAAGCAAAACTTCCACCATTCTTTCATCATTGTGGAAAGTTTTTTTTTTTTTAATCCAGTTCTGAGTCCCTCCACCTTAGTAATTTTGGCATAATGAGTTACTGTTGCCAAGTTTCTAATGATGTGGCACTCAGGACTTAGCTAAGCTTGTCTTCAGTTAATAGATGCATCAGGTCCAGGCTCATATTAGTACTTAGACTTGGTATTAACTGCCTATGTTTACACTATAAGCCCATGGTAACCTCTTACTATAATGAAATATCAAAGAAGGATTTTAGTAGAGCCTTTCAAATAATGATAACCTACCTATTTGTCAGCATTATTCCTGTTGTCCATTACTGTGTTACAGTATTTATTAAAAATAAACTTGAGGGTTTTTAAAATCCTCTCCTCTCATGGCTTTGGGGACTCTACTTTGAAGTCAGTAAGCATATATTAAATGCCTACTATGTGCCAGACACTGTGCTGAGGGCTAGTGATAAAAAGTAAAAAGCAGGCCCTGTTCTTAAATTCATAGTCTTACGATAGACAAAGGGATAGATAACAGCAAACAACTACATACAGACAAGATACATATAGGATACATTCAAGATGATCTTAGAGGGAAGTCACTAGCATTTAAAAAGATTGGGAAAGGCTTGTTATAGAGTGTAAGATTTTTAGCTAGGACCTGAAGGAAGCCATAGAAACCAGGACACAGAGATGAGGAGAGAGAATGGGGGGATACCCAGTGAAAATGTCCAGAACTGGGAGTTGGAGTATTGTGTGCAAGAAATAGCAGCAAGGAGGCTAGTGCCGCTGGTGGTAGAGTACACAGGGGAGAGAGGTATGAGGTGTCAGACAACTGGAAAGGCAGAAAACTATAATATTGCTGAATTGTAGAATATGTGGAGGAGGGTAAGGTGTAGGAAGATTTGAAAGGGAAAAGAAGGGGTTCACTCTTGGTTTTCTTCCCACTTCTTTTACTCTTCTTTCCCAGTCTCCTTTGCTTGATTATCATCCTAATTTCCCAGGGCTCTGTCCTGAGTGCTCTTTTCTCTCTCTATGCTTCCTTCCTGATCTCTTTGGTTCCCATAGGTTCAATTAGCTGTTTTCTAATTCTATACATCCAGCTATAATCTCCTTAATTCCAGTCCTACATCACCACCCCTGTTGGGTGATTCCATCTGCTTGTCTTGTAGACACCTTAAATATATCTCAAACCGTTCCTCCCAACCCATCCCATCTCCAAACTGTTTCTGTTGCAGACATCACCATCCTTCCAGTCACCTAGGTTTGTAACCTCAGGGCCATCGTTGGCTGTTTCCTATGGCTCCCTCTATCCAGTTAGCTACCAAGTCTTGTCAGTTCTATCTCCTCATCCTCCCTCTTGTTCATCACCTTCTGTCCACTCACACTGACGCTACAGTAGTTCAGGTTATATTAAAGCCACCTATTTAATTGGTCTCTCTGCTTCCAGTCTTACCCTCTTTCTAATGTATCTTCCATATAGCTGCCAGCTTGACATTTCTAAGACACAGGTCTGACCACGTCACTCACCTACTTATTACTCTGTAGACTCTGGGAGAGTTCTATTAAATTGTTAGCTTGGTGTCTTAATCTCATCATGTCATGGCCTCCACTTACCTTTCCATCTGTATTTCATATTACTTTTCTTTCATGCATTCTTAGGTTTAGTCAAACTGGACTGTACCCTGTCATTGACATTCCATCACTTGTCACCGTGCCTTTGCACAGGTGTTTCCCCCATGTCTAGAATTTACTCCTCTCTCACCTCCACTTCTTAGAATCCTTTTTAGAATGCGTCCTTCAAAACACAAATTATGTGCCACCTCCTACTCAAGGTCTTTTCTGATTCCCTCCAGTTGTTAGTATTTTCTCAGTCTTTTGAAATTATTTATTATTGACTCATCTAGTATACATTTGCATTTCCTCCCTCCTTCCCAACCAAAGACTATAAGCTTTTTAATGGTACTCTTTGTATCTTCAGTGCTTAGAGAAGTTGTTTGTACATGGTGGATACTTACTGTCTTCATTTATTTTTTGCATTTTAAGACATTTTTTGCTATGTTACAACCTTTTTGTTGTTGTCGCAATTTAGGGCATCATCTATTATGTTACAACGTCCTCCAAACTAGAGGAATGGCTGGCCAATGAGACAATGCAGGAAGGACTACGCCTGTGTGCTGATCGCAATTATGTTGATGTGGACCCTACATTTAATCCAAATATTGATGAAGATTATGATCATCGGCTAGCAGGCATATCCAGAGAGAGTTTCTGTGTGATTTACCTCAACTGGATTGAATATTGCTGTTCTAGAAGAGCAAAGGTAGGTGTGTTGGAGTATGCCCCCTCCTATCCAGGTTTCTCGTCTATATATTGCTCACACAAATTTGTTAAGTGTGAAATTACGTTAGATTTAAAGCTAATCACTTTTTAGTGTATTTTCATCATGGACCCATATACTTGGTTATTAAGGGAGTTAAATACACTTCACATTCATAAGAAAAATTAGAATAGCCAAGCTATTAACCCTGACTGTTGTTTCTTGAAAGTATCTTATTGAATAATGAAGTGCTACTGTTTTTTTCTAAGGGTGTGCTAAAGTATTCTATATGCATATTATAGTTGGTCATGGGTACAGTAAGTGAAACGTGCTCTTAAATTTACTTACATTATCCTATCTGATGATAGATAAATTGAGTATTTCTATCATCAAAAACTGTCATAAACTAGGCTTTCTGAGTAATCCTTATTATAGTAAAAATATGTTCATCAATTATTAGAATCAGTATTTCTCTTGGGAGCTATTTAAGAGAAACTGATGTCAAAAGTTTCCGCTTGGTCAATTATAAGACAATGATTTTATTGTATTTTATTTTTATGGCACCAGATTAAATCTATGGATCCCAAAGTATTCATGATTTATGTTAATGATTCACTTTTTCTTAGGGCTAAGTTTAATTTTATTAGGATTTTTGTTTGAAGATGAAGCCAAACAACAAATAAGAATTCTGTTTGTTATGTTACATCCCTTTCTACATAAGAGTGTTCTTTCCCTTCAGCCTGAGTTATTAGGTAGTGGTCCATTCTCTAACATTTTTTCACTTTTTCCAAAGCCACTAGATGCAGATAAAGATTCCTCCCTAGTAACTCTTTGTTATGGACTCTGTGTTCTGGGGCGAAGAGCTTTAGGCACTGCTGCCCATCATATGTCTAGGTAAGAAAATGCCTCTTTTTTTTCAAGGTGACAATGGGATAGATTATATGTGAACATCGTCTCTTTATGAAAGTGTGTCAGTATTTTATTTTCTTACAGAAATCTCTTCACCATTTTTATTAATGTAAATCTAGTAGCCAGAAAGAGTTAATGTTCATATGACTTAGGAAATTCATGCTAAGGGTATGGTCAAAGGTTAAGTCCTTGATAAGAATTTTTTAAAATTAAATAATCATAGTATGATATTTATCCAGTTCACTATACAGTACAGTGTAACAATATTAAGACTAATTCTAATTTTTCTGTAGTAAGTGTTCTCTTGTTTTAAAATAAATCTAAACCTGTCTTTCTTATTCTTTAGGTATACCAAAACCACCATTTTATCAATAGAAATTTTTGAAATGTGATTTACTTTGTACTTCAAAATAAAATGGGGGTTTTAATACCCTTGCATAGCTATGAAGTTAGTATTTGTAAAATTCAGGACTGATTGTGTCATTCCCTTACTCAAAAATCTTTGGTGCCTCTTGTCTTTTCTAGGATAAAATGTGAACTTTTCATTCTGTCACTTAAAGCCCTCCACAATTTGTCTTTCACATTTTCAGACATTTCATATAACTTGCCTCCACACATACTACCTTCGTGCTTTATCAGCCTATTCGTGGTTTCCTAAAATTGGCCTGCCATTTCCTATCTGTGCTTTTGCATAGGCTTTCCCCATGCATATAATACCCTTTTTTTTGTTGTTTTATTTATTTTATTTTTAATTTATGGAATAGAACAAACATTTCCATAAAATAAAAAGATTGTACATGAAATTGTGAGTCTCTTGTGTACAACTTGCTGTTCCTTTTAAATATGTAATAGAGTTAGCATGTAAATTTCTCCCCCCGCCCCCTTTTAAATAATATATTCTTTAATCATCTGGACTTCTTAGCCTCCCTGATATCCTTTAAGACTTAGCTCAGGTGCCACTTCCTTTTTAAAGTCACTGCTGATTCCTAATATCTTCCTCTCACCACCTCTCTGCTTCACAATGCCTTCTCCCTCTGGCATGTAGAAACGTGAAGCATCTGTCATTTCCACAGTGTGAATAACTCCTCCCACCAGTGCTTATCACAACCGGTCTAAGATTTAGAGAAATCCTAGGCATTTGTCTGAGACACATTGAAGTTGTGACATGCAGGCTTATATAGCTAGTAAGTGTTAGAGGCAGGATTTTAACCCTAGGCCTTCCTGACTCCTAGCCTAGCACTCTATCCACTATGCCGTGATGTCGCTATCCCTCCTGAAATTAGTTTATATTTATTTCCCTGCTATATGTTGTTATGTAAACTCTTTAAGCGAGAGATTGACAACTAGCATTTACATAATGCTTTAAAGTTTGAAAATAGCTTTACAAATATTATTTGATCCTTACAACAACCTTATGAGTCAGGTGCTATTTTTATTACTTCCATTTTTCAGATGAGGCAACTGAGGCAGAGGTTAAATGACTTGCCTAGGGTCACTCAGTGTTAGAGGTAAAATTTGAACTTCAGGTCTTCCTTACTGCAAATCAAGTATTAGTACTACTTATGATACTTTATATTTTAATCAGCCAAATATACTGATTTAATTTTCTACCATGTTTTGCTTGGGCCTCTAGGGCAGCTAGGTGGCACAGTGAGTAGAGCACCGGCACTGGAGTCAGGAGGACATGAGTTCAAATCCAGCCTCAGACACTTGACACTTACTAGCTATGTGACCTTGGGCAAGTCACTTAACCCCAATTGCCCTGCCTTTCCCCCCTGAGAAAAAAAAGGGAAAAAAATTAACACCAGCCCCTATTGAAAGAGAGAGAAAAAATGAGAAGAGAGCTGAACTAAGAGAGGGATGGAATGAAGGAGGGCTGCCCCTCCAGGACCACGCATGAAACCAGGATCGTCTTCATTTATTAACCTACTCAGAATGCAGAGATTGCGTGAGAACATATACAGATGAATACCTTGTAGATTTTCATTAGGATTTTTCTGTGAGTCACCCTCTCTCCACTAAAACTGACATACCCCATGTAATGATTGTTGGAACTTTTTCTAACTTCTCTTCCTTCTCATCTCCATACCATAGCCATCCCTATCCCTTATCATATATTCTGAATCATAAGAACAGCAAAAAGATCCAGTTTTAAAACTGTTACACATAGAAATACTTTTCTTCATATTTTCTGTTCCAAGGATAGTAACCTTGCACGTAGAAATAAAAGTTTGTTGAAATAAATTAAATATAAATTAGAGTATTGAATATATTTGCATTAAACTTATTCCTCTTAACCTGAGAACACAGGCATTGTTCCACAGTCCTAGAGTTTCTTCTTTTAGTCTTTTCGTTCAACAAGCATTTATTATTCTCCACAGTTACTATTCTAAACTTTTTCCTTTCTCCTTAAATATCCGATCATATCCCTCCCACATCCTATATTCCTACATCTAGATTCTACTAGCATTTTTCATGACCTTTTATGCCTTGGATCTCACATAGTAATTTGTTTTCCCTATGTTTATATATTCTGTTTTAGCATGTAGTTAAATTATTCAAGCTATCATTGTCTCCTACTTGACTATAAGTTCCCTAAAGAGAGGGATTATGACTTGTCAAAATTTTTTTATCTCTTCCAGCACCTATCACAGTACTCCTTATACAGCAAATATTTAATGAATATTTTTTAATTAAATTGAGTAATAGATTAGAACATTCAGAGACTTGACTGTAGCTCACCAAATACAAAATTACAGTTCTTTTAGGCGAAAAAAAACTCTGTATACATATGTTGACTCATCTCATCAATATGCAAACATTTTATTACCAAGAACAGTGAATGCCTTACTCTGAAAGAAAATAGTTATCTCTTCCACACCATGATTTTCTCTATTGCGGTTTCAATACATTGCAGGTCAGCATATAGTATTATCAGCATATTTTATCTTTTAATACCATAATAATTCAGACTTCTCTAGCATGAAGGGAGGGCCAAAAATTTTTACGTGGGTTTTTCAGATCAAAGTTTGCCATTTCCCCTAACCCGTGCAATGTGGAACGCATACCTATGTAGTTTAGGTCTAAGGCTAAACCATTCCTCTCTCCTGGCTAGAGCGTTTCATTTCAGCATTATCTCCTTGGATATGGTCCCTGTTTGTCCTTCCCCTCTCCACTAGGCAACATGCTATTGCCAGGCTTTCTTCTTTATTCTCTCGTCTATTCCCCTGCTTTCCAAAGTGGAAATTAGCTTATTTCTTAAACTTATAGAAGAAAACTGTAGGGTTACCTTGGGGCCACTCCTTTAGTCCCTAGGCTACATCAGAGTTTTCTGGAGTTAATATATAATTATTTGGCTTTTCTGTTTATTTTGTTGTATTTACTTATATATAGTCATAATCCCTCTCTTTAGGGAACTTTGTTTATACTTATATATTTGGCTTTTCTGTTTATTTTGTTGTATTTACTTATATATAGTCATAATCCCTCTCTTTAGGGTACTTATAGTCGAGTGGATAGAGAGCTGGCCTCAGAGATAGGAAGACCTGGATCTGGGTCTTGTTTCGTCCCTGACATTATCAGTCCCATTATCTGTGTGTGAACCTCATCTAGTCAATTAACCTCTCAATACTCTAAACAACTCTTTAAGACTCTAAGTCTTGAGACTTAAAGACTAACTCTTTAAGTATGTAAGCAAAGAAAATACTGTCCTGCCTTAGTAGAAAGTTTGCTCATCTTGGAGTTATCCTATGTCAGTGAAATCAGAGGTCCAGTTCCTATTCCTGTTTCCTTACATAAATCAAATACAGTAGTCAAAATATAGTGTAACAAGGTTAGTAGGAATACTCCTCAATTGTAATGGGGTTATTTGGGTCCTGTTCTCACATGTAGATCACCCCTCAGTCTGCTGTTTAATTTAATCATGTCAGCTTGAGATCTAGGATTATCCAGGGGTATACTCACGCAGCTCATTGTTTAATAAAATTTCAACATATGTCTCCTGATCAACTAAGCTCAGATGGCATAGTGCATAGAGCACTGGGCCTAGTCCCCACTCTTGTGCTTAATATTATTAATTTAATAAACCTCCTATTTGAATAGTACTCATCTTTATATATTAAATCCCTTAATTTCCTAGGACTAAATTAATAACATAGTTAATGAACATACAATTTATTAACAATAAAATCAATGATAAAACATAGATAATTCTTTACAATATTTTAGATGTGAGAATAATCACAACCAGAATCCATTTTAAATCTCACTGTAATGCAGAGGTGTTATCTTCCCTTCTGAAAACCATAGTCTCATACCATTTAGTTTACTCAGCATAACAAAATTTCTTTGCAAGAATCTCCTCCAGCTTCTTAGCATGATAAAAGAAATGTCTCTTATCTTTTTTTCTTTTCCGTCTCACTCTCCACAATTTCTCATATTTCCTCATATTAACACAGCACTAAACTTCTCTTTAACTCCATAGAGATTAGTACCTCACAGTTTTACAGATTACTATATTACTACAACTCTCTTTCAATGAGAAAGTAAGTCTCCATAGCTTCCATAGGAGAGACTTTTAGGAATTACAATAAGAATCAGTACGGAGTGGTTAAAATCTCTCCTATAAGATACTATAAAAGGATTATTAAAAGATGACTCTTTTCTTTTAAAAGTTGATTACCACCTTCCCCAGATCAAATGATTAACAGAATAGAAGCTGGAACAAATAGCTTACCTCAAAACCTACTCAGACTTATTACTGTGTTTCTCTCCCTTTTCTGCTTTCTCCTGTCTCTCCCTCTGCTTTTCTTCCCTTTGTGTATCTTTCTCTTTTCCCATTCAGATTGATTTGTATTTTTTTAGTCGCTCTCTCCTGTCATTCTCTTTTCTCTTCCATTTTCTCCTTCTTTACCATTCCTTCCATTCCCCCTTTATCTCCTCTTGTCCACTTCTAATACCTTCTCATGTTATTAGAGCTGAAACATAATTTTACTTTTGTTCTTGCTGAGTTCAATTTTATGATTCCTTTTCTTAATTTAAAAATTGAGCAAGTTGAATATTTTCTGCTTCTAAGGAAGAAAAAATAAATTGCTGCTCTGTATGTGGCCATCAATTTATTATTTTTCCCCATGATCATTGAGAAAGAGAGAAAGGAGGAGAGAGAAATAAAGAAACTAGGAAATCACTTATTAAGTGCCTTCTAAGTGCCAGGCGTTGTATTAAGCTGTACAACAGCATTTACAGATCTCATTTGATCCTCACAACAATCCTAGAAGGTAATTGCTATTATGTCCATTTTATAGTTGAGGAAACTGAGGTAGACTGAAGTTAACTGACTTGTCCAGGGTCACTTAGCTAGTAAACGTCTGAGACCAGATTTGAATGCAAGTTTTCTTGATTCTAGGCCCAGTGCTCTATGCACTATGCCACCTACCTGCTAGATGGAAAAGGTTTCTGTACAAAGAAATTATTATAATCTTTCTATTCTTTCAAAGCTCCTATGAAGTTTTCCCTGATCCTCTCAGCTAGAAATAGTCTTTCCCCATCCAGTGTTTAATCTCGTCCACTCTGAATCCTTTTATACAGCTTGATTGTATTGTAACTTGTGTTATAGTTTTGTGAATATATTTTATCTTCTCTCTTCTCAGGTCCCTCATTAGAATATAAGCTCTTTGAGCACTGGGTCTTTCATATTTTTCTTTGCATCTCCAGTAGTGCTTAACAAATAAAATGAAAAAGTAGGTGCTTAATAAGTTGTTGAATGTTTGAAAGGAGTAAAGATTAAATAAGGAACAATGTTGAAGATGGTTTCTAAAAATCATCAGCCCATAGAATTCGGGCAGGAATAGTTAGTAATTTTGTCTGAAAAAAATCTGGAAGGTTTCTTGGACTGCACACTTAGTATGAGTCAATAGGATATTAGGATGGTCAAGAAAACTAAAGGCTCTTAGGCTACACGCAGAGAAGCATAGCTTCCAGGAATAAGAAAGGAATAATCTCACTGTATTTTTGCCCTGGCGAGACCGCATCAAACAATAGCATTTACATTTGCTCAAAAATATGAAATAAATGGAAGGTGCTTTTGGCAGGAGATAGTAGTATGGGGTGGAGGGGAGTGTCAGAAAAGAGCTGGTATAGGACATGGGATTCAGGGTGAGCTTTTAAGAAAGCTAGGGATTCCAAGAGGCTGAAGTGAAGGCGGTTTGTTTTGCAATATGTGCAGATATGCACAGAGATGAAATGTCATGTGTCCAAAAAACCAAGTAGACCAGTCTGGCTAGTCCAACCTAGTTAAAGGGGAATAATGTGTGTATAATGAACTTGAAGAAAAGGTGGGTGGGGCCAATATTTTGAAATGTTTTAAATGTCAGACTGGTGCTTCCTGGAGCCAGTAGGGAACCACTGGAGCATCTTAAGAAAGGGAGGACACAGACCTGTGCTTTAGAAGTATACTTTTGGCAGTTCTGTGAGGGAGGGTGTTTTGGCAAGGAGAGAGACTCACTACACATCTGGAATGTGGTGTTCATTCGGGATGCCACAGTGTAGAAAGGATTTTGTTAAGCTAGAGAGTGGCTATGGGAGGACACACAGAATAGAGAAGGACCTAGAGGCCATGTCACAAAAGGAAAAGGTGAAATAACTAGGGATATGTAGCCTTCAGAAGAAAAGATTTGGAGGGACAACGCAATGTTGTCTTCAAGGCTGTCATACAGAAGACTTGAGTGCAATGTCTAAGAGTCACAAAGAGGCAGATCTAACTTCATGTGAGGATAACTTTGCAATAATTAAAGCTATTCCACATCTGTGAAATGCATTGCTTCTGAATTTAGAGTAACTTGAAGCAGAGACTTTATGACCACTTGTCAGGTATGTTGTAGATTAAATTCTTTTGGGCTGTCAGTTAAACAAGATGGCCACTGAGGTTCCTTTCAATTCCAGTATAATTTACATAGTTAGCATTTGCATAGTGCTTTAAGGTTTGCCAAGTGCCTTACGTGTTATCTTAATTGCTCCTCAAATTCAACTCACCCTCTATTTATTTGTCTTCCTATATTTTGTTGTTGTTCAGTAGTTTCAGTCATGTCTCACTCTGTGACCCTATTTGGGGTCTTGACAAAGATACTGGAGTGGCTTACCATTTCCTTCTCCAGCTCATTTTGCAGATGTGGAAATGAAGGCAGAGGTTAAATGAATTTCCCAGCTAGTGTCTGATGCCGGATTTGAAATTAGATCTTCTTGACTTCAGATCCGGCATTCTATCCACTGTGCCATCTAGCTGCCCCATGTCTTCCTATATACTTACCTTTCCTTCTACTGCTTTCTATGTAAGTAATTTTTAAAAATGTAATGTATTTTTTTCCTTTTAAATTTATTTATTTTTAGTTTACAATATTCAGTTCCTCAAGTTGTTGAGTTTCAAATTTTCTCCCCCTTCTTGCCCTTCCACACGCAAGACAGCATGCAATCTCATATAGGTTCTACATATACTTTCACACTAAACATATTTTCACAGTAGTCAAGTTGTAAAGAAGAATTATAACCAATAGAATGAAAACAAAAAAAGAAAGCAAATAGGTTGCTTCAATCTGCATTCAGACTCCATAATTCTTTCTCTGGATGTGAATCACTTTTTCCATCATGAGTCTTTTAGAGTTGTCTTAGAACCTTGGATTGCTGAGAAGAGCCAAGTCTCTCAAAGTTAGTCATCACAGATACAGTGTGTCTGTAATTGTGTATAATGTTCTCCTGGTTCTGCTCCCCTCACTCAGCATCGGTTCATATATGTCTTTCTACTATGTAAGTAACTTAAAAGAATGTAAATATACAAATTGTTTTCTCACAAGCAAATATATTTTTAAAGATAAAACAAATAGGAAAAAAGTTCACTATTTTAAATTATTATGTTTGATGCTTTTATTTCTTTTAGTCTTATCTTGGTTTGTTTAAAGTTGTAGACATAACCAATTTTTAATTTCTATGGGTATTTTAGAAGAGATTTTTAAAAAATATATGGCTTTCTCTCTCCAATAATCACAGTAATTTGGAGTCATTCCTGTATGGCTTGCATGCCTTATTTAAGGGAGACTTCCGTATTTCTTCAATCAGAGATGAATGGATCTTTGCTGACATGGAATTACTAAGAAAAGTGGTAGTCCCTGGAATCCGCATGTCACTTAAACTTCATCAGGTAAGAAGATGAGATAGTTAAGCTACCCTTACCTCAGTATTAAGTTAAACTCACTATATCTGCTTTTCAGAGCTGATAACATCAGTATGCAATAAAAATGTATTTCTGGCATAACAAAATCTCCACAATACAAGTCATAATGTGTTGTAGGCAGCTTTCTTTTCTTATCTCAATGATTATTGAATTTTATTAAGACTTCTTTACCGCATCTAAAGGTGTAACAGTACCATTTTACTTGACTGATACTTTTATAGAATGTGTCAGTCTAAATTAAATGAAATAAGATTTTTAAAAAACTTTCTCATGAAAAAGAAAAGTGACAGACAATGGGAGGTCTTGATGAATGGCAAAAATGTTAAGTAGTAGAATACATTCTCTGTAGTTTCTAACATTTTTCTTTCAGAAGCGAAGTTTATATTAGAAGGAAGCTGATATGTTGGTGAATTTTAAAAGAATTATTTGTGGCATATAACCTGGGATCAAGGGAACCCTTAGATCTATTGCTCTAGTTCATTTGAGGGCAGGAACTGTCTTGGTGGTTTGCATTTGTATCTCTAACACTTAGCATAGGACCTAGATTATAGTGCTTAATAAATGGCTTTTCCCCCTCTTCCTTCCATTAATTCATTTTGTCCCTCCCCTGAGTGAATGTTAGCTAACTCAAAATACAATATAACCTGCTCCCTAGGATATTAGAACTTAGCCACTCATTGAATTAGAAATTTCACTGAAAATGTTACTTGGAATAAAAGCTACTTTGAATAAAGTTAGTCTTCTTTCAGCAGTCTACACAGAGTAATAAAAACAGTTATCGATGAGACCAAATAAAGCATTTAAGAACCTCTAGATCATTTAAAGAGCATATCACCAAATTAAGTACTGACACTTTTAATAACTCAACTTGACATTGTTATCAGGTCTGATCAAAGAAACCGTGATATGACTCATTAAAAAGACCTCATTGTCTTTCCATTACTCTTTTGGAATAAAGGTTGAATTGCTCAGTAAGTGATTTTACTATATTTTAAATGTTGTAATTAAGTCGTTAACTTCATTAGTTGCTATTAAATGCATTATTAAAATGAAGAGTATTGTAAAAAAAATTTCTGTGAAAATGGAGCATTGTTTTTAGGATACCAGTTAGAAATAGGAAAAGTCTATTTGAGATTTTAGATAAATTTTGCCAATTAAGGACTGTAGCCAGAAAACAAAAATGGGATTTAAAAGAGTAAAAGACTGGTAGTTCAGGTTAAAACAGTTTGAGGGAGAAAAATATTAAGCAAGTCATCATTTTATTACAGGTATCTACTGTGTAATGGAAAATTTTTTGCAAAGCAAAATTCTCCAAATGTAAAACTCTTACCAGATTATATTATTCCTATGAAATAATGACATATTACATCCCTCAAATAGTGAGAGAAGAAATTTTAAACACAGTGTCTCCTAGCACCATATTTGGACTATTTTCAGCAGCCTCCTAATTAGACTCCTTGTCTTCACTCTGTATACACTGTCTGATTAAGCTTCCTGCAGTGCTGCTTTGAGCATCTTACTCTCTAGCGCTAGTAAAACTTCCTTTGTAGGGGCATCAAGGTGGCGCAGTGAGTAGAGCACCGGCTCTGGAGTCAGGAGGACCTGAATTCAAATCTGGCCTCAGACACTTGACATAATTACTAGCTGTGTGACCTTGGACAAGTCACTTAACCCCAATTGCCCTGCCTTCCTCCTACAAATAAAAAAAAAATTTAAAAAAAAAAAACAAACTTCCATTATTTCTTAATGCTTAATAGATTAAATCCAAGCTCCTTAACCTGACATTAAAGATTCTTGTACTGACCTGTTTGCGCATCTTTTTTATCTTTCTACTCACCTGTGCACCAACTAAATTGGTGCATTTAGTGCCTCTAACATACTTTATACAATTTGTACCTGTACCTTTACTCATGTGCTCCTCTGTGTCTTAAATGCCTTATTTCAATCTTTGCTTCTTAAAAGCCTAAGCACCTACATCTATGAGATCCATGTTTTTTTTTTCCCTAATATGAATGCAAATACAGTGGATTGCTTTATGCACCCCTACACTTAGAGTCAACTTTCACCAGGAGTGCAGTCCTGCAGTGTATAGATGCCTTTCCGTTTTTGCAGGACCATTTCCCTCTTTTGCTGTAGTCAACAATACCCTTAAAAGGCAGGGCAATGCTAATAATTGTGGATAAATTCTAATGGGGGCATTTAGAGTTGGAACTTGTCATTCTGGAGGAAAGAGTCAAAGGCTAATAACTTAGTTACAGCTAAGGCAGAAGCTTTAGCCAGAACCAAAGTGACAGGTCTTTTTCCTCTTTGAATTACAGATACTGCTAGGCTAGCTTGCCAAAGCCAGGTATTGGCAATCATAAAATCATTAAAATACTTGACAGCATTGTTGATCACATTGCAGTCCTGTGACTAAGAGTCAGTGGGGCTTCATGAAGACAAAATCTTAGACTGCCTAACCTCGTTTTCTTTCTCAATAAGTTTATTAGACTTGTAGCAGAGGAATGCCTTAGACATAGGCCGTCTTTATAAAAGCATTTGAAATGTCTCTCACAGTATCCTTATAGAAAATATGAAAAACTGTGATCTGAATAGTAGTATATTTAGGTGGATTTGGAAGATAACACAAAGCTAAAAGAGGTAGCTAACACAGTGGACCATAGATTTAACATCCAAAAAAACTTTAGGCTAGAAAGATGGATGTAATGTAGTAAAGTAAAATTTATTAGAGAATACTAAAAATAAACTCAAGGGCCAAGGTGATGGGAGGTAAGAGGAGAGAGTATTTGGAAGGAAACTGGTGTGAAATTTTTGTGTAAAATTATTCAAGGGAATGAAGTACTGGCATTAAAAAAAAAAGGATCAATACAAAATGGGTTCCCATTAGTTAAAAAAGACTTGCTGTAAATATTTTTGTACATGTGTTTTTCCTTTGGTCTCTTTGGGATGCAGACCAAGTCATATTACTGCACAAAGTTTCTTAGCCTTTTGGACATATTTCCAAATTGTTATCCCAAATGGTTGAAGCAGTTCATGACTCCACCAGCAGTGTATTAGTGTACCTCTTTTTTCCTTAGGCAGCTAGGTGGTACAGTAGATGGAGTGCAAGCCTTGGAGTCAGGAAGATTTATTTTCCTGAGTTCAAATCTGGCCTCAGACATTTACTGGCTGTGTGACCCTGAGCAAGTCCTTTAACCCCATCTGTCTCAGTTTCCTCATCTGTAAAAATGAGTTGGAAAAGGAAATGAAAAACCACTCTACACAATATCTTTGCCAAGAAAACTCCAATTGGGGTCACAAAGAGCTGGACACAACTGAAAAATGACTGAACAATAAAATTTTCCCTTATCCTCTCCAGTATTTGTCATTTTTGAGAGGTGTGAAGTGGTACCTCAGAGTTGTTTTAATTTGCATTTCTAATAATAGTCATTTAAAGCATTTTAATATGACTATAGATAGCTTTGATTTCTTCTTTTGAAAACTACCTGTTCATATCCTTTTGCCATTTATTAATTGGCACGTGGCTCTTGTTTTTATATATTTGACTCAGTTCCCTATCTATCTATCTAAGAAATGAGGCCTTTATCAGAGAAACTTACTATAAAAGTTTTTGCTATAATTTCTTTGTGTATGGGACCTTTTAAGCAAAAAGTAGTTTCCCTGATTACCTCTTAATTAGGTCCATTTTTACTTTTAGTAGTATTTGAACCCAGGTCCTCTAGTTTCTTTCTGATACTCTTTCTTATTGTCTTACAGTGCAGTGACTGCAAGATGAGGGTAGAACATACAAGGTAGTCGTACATATTAAGAAAATCCCTTTGTGTGAAGGAATCCCTGAACTAGAGGGATTCTGAGAACCATTTGAGTGAAGATCGATCCACGCAGAATCAGAAGCAGTATTGTAATTTTATCATACCGCATATTGTTGAGATAGAATAATAGCCGTGGCTGATATTTAAAATTTATTAAGTTCTTTACTTACATTATCTAATTTATTTGATCCCTTCTCCAAATCTTTGATCCCCAAATCCAAATCTCCAATTAACTGCTCGCTAACTCTTAAAATTACTTCTACTAAGTACCTGAGACTGAGGGTAGGAACTGTTTTGGTGTATGTTTTCCATCCACTTAGCACAATTGTTTTGCAGATAGAAGCTTAACGAATATTTATTGATTTGAATTTGGTCTTCTCTCCAACCCTGTGAGGTAGGAACTATTTTTTTTTTTTTACCTGATCAGCCATTTCATAAATTTTGGGAGCTTCTGGTGAGGAGCTCCTCTGCCTAGACAGTTTTGCACCTTCTCTGTAACTCAGTTTTTGAAGGGTGGCCCTGGCACCACTGAGAAGGGCAGCGACTTGTCAGGTCACATAGCTTGTGTGGGGCAAAGGCAAGATTCATACCCAGGGCTTCCTGAACTAGAGGCCACTGTCTTCTACACTGTTCTGCCTCTGTAGGTAGTGTATCGCACTACTTCCCAGAAAAAGGAAATAAATGAAGCATTTGAGAAATAGAACATGAACGTGACATAAAAGCAGGATAATTGTAGTGATGGGGGACTTTTCTCTTATCTAAACATCTGTTGGAGCTCTTTCTCTGCCAAAAGTTTAAACAGCTAATAATTTCCTGGCTTCCCTTAATGATAATTTTAGGCTTTAAAAGGTGATGGAAACAATGAAAGAATCTCCTTTTCTGAAGTATATTCTCACCCTGAGAGTAGAAATTGTGTGGAAATGCTGATGTGGCTATAACTCGGAGGAGTTCCACATTCCATATTAAAATTCACGTTTGTAAAAGAAAGGAAAACTGGAACTAGCCTGACATGGACACAAGGTTTTAGGAGAGCAGATTTCAAAGGAAGGCTATCAAGTATCCCATAAACTAAAATTCTGTGAGGGAAGTCACCTCAGAAGTGATGGGGAAACTCTAAATACTAATTATTCACACTTGCATGGTATGAATAATTTTAAGCTTACAAAGTGCTTTTCTCACAACAACTTGAATATGAGGTAGATGGTACAAGTATATTATCCTCCATTTTGCAGATGAAGAAATTGAGGAAAATAACGTGGCTCAAGGTTTCAGAACTAGTATAAGCATCTGAAGCAGGACTTGAACCCAGGCCTTTAGGAATCAAGCCTTCTTTCTTACTATACCAGCAAAACTGGCAAATATGATTCCAGATATTTGCAAGATTATAGCCCTCAAGAGAGCTAGAATGCTACAGAGCTAGTCCAAAACACTACAAAGGGAAATAAATTGAGCCAGTTTTTCCAAAAAGGGAAAGATTAGAGGCTGCAAACTAGAGGTTAGTGAATTTTAATTTCTGGCAAAATTCTAGAATGTATTATTAAAGGAATATTTAGGCAACATCTACAAACACAAGCAGAGAGAATACTTCATCAACAGCAGCTGGTCATGCCTTTCTAACCTCATTGTTTATTTTTTGACAGAGACACTGGATTGTTAGAGACAGGGTACTGTAATCTATAGAGAGTCACTGGGCTTGGAGTCAGGAAGCCCTGGGTGTGAGGTCCTAGGCAAGTAACTTTATCTTTCTGCACTTCAAGCAGCTCTAGGAATCTGCCTTGGTTCTTCCACCAATGGAAGAACACTAATCCTGAGACCTTCCCATGTTGATGAAATTACAGCTCCTTCTACTATTTTCATATTCTGAACTTGTTGATAAAGGGAATACTATGTGTAGGTAGTGTTCAGTAAATCAAGCAAAGTATTTGATATGGTTTCTCATGCTGTTTTTATAGCAGAGTCATGAACTAGTTTATAATATAGTTAGGTGGATTTGAAACCGTTCAAATAGACCTACAGAGTAGTCATTAATGGTTCAGTGTCATTTTGTAGTAGAATGCCTCAGGGATCTTGTGTTTGGTCCTGTCATCATTAATTTGGAGAAGGTCAAAATTGGCATGCTTATCAAATTTGCAAACCTGAGAAGGAGAGCTAAAATGGTAGATGACAGTGCCTGAATGTAGAAAGTGTTTGATGAGCCAAAACATAGCCATTCATAGGAAAAAGATTCGGGAGTTTTATTGAATTGCAAGCTCATTATGTATCAGTAATTTGTTATGGCAGCTGTGTAAGCAACTACAATTTTGTACTGTATTATCCAGGCCTGTGCAAATAGTTGTGCCTCTGCCACGGTCACATCGCACATTGGTGCCTTGGTGAGCTCTTGGAGTCACACCGATAAGTTGAAATGTATTCCAAGAGAGATGCTTAAGATCATGAAGGGCATGAACAGTCATGCTACACAATCATCAATTGAAGGCATCAGGGACATTTAGTCTAGATACAAGAAAGTTTGTAGGGGTAACTGTGAAAGGCCCTCGTGTGGAAGAGGGAGCGGGTGGGCTCTGCTTGACTGTAGCCAGTGCAGCTTAGAGAAACCTTTTTAAGTTACACAGGCAGATGTAGATTCTGTGTAAGGAAACATTTCCTGATAATTAGAACTGTCCAAAAGTTGAACAGTCTCACTCTACAGATAATGAATCCCTCTCGTAGAGGTCTAAACACAGAGACTCAGTATTGGGGAAGAGGGTGATGAGAGAACATCAGTGATGGATTGTTTTTTCTTCAAGTCACCTTTGCATCAGCTTCTTCATTTTCTTCATGGCTGTTGATATCTAGTAATGGGTCAGTGGGTGGACGTCCTCCTTCCTTTTACCTTTCGCCATCTTAAGGTGCACCTCCTTGCTGGATGTGGACTAGCAGACGTGTGGTGGGAAAGTATGGCAAATTGAACCAGATCCCTTGTGGTTGTGAGAAAGGAAGAATTCCACTGTGACACCCCTGTTCATATGTAAGCTGAAGACTGCTGTTTTTCTCTCAGAACCTCCATTCAAGGAGGATGACAAGGTCGTACATTTTCTTCATTTCCTATATTCTTCCAGACTTCATCATGTCTACAAACCTGGTATCTTTGTCCCCTTCCCTCTTGAATTTACAGTTTCCTTCTGTGCGTTGTCTTCCCCCATTAGATTATGATCTCCTGGAGAGCAAGGACTATCCATTTCATTAAAAATTTTTTTTTCCCCAGTACTTAGCCAGTTTCTGGCACATGGTAGGTACTTAATAAATGTCTTTTGATTCATTGAAAGATTGGATGACCCCTTGTCAGACATTTTGTAAAGATGATTCCTGTGGGATTCCACAATCACCTCAACTCCTAGCTTTAACCCTTTCATCTGAGCTTCTATACGGTTCACTTGTAATTTGTCTGTAGTTAGAATGTTGTCAAAGTAGTCCATAGCTTATTGTGAACAGGACCATGTCTCCTGTTTCATTGTGTAGTTCAGCACATAGCAAAGGAAGGAATGGAAAGAGGACCTCATTCCTGCCATCACAGAAGCTTCTTCCACTGCTGCATAACTGAATATAGATAGCCATGAAGAAAATAGGGAAGCTCCTGAAGAGCTGAGTTTAGGAACAAACACTCGAACAATTTCATCTTCTTCTCTTTGGTCTCGAGCCTCATAGATCCTAGAATCTATGGGCCGTCTGAGGCAGCTTCTCACTGAAGACTGCCAGATTTGGATTCCTGGCCCAGTACTAATGAGTATCAATCATGCATCTGTAAGGGAAATTTCTAACTGGATTTGATATAAAAATCATGAAAAACCTAGTAAAAATTTGTTTAATATGCAAAATCATATACTCTTTGAGAAAACAAATCTGTCAGATTAGTTTAACATTAAAATTAGTCATAACACAGTCACATATGGAAAAAAAAAATCCTCTTTGGTGAGTAGCAAGGGCGCATTAACAAAATAAAGCCAGTTCTCCAGAGCTGATCCTTAGATTGGTTACATATAAGTAAGTGGCTTGATGGGAGCTGGATATTGCTTTTATGCTACCTCTAAAGAACTTTTATTCCAGAGACGTTGCATGAAGCACTGCTCTTTCTTCTTTATAAAGCGAATAAATTTTGTTTTCCTTGCTTAGGATCATTTTACTTCTCCAGATGAGTATGACGACCCTACTGTTCTTTATGAAGCCATCATGTCTCATGAACAAAATCTGGTAATAGCTCACGAAGGGGATCCCGCTTGGAGGAGTGCAGTCCTCTCTAACTCTCCTTCCCTACTTGCTCTGCGCCACGTCATGGATGACGGCACCAATGAATACAAAATCATCATGCTCAATAAGCGCTACCTGAGCTTCAGAGTTATCAAAGTAAGTTCCTTAGAGACCGCTTCATGTCAGTGAGAGCGCCTCGTGAGCCTGGAGGCTAATCTGCGGTTAGGCGCTTCACTGGGATCGTTTGAGCTCTTCGTGAGCTGCCTCGGAATGACTTTAAAAAACAAAACAGACCTCTGTGCCTTCCCTGTGGGTAGAACAGCACTGCCTCAAGTATTCACGAATGCTGAATCGGACAGTGATTTAGTCTCATCTCTAAAACTTTTAAGCCTTGACGTTATTAATTTTGGTGAGCTTAATTATCGTTTAATTAGATTTTGGTGCTCTCTTACCCACTGACCGTGAAGTCTGAGTGGCATCTGTCTTAAGAAATTTTGCTACAGTAGCTGTGGTCCCTGAGTAGCAAAAACATAACTTTTCCTTCATAGTAATTAAATCTCATCTGCAGTTAGCTCTTCAGTACTCTCTTGAGTTTTTAAACCATACTGACTTCATTTTTTTTATTTATTTCTGTCACTTTTTAGAAGACTTAACTTTCACACACTTTGCCACTGTTTCTTTCAAAAAGTTTAATAACCCAGCTTCATTCTATGGTTTGCATCTAGTTTAAAGTATTAAATGTAGAAGGAAAAAAAAAAACCAGCATCATTCATACATCAGAAGTAGTTGGAAAAAGTTTTGTTTAGTCTCATTAAATATTTAACAATGTCAATGACATTATAGTGATGAAGGAAATTGGTTAATTTGTCTTCATTTATTTTTGTGTACTGATTTTCATAGTTCTTATGATAGCTTTTAGAGTGATGAGAAAGACCATGCTTGGTTCTTAGACAATTTTCCCATATTTACAGGTGAATAAAGAATGTGTTCGTGGCCTTTGGGCAGGGCAACAACAGGAATTAGTTTTTTTGCGCAACCGTAACCCAGAAAGAGGGAGCATCCAAAATGCAAAACAAGCTCTGAGAAACATGATTAATTCATCATGTGATCAGCCAATTGGATACCCCATCTATGTCTCACCCCTGACAACATCTTACTCTGACAGCCATGAACAGTTAAAGGACATTCTTGGGGGGCCTATCAGCCTGGGAAACATCAGAAACTTCGTAGTATCAACCTGGCACAGGTGAGCTATGGGAACCTTGGGGAAACATGGGTCTTCCATTTCGTTGTTATGACATGTTACACTACTAAATTGTGTGGGCCAAGTTAGCAAAAATAGATCACTAATTTTGTATAAATTGAATGATTTAAAAAATTTAATTCTAGCAGTAGGGAAAGTACTGTATATTTATTAAAGCTCATGATTGTGTGTGTGCTACAGATGTGTGGCTTCTTTTGACACTGAGTCACTGCACAAGACACAAAGGAGTCTTTTCCCTATCTTTAGTTCTCCTTATATTCAGTATGCACACAGATCCTTGGCTCCAATGTTCCTCTTCCTCCACATATCACGGGAGATTTGGGACTATGGAAATCTTTAGATCACAAACAAGCTTTAGAGACAAGGGAGTTAATGAGTCTTTGAAAAGGAAGCCAAAGAAAATAGGCAACATAAAATCTTTACTTGATTATTTTTAAAAGAAGCATTGGTGTGGTAATTTGAAGAGCTATTTGACCAAGAGTCAAATAGACATCCTGAATTCTTTCCCTAACTATGTCACAAATTCCTTGGTCTCTGGCAAGTTGCATAAACTACCCCTGCCCTGACTCCATGTCAATTTAAAATTGATTGTAATATTGTATTTTTAAATTATGAGAGTACTTCATTTGCTAACTAAATGCAAATATCTCTGAGGTTTTCTCATCTTATTTCCTCCCTCCCTCTTTCTAATCATTCCTAGACTGTCAAGACTCTGAAATCTTGCCTCCCATCACATTAGCTCTTATTGGGAGGGTCTTTACCATTTTAATGTCAACTTTAATCAAAACAAAAGGGAGAACGGGAAATGAGTTAGCAATGGACTTAGGTACTTATTTTTTAGAATATTTTATTGGAGTCTTCCTGAAGAGGCTGAGCTCCTTGTTTTCCCTAAGACAAAGAAAAGAAACACTGTAAAGTGCCAGAGATGAGAAAGGATTTGCAGATTTCTCAGAAGTGCTCAATAGCAATACAAATGAATGAGGTCTTAAGGGTGTGTAAATGTTTCAGTCATCAAGCAGACACTGACAGAAATTCCACTTCTAAATATGCTTTTTATGGTATAGAAGAATATTATCATGCCTCTCCCTATAATGTAGGAAAGATTAAAATTAGAGTGTATAAAGTGAAGCAGTTCGGGTAGGATAGAAGGGGATGGTGTTTCCTATTTCATTCTTCTAAATATGTAACAAAATGTGTTATGTTCAGTGTCATTTTAAATAATTCTCCATGGGGAACATTTTTAGAATTAACTTGGATTGTTAATATAGTACAGGATAACTGGAAAAGAATAGAATTCATACCTTGAAGTGTCTGAGCCTAATGCTCTGGGCCCTGTTTTGTTCATAGGTTAAGAAAAGGTTGTGGAGCTGGCTGTAACAGTGGTGGTAACATTGAAGATTCTGATGCAGGAGGTGGGACTTCCTGCCCTAGTAATAATGCAACAAGTGCCAATGAACCTCAAAGCAACATATTACAAGGAGGCAATGGAAATTCAGGGCAAGGGCCTGGAGCTGGGCTCTACCCTCCTGTCACATCTCACCTTCCAACACTTGGTAATAATGTGATTCTTTGTGTAATGGTGTTAACTTTTTAGCTGTGGTGACTGATTGTGACTGGTTCTGATATCAGACACATATAGCTTAGTTGCTCACTCTCTTGAATAACTTACTCAGAAAACCCTTGAGCCAAAGTGTATTCAGACCAGAAGGGCCCATAGAGAGAATCTCCTGTAACCACCCTCATTTACAGAAGGGGAAACTCGGACACGGAAGTCGAGTCACTCAAGATTGCGTGGCTAGTGACAAAGCTTGGTCTGGGAAAATGCTTTCTTTCCACTTTCCCATACTGCCTCTCAATCATTTTGGTTCCTTCATCCATCTTTGCTATGGAAGTTTCTAGGAAGAGCTTTATTGCTGGGCCCTTTCAAATGACTTTCATCTTTCCTGACCATTTCCTGTTTCTCAGAAAATTCTTTACTTTGTGATCCCTGCCCCACCTGAGGCTGAGTTTTTCATGTTATATCTTAATCTTCTAGAGTTTAGTAGAATGAAGACCCCCATTTTCTTTAGCTTCACCTGTGATTTCATTAGTTTAGAGAGTTCCTAGTGAGAAACTTTCTTTACCAAAATAGATCTGTATCTGAGATTATTGGTTGCACAGAGAATTGCCTGGGGCCTCACACCGGCAGTATGTATCAGAGGTGAGACTTAAATTTATGTCTTCCTGACTCTAAGGCCAGCTCTCTACCCACTTTGCTACATTCTCAAGGTCCCCCATGGCTGAAAATATCACAAGTCTAACACCTGAAAGATGTTTAAGTACCATCCATCAGAATATTTCTCTTGCTTCTTAGATTGGATAAAATTTCCTGACCTCCAGCTTTGATACTCCTGTTCCAGTTCTGTCAGTGACCTGTTTAAGTTAGCATCCTTCAAGCTCATATTTAACATAATAAAATGCCCATAAGATAACTTTTTTGTGTTAAAAGTATTAAGTTAAAAACATAATCAATGTTCTGAATTGTTGAATAGACAGCTATATCATAAAGCTATATCATATGAAAACTGACTATGACTCAACTCTCTGTAGAGCTTTATTGTTCTGAAGAGCTGTATCCATAATGCTGGAAGGTTGGAGTGTAAATATTATCCCCATTTCATAGACAAGAAAATCCAGGTCTCCTGAATCCAAGTCTAAGGCATACATGCGGAAAAATTAATCTGCCACATTTTTAACATTATATATTATGGGGGGGCGGAGCCAAGATGGCGGCTGGGAAGCAGTGACTGGCGTGAGCTCCCCACCAAGTTCCTCCAAAAACCTATAAAACAATGGCTCTGAACCAATTCTAGAGCTGCAGAACCCACAAAGTGGCAGAGGGAAGCAGGGCCCCACCCCAGGACAGCCTGGATGGTCTCTGGGTAAGGTCGGTCCCACACGGACC
>CM053624.1:164882693-164923908 GCA_028646595.1 Phalanger gymnotis | reverse complement strand
TATAGTTAGTCTTTCACAGCATGAGTATTGTGGAAGGGTTATACATAATGATATGCATGGGGCCCATGTTGAATTGCTTGACTTCTTAGGGAGGGTGGATGGGAAGGGAACAGGGGAGAGAGGAAGGGAAAGGGGGATGGGAGGGGAATGGGGCGACAGAGGGGAGGGCAGACTGGGGAACAGGGCAACCAGAATGTACGCCATCTTGGGGGGGGGAAATGGGGAGAAAATTTGTAATTCAAACGCCTGTGAAAATCAAGGCTGAAAACCAAACATGTCAAAAATAAATTAAAAAAAAACATTATATATTATGCCTCATGGTAATTGGGTATAAAAAAGGGTAGGGGTAGGCTAAAAAATAAGCTTCAACAATGTAACAGCTTTTCTTAAGGTCAGCCCTGTTCAGCACCTATTTCAGTTCCTAAGGGACAAATCCTTTTTGCTAAGGCAAACACATCTTTCACCTTCAAAAATATTTCTTGTTTATTTATTTTTAGCATTTAAAAAAAAATCTTTGATTTCCAGATTCTATCCCACTGAGAAGGCAAGAAATATATAAATTATACATGTGGTCATGCAAAACCTATTTCTGTATTAGCCAGGTCACAGAAAAAAGCAAGAAAACGAGAAAATTATACTTTAACTTGCCATCAGAATTCATCAATTCTCTCTCTGGAAGTGGATGGTATTTTTCATCATGAGCCCTTTGGAATTGTCTCTGATCATTATATTGATCAGAGTTGCTAAGTCTTTCATGGCTAATCATCATTACAACATTGCCGTTACTGTGTAGTGATCTCCTGGTTTTATTCGCTTCAGTTTGTGTCAGTTCAAGTAAATCCTCCCATGTTTTTCCAACATCATCCTTCTCATCATTTCTTATAACACAATAGTATTCCATCATAATCATATACCACAATTTTTTCAGCATCCCCTCAGTTTCCAATTCTTTGCCGCCACAGAAAGAGCTGCTATAAATATTTTTGTAGATATTGGTCCTTTCCCTTTTTCTTTGAGCTCTTTGGGATACAGACAGAGCTATCCTAAGGATTGGATCTGATCACTGCCACTAATAAGTACTGAGAATCTGAATTCATATGAATGGGTATTTGCTGCACTAACAAAGATCATAAAATATCCCTGTAATTTAGTGAATGTTGAAGAATTCATCAACCTGTAGCCAGCTCAGTTAACTCAGAAGTTAATTAGACTGGTTTGCAGGTCACTGTCCCATACTCAAAACCCTTCTAGCTTAGTAGAATTTGTCAGAGCTTACCTTTCACTGATATAGCTTTTGAGACACAGGGTCATCTCTATGCTACAATGTACAATGTACAAAAGTAACACTTTTGTTGAGATAATAGCTATAATCATGGTGTAGGAAACCTATCCCAAACCCTAGAAGAGCAATGGAAAAGCAAAGGGGCTGGAGGAACTGGGATTGAAAGACCATTTTAGGGGAACAAGTTGAGACTACTTAGAGGGGCCATGCCATGGAGGCACTCTCGAAATTACCAGTGTTCATTTCCATCCTGGGCCAACTAACTCTGAATGTTGTCTACTTTTCGAATCACACCAATCTCCTCCCTGCTGTACTTGTTTCACCACCTTTGTTACAAAGTAGCATGTCTATACCACTTCTTACCACACGTGCAACCATATTCTAATTAACTCTGTTGTTGCTTAGTCACTCACTCTCTTGAACGACTTACCCAGAAGGTGTACTCTATCATAGTTCTCTCAATTTCTAGCCCATTTTGTTAATTGAAACAGCCTCAATAAACTCCCTTGCCAGTACGGTTTCCTCTTCCTTATTCTAACTGAAACCTTATTCTGCCCTGAGGACACTTTTTCTTGCAACTCTCTCCAGTTATCCATGAGAGGAAGTCTCATTCTTCCTGACCCAGAAATAGAAGTACTCCTTGTTCTTCAGTGCCACCTAGAGACCATTCTTGTAACACTATTTGTCAGCTGCCTTTTGTTTTGTAAGATCCATGCAATTCATGTATTTTTGTTTTATTTTTAATAATTCATTGATGCATTTTAACAGTCATATAGTCCAGGCCATCCATTTTACAGATGAGAAACCGAAGCCCAGAAAGGGACAGTGTCTTACCCAGGGTCATATATGTAATAAGTCAGATTCTCTGTATCTTGTTGTTTTCATCTGAAAAATGAGGAGATTGGACTAAGTGACCTAAGGTCCTTTCTAGTTGTACATCTACAATCCTGTGATGGAACTTGAGAAATGATGGGAGATGAGAGAAGAAAAAGTCAATGATAAAGTCAAGGTTTTGAACAAAGAATACAAAATAAATGCAACCATATTATGTCTAAGACCCTTTCTAGTTATACATCTATGATCTGTAATTCATGTTGGTGACAGAAATAGTGAAGTCAGAAGGAACAAGCTGACAGGGAAAGATTACAAATTTGGTTTTAGACATTTTGAACTTGTGGATGTGAAGGCAAGTATGAAGAGGGGTCAGGACTAGAGATAGCAGTCATTGCATTGAAGCACTGAAGTAAATTTGTAGTAGGAAGGCCGAATTTATGATCTCAAACATAATCATGTATATGTTTGAATGGTCCGAAATCGCAAGGTATGAGAGATTCTCTAAGGAGAAAACAACAAGAAATTTATTTAGGCCCCACGGCAGCAAAAACTTGAACCAGCCTCCCCATTCCAACATCTTGACAAAAAGACTCCAGGCCCAGAAAGCCCATCTCACAAGAGCAACCAGGAGGCCACAGAAAAACAAGATAGTATTTAGCCATATCATTTTCACTGGCCTCACGTTCCTGCTCACACTCGGTTAAGCCCAGCTTCCGCCGCTGAAGTTGTCTCCTGGCTCACCCCTCCTCGAGTTCTCAAGCCCCGCCTCAATGACCCCAGACCATTGGTTCCCGAGCTGGCCCCTCCTTAAGTCACCAATCCACACCCACACAGGTTTCACACCTGACAGGGCCCTGGGCCTGGGGCTTAGCACTTAACAGCTGAAAGTACTTCCACTCAAAAGAAACAAAAGCCATGCTAATGAGACAATTTTGCTTAACAACACAAAATTATATTGCTAAGGCAAGGGAAATAGTATGTTCCTTATTGGTTAGATTTGGGGAGAGCAGAATACAAAAGATTCAGAGAAAGGAAAGATAACCCAGTAGGTTCCCATAGATTAAAATTCTGCAACAGAAATCAGCTGAAGGGGGAGTGGATCACAGAAATTATGAAGACACAAAATCAATTTCTTTGAAGAATAAAAAGAATAACTAAAGAGACCAATTTGGATAAATAGGGAGCTCACTAACCGGCTCAGATTTCCGAAAGACATACAAACTCAAACGTAGAGTATATGCACAAAATGTAGTTATTTCAAACGAAATTTCTCTTTCTGTTATTTTTTTGTTGTTTTGTTGTTGCTATATAGAAATGGTGATTTTTTTAAAATGGATTTATTTTGGATTCTTTGAAGTTATATAATGGTTGGTTTTGCTGAAGCATCTTTTCAAAAGGGAAGGCTCTCGGGGAGGAATAAATTCAGAAACGAACACTATATTTAAAAAATGCATTAGTAAAAAGATATGTGACAAAAGAAAGGCCCTATATATATTCCAAAATATTTATAGCTATACTTTCTGTAGTCACGAGTAAATTGAAACAAAGTAGATACCCATCATTTGTGCCAATGGCTAAACAAAATGTGGCATATGAATGTAATAGAATATTCCTGTACTGTAAGAAGTGTTAAAAAGCTACCTTGCTTTCTTTGCAGAGATGGAAAGCACAAGTGTGGAATACTGCATGTAACGTCCAACTTTCTCTAATCCTTCTTCTGTAATGCATTTACCATGCAACATTTTATATTATAGTTATCTGCTTTATACCTTTCTAAGCCAAAAAGTCCTTGAGGGAAGTGCCCTGCACAGTGCTTTGCATACGGTAGACACTTAATAAACTTACCGGTGCAGTGACTTGGTAGAGCAATGAACTGCTTTGACACTTCTCTGAATGCTCCAAATACATAAACCTGAGTGGTTTATGTTTAGCGTTTTAGCTTCTTTCCAGGATCCCTGAGGTTATTTAGCTGGCCTAGCTGACAAAGTATGCCAAAGTATGTCTTAAACATCCTGTATTAGGATGGTACCTAATGTGACCCCAATCCTAACATAAGTAACATTGTTGTGCCTTGTCCGTCGATTTACCCTCCATCTTGCCCCAGCTCGCCCCACTGTTTGTGTTCCCATCTCCAAGGAAATGATCCTGCCCCAGCTTGCTCCACGGTTTGTGTTCCCATCTCCACAGAAATCAGTTTGTGTTTTTTCCCTTTAAATACCCTAACCCTACCCCTGCTCTAGGCAGTTCGATTTGAGTCTTTACTCCAAAAAGTCAAGCACTTGAATAAATCCACAACAAAATTTCTATCCGGGTCTCACTTTTTTCAGCATAACAACATGTCTTCTTTTTTTTAACCAAACCCGTGATTTCATTGTATAATCATCTCTCCACAGTTGTAGTTTTGGTTATTCATGGCTGACCACGGGTAATTAAATGGGGATTTTTGGAGATTTGGTGTGTATTCAGGAAAATCTCAGATAATACACATATGTGAAGAAAACTAAAAAAAAATCTAAGTCATAAATGTATAAGTACTATGCATTATTCCTCAGTTTTATCTATCATAAGTACACATACTTACAGTTAAATTTTTTCTTCAGTTTCAGTGTGTTAAAAGAACTAAAGCTTGTGCATTCTCTTTGGGAGCGCCTTCTCTTTGTCTCTACCATACAGAGCTAGTCATGTGATTATTTTGTCTTGTGCTTTTTGTAGGAGAAAATCCGTGAAACAGTAGATAGCTGTAAAGACTCGTGTAGAAACCACAACTTTTTTTAATGGGTGTAGTGTGTTGTTTTACTTGTTTTGTGTGGTAAATATTCAGAAAAATAAAGGTTTCGTGTGGGGCCTAGAGTTATTTGCTGGGGTTTTTTTACATTTATGAGAGTCTTAGACTTCTCTTCCCACCCCCCCACCCCCACCACTTACCATGTTGAGGTAGGACATATAAGAAAGCATCCTCTACCAAAGGACATCCACACCTTCTCTGTAATCTACAGACTCAAAAAGTTGCCTGGGGCACTACAATCAGGATGTGTAAAAGGTGGGACTTGAATCCAAATCTTCCCTTCTTCCCTTCAAAGGCCAGTTTTTAACCATATTGCTTCTCAGAAATATAATCCCATAAAATAAATCGATAATTATGAAGTTACATGGTAGAAGAGAACAGAGTATGAATGACAGGTGCTAGAATTTGGAGGGATGCAGTTAGTCAAGAAAGGTTTCATAGAAGAGGTAACATTTGAAATCCATCTTGAGTATTAGCGGGATATTAAATGATGAAAATAAGGACAGAGTGTAGATTGCATTCCATATATAGATTATCATATAAGAAGAGGTGCAAGTATGAAAGCTTTGGTTATATAGACTAGAGAGTATGAATGAGTCACTTCATATTGTATTGTTCCAGAGCCATACCTGGTAATATGTATGGCTTAACAGGTGTTATACTTGTGCTATATGTTTTGGGTCATAGGGTTATTAAAATCCAGATATAATTAAAGAACTTTTTTCTGATCTATGATTTGATGTATTTTAGGCCCCAGGTTGCCGAGACCTCCAGTATGTCTTTGCATGATCTTATCCCCCAAAATAGAAGTATGCTTGGTATATCTAGACATGATAATTTGGAAGGAAGCCTGTAGCACTGGATACTATCAGAGCTTTTCTCCTTGCTTGCACAAAGAGGGAAGAGAGTGAACTGAAGGGGATGTCAAAAGGGAATACTGAGAACTAGGGCTTTTGCCTCGACTATATAAGGCTCAAAAAATAATCCTGGCCTAATGCATTAAACCCACACTTTGTATCCTTGGGAATCTTAATTTGGACCAAAGTTGGAAGCCAGTGCTCTGTAGCACTCATTCTTTTTGTTTCTGTTTATTTGGGGGTGGGGGAGTGGGGAGAGGAGCGCTACTAATATATCTGCCAATTACATTTTGGACCTAGCTTCAAAATTCAAAACATCTTTGTTGACCAGTATTTTAACCAAATTTCCCATGTTTTTCTACTCATTACCTTGTCAGAGATGTTAATTAATATTTGAATACCTCTATATTGTTTTCCATTATAAATTATAATGCAGTTTACCACAATGAGTCCCAAGTGTTGACCATAACTTACATAATTAGAATTTTCCACCATGGGGTTTAAGTATTTAACTACTTCACAAATTATTTGCCTATCCCATTTTTTGTTGATTAGGCCTTTAGTTGTTAGCTCTTGGCCCCACTGCCTTTTTGGCTCTTTCAATGTGTGCCTCTACTAGAGAGTAAGCTAGAGAAATAAAAAGGGAAAAAAAACCAGGGCATTTTGGTAGTTCTAGTAAAAAGATTTTATGAGTAATAAGGTAGCTGAGCTATAAAGTGAAGTTTTGAGACTATGGATTTCAGTTATCAGTTTTATATACTACTTTCCTACTAATAAAATTGAGAATTGAGTGTGAATGAACCAAGGTTAGACTAGAATTTCAAAATTACCTACAATATCTTAGGATTTTATTTTCCTTAAAATTGTGGCTTTCACTATTTTAAAATAAATTCTTTTCTACCATAGACTTTGTCCAATATTAGTCATTTATGATACATTTTAAGAATTCTAGTTTGTTATTTCTAAGTAAAAATGAAATTTCAGATCTCCTTCATAGTGGATACTTTTATGGTAGATGTGTCTGTCTTCTAACCATGTACTCTGTGCTTTCATGTCTTAGGTTACTCTGGTCTGTACTTTTCTATAATTTCTGTTAGAGTCCTTCCTGTAGTTCTTTTAGAATCTTAGGATTTAAAAAAAAAGAGAGTGGGAGGGGGAGGAGAGAGGAGTGAGATCAGAGAGAGAGAAAAAAACAAATTCCTGTATCACCTTTGTCCAAAAACAGTGTGACAATTGGTTGGTTTCACTGGTTTACCTCTTTTGCCAGGCATAGCTGTTCTAAATGATACATTTTACAACCCAGATCATTATTGGTAACATTGCTGCAGGCTACCTGATGTTGATCTGTTAGTATTTTCTTTGCCTCTTGGGTAACTTTGTAACTGTTATTCATCAGAGTTATTAAGTCATAGCCATTAGCATCACTATTGATATTAAAGCTTCTTCAAGCATTTTCGGGGGGAGACAATTGTGGTGATTTGTTTTTTTTAAAGTGAGCACTTTAAAAATTGTTGTTAATCCTCATGGACTAAAGAATACCGTTAAACTGTGTTAGAAAAATGTAGGATAGTGAAAATTCCTATTAACAACTTCTTAATGTACCTGAAAGTTAAACTATGTCAGTTTTCTTACAAGGTAATCTGGTTAATAAACTTAAGATTAAGATGGTTTTTGGAGTACAGATATAGTACTGTATTCACGATTTGATTTATTTAGAATGTATCTGAAATATGTGGCATTCTGAACAAAGGTCTTAGAATTTATCATAAAGTCCTGTCATTTGCTATAAATATTTACTTCAGTGTGTTTCTGATGGCAGTTGGGGGTAAAGATTGTTTTAGCAAGTGAAACTTGTATTTTAAACAGCAACTAAAGAAACATATATATTCCAGATACTTTTTAACAGTGGGATGGTTTTCAAGAATCCTACATGTGAGATATGTGCTTCTTTACATTATCTGGGTTAAGGTCTCAAGGATTCAGAAATTAAAAGTATTATATTTTAGGCATTCTTACTGAAGTGATCTTTTCCCCCATCTTAGGTACCAGCCACAGCTCTCACTCTGTACAATCAAGTCTGGTTAGGCATTCTCCTGCTCGTGCCTCTGTTGCCAGTCAGTCCTCTTACTGCTATAGCAGCCGTCATTCATCTCTCCGAATGTCCACTACTGGATTTGTGCCTTGCCGGCGCTCTTCCACTAGTCAGATATCCCTTCGTAACTTACCATCATCCATCCAGTCCCGCCTTTCCATGGTGAACCAAATGGAACCTACTAACCAGACTGGCCTGGCCAGTATGCAGCATGGCCTTCCATCTTCCAGCAGCTCCAGCCAAAGCATCCCAGCCTGCAAACATGCCCTTGTGGGTTTTCTAGGGACAGAAGGAGGACAGAGCATTGCTGCTGATACACAGTCAGGCAGCAACTTAAGTCCTGCCAACAATCCACAAGCCAAAAAGGGAGATGTGATTTACAGAATCCAAGTAAGTAAGGAAAGAAGTCTTAGGTTGTTTGACTTAAGTCTTCTGTCTGTGTGACCTTACTACTACAAACTTGTATGTATATTGGCCATCTTGAACTTTTAAGCAGCCTTGACTAGTTATACCTTCAAGTTATTTGTAAATTTTATTTAATGGAAGTTTTATTGGATTTTCTTAAAAATATAGAAGCTTATGTTTTCTAAAAATTTGAGGGCCTTAGGAGAATCAAAGCTGGTGATTGTGTTGGGCTGCCTTGACCTGAAGAAGCAAACATGTGTCTTTGCAATGGTAATTTTCCCACCATCTTATCAGCCATTCTTACTGGGTTACTGTAAGAAGCCCTCACAATCAGATGAAAGGAATTGAAAGAGGACCTTTAAAGTTTGTCACTTTTTTTTTTGGAGAGGGGAAGACAGGGCAATTGGGGTTAAGTGACTCGCCCAAGGTCACACAGCTAGTAAGTGTGTCAAGTGTCTGAGGCCAGGTTTGAACTTGGGTCTTCCCGACTCCAGGGCCAGTGCTCTACTCACTGTGCCACCTAGCTGCCCCTCTTACTTGTTTTAACATGTAGTCTGGGTCTGGACATTCATAGAGTACAGTATCATATGAAGCATTTTTTTTTTGAGTTCCACAATTTTCATGAAGCTAAGACAGAGGGAAAAAGCATGCATTTTAATCAAACCATTTCTGTTTACAATATAGATTGTGGATCCCACTCAGATTTTGGAAGGGATCAACCTGTCAAAAAGGAAAGAGCTGCAGTGGCCAGATGAGGGGATACGGTTAAAAGCTGGGAGAAACAGCTGGAAAGACTGGACTCCTCAGGAAGGCATGGAAGGACATGTAAGTCTTATTATAAAATCAGCTTCATGGTTTGATTTTAAAAGTGCACAATAAGCATTACTTCAGAATTTCAGAACATGCTTTTAGTGACTGATGATTCCCATACTACTCATTTAGATCTTGACCTTCCATATTTCTGAGATCAGACTTTTAAAATGCTACGTCTCCTGAGACTTTCCTAAGTCCTAAACATATGAGAGGTAAATTATATATGCTTATTCCAGCATATTCTTAATTACTTAGATAAGCATCATTTTATTACAAGTAGAATTTTAAGTCCATCTGTACTATTTCATGACGGAATTACATGTTCTTCCTCATTCAGAATGATATAGTTGCCCCCTTTTATTAAAAAATATGACACTGGACCCCTTCATTGTCATTTCTAGTGAGGACAGAATATGTGATAAAATTCTGCTTTTTGGTTATTTGGTTCTATAATTTGGTTTTGACAGTGCACATGGAGAAGAGAGTGGCAGTGATTACTTAATGTTCTGTAAAACAAGACTGAATTTGAATCAGGGCTTGTCAAATTTCAATGAATATACAACATGCTAATTGTTCCTGTGAGTCGGCATAGGCTTACAGTACAGATGAGTGCGAAATGTGTAAATCCTCAGTTAAATGACTTTTGCATAGCTTAAAAGTCCCATAACATCTGTTTATTTCTCATACATATTGGATAATTTCAATATAATTAGCTAGTCTTCCCCAAAAAACAACTTTTTAAATAACTCAAGAATATTTATAGAAATTCATTTAAAGTTTTCAGCAATTAAATATAAATGGAATTGTCTTAAATTTTTTATTATAGTTAAATAATATTGTTTATGACGAATAAATACATAGCTAGTTTGAAGAGAATTCACTGGAACAACTGATAGCTAGTACAAATAAAACCGTAAGAGACAGTTTAAATAGCAGAAATGTAGAAATATTAAGTAAAAAGTCCAAATCCAGAAAATTCAATCCCCTACATTTGCCATTGGGATTTGCAAGTACTGTCCTTAATAGGAAATATTGCTGTGCTTGCTTCGTATGAGTGCTTTTATAGATAGCATGAAACTTAATAAATTGAAGTGATATTTTTTACACACAGAGTGTTAGCAAGATGAGAACTGTTCCAGAGAAAAGTAGATGCTTTTATAATAAAAACCAAACAATTTTGTGAAGAAGTTTAAGAAATCACGTCTATGATATCAGAATGATTGCTTGCATCATTCAAGATGCAAGCAGTTGCTCACAGAATTGCCAAGTGTAAAAAGTTTTGTTCAATAAGAGAACAGCTATTTATATGGTCAGAATAATGCTTGGAAGACCATAAGCAAAGCAGTTTTGAATGGTGCCAGTGCTCTCTTAGTAAGTAAAATTGTCCCAGATAGCTAAAGAACTGTGCAGTCAGTTAATTAAGGAGCCAAAATCTTTTTTTTTTTTTCCCATTGCAAGCGGATAAACCATCAGATATAAAGATACTCATTTGATTATTTGTGAGCGATACATTATTGCCACTGTATAGCTGGAAGCTTTTTTTTTAAGTAGTCCAACGTCATCAGCCTTTCAAAGCCTATCTCAAGTCTTTAACATCACGTCTTCTTCTGTGATATATAAAATCCTGAGCTGGAGTATCGCTTAAGATCATAGGATTTAGAGCTGGAAAAGAGCCTTAAAGATCATGTACTGACACCCCCTCATTTTATGTATGTTGTTACATTATCCTAGAGGAGAAAACTTAAGCCAGAGGATAATGATACTAACTTTTATTTTATTGTGGCTTCTCCAGGTGATTCACCGATGGGTGCCTTGCAGCAGAGATCCAGGTAGTAGATCCCACATAGACAAGACTATTCTCCTGGTCCAGATTGATGACAAATATGTTGCTGTGATAGAAACTGGAGTTCTAGAACTTGGGGCTGAAGTGTAAACCTGTGTTTCACCACTGCATTTCATCTCTTCCTCAATCCCAAGACTTTGGAAAAGGCGTGGAGGGAGTGGAAGAATCTCCCAGGAATCACTTCAGGCTTGGGAGGACTTAACAAGTAGAATGGGCTTAGATGAGCCTATTTCTCCCTGCCCCCTCACTCCTGCCACTGTTTCCATCCCCCAAAAAAAGTAATATTTTTTTAAGTTCGCTGCTGAGGAAACATTTTGCATGAAGGATAAAGATTTTATTAAGAAGCATCTCTTTAAAAAAAAAAAAACTTTTTCTATGCATTGCATATGCTTTAAATCAACAAACTCTTCATTTCTAAAATATGAACTCATCATATTTTTCTAATTTATTTGCCAAAAATAATTGCTATGTTTGGTCACAGAACATATGAAATCCACTTACCTTAATTTTTAAAAATCAACTTATGTACAAACTTTCAGTTCAACCTAAAGCAGTATAGAAGTTTAATGCATAGTAAGAGACTATGAACAGACAGATTTATCTTATTCCTTGTGAGCTAAAAACTTTAATGAGAAAACTGCACTAATTTTTTTACAGCAATGCACTAAGAAGTCTGAGATTGCTCAGAACATTTATTTATATATATATATATATATAATATATATAAAGATAAAAAAAACCATTATTTAAATTGCCTCTGGGATTTGCCCCCTCCCTTCCCACATAATCACAGATGGCAGGAGCGGCGTTGCTCATCCTTTTTCTTGGTTGGTTTAGTGGGTTAGATTTCATACCAGTGCATTTGTTGTTTCCTTTACATGGAATACTAAATCTTGAGATGAACCTCTGTATATGTTGGCATTGTTTCCCAAAGCCATCTTTCGTGGTGCATTCAGTAATGTGAACACTACTGCCAATTACTGTGTCCACATCAAGGATGAGCACCCAGTTCAGCAGGATAAATCCTGTTTTTCTACAGCAGTCCTAGAGATTCTCCTCCTTACTAGTTAGGTTGGTATCAGTTTCCAAGAGAAAAGTTTTAATTTTTCAAGGGGAGGACAAATCTCAAAGAGCTGAGTGAAGAGGTTGTGGCGTTTGAGGGCCTCGTAAGGATATCTTGAAGGCATTTGGCTTCAATTCAATATTTTATCCAAGTAAAAAACTTTTTTTAAAACAAAATAATACAGATGGTGCAGCCCTTACTATCAAATCACCCTTAATCACCTGGCCTTTTATTTTCCTTTTCTCTTCATTCTTTTTCTATTACTTGAATTTTGTTTCCTATGATTATATATTCTGTATAACTGTAATTTTGAATATTTATAACTGTGAAGTTGACTTAATTCATGTGTTGTCACATATCCTAGATTTTATTAGGTTTTCTAATGTGTGTATTCAGGGATATGCATAACTCAAGCTTACATTAGGTTGGGTGGGAGTTGCTTCTTAGATTTAATTTGCAATTCTTAATATTCTTTCCTAACTCCATGAGCAAAGTTCCCCTTTTGTGAGTCTTTCCCCTTTTGGTGTGAGACTCTGTGTGAAGGAGACTGCATACATAGGCTTATCATTTGGAAGCAGCCATCTTTCTACCTCCATATGATCTGACGGTTTAAATTGTCTTGGGAGGAGGTATGATTGTTTCCCTCAGGCATTGAAATGCTTCACAAAGAAGATCTTGGAATATCTATTTCTGGGATGAAAATTAATGAATTAATCCAAGGTATTAATTGCTGTTCTGCTAAAAGATCCATCTGCTTTAACTCAAAGTTATTTCTGATCCAAATGGCATGTGATTTAAATACCCATTGTGTATTGTATTGGTTTTTGTTTAAGTTGATACACTGTTAAAATTCCCTCTTTCAGAATTGTACATTCAATAATGGTATATCAGCTGTACTATTGAAGTAATGTATAAGCTGAGTTTTTTCCATCAGACTTTTGTGTAGCCCAACATTTTTTAATTGGCAACTTATTATTTCCCTGATACATATATTATAGCATGTATAAATTTGCTTTATATAAGTAAGGTACATCATCAAATTTTCGTGTTGATTCCTTTTAGTATAAGGAGTAGGTCTACTCTTTTAAAGGGATTTATGCATTCTCTTCTTTTTGAAATGTATGTGGTCTCTTCATTGATGGATTAGGAATAAGGCTTAAGGATAAATGAAAGAGAAGTCTTTCCAGGTTTAGCAGGAGTATTCTGATTTGTTCTCATAAAAGAATTTTACATGGGTGGTGTAATCAGGAGCTAGGCATATTTCTAGAAAAATATTAAATTGATCATAATGGCAACTTTACTTCAAAAGAAGTCTCAAGTGCAATAAGTGAGCTTTTATTTCAAGAGAAAAATAGATGTTCTTCTCTAGGAGTTAGATTTTATTAGAATATAATCCACTGATATCAAGAAACAAGAATTGTTGATCCTTGAAAACCTCTTTAAGAAAAGCAAAATTATACATAATAAAAGCCCTCTCTTTTCCATTTGAAAAACCTAATCTCAGAATTTTACATATTGGAACACCTCGAGTGTTATCCTCATTGGTATTCTTTCCAGTTTGTACAAGTGACTCATACCTTGGCATAATTCTACCACCAGTAGCTATGATATATTCTTTCACATCACATAATTGTAATTTAGAAAGCATTTATAATTTCTCCAGTGTAAAAAGGGGGAAAGTCAAGTTGTTTTTCTTGTCTTTAATCCTCAAAAGGGTATTCTATTTGGTGTGCCCTCTTAACCTTTTTCATTGATCCTCAAAATATGTACAAGATCCTAGACTGAAGCTGTTCTGTGGCTTTTATGTTTAAATAACTCACAACTTAGTTCTTATATGTGAAAGAGTTTTAGAGGCCCATATTTTGAAAGCACTGAAATTTATATGCTCCATCAGCCTTTGTAATTCATAAAAATTAGAAGTCTATCTTTGGTGTCTGTTTTCTCACCTCCTTTTCTATCAGAAGTGGGATATTTGATGGTTGTGATTTGTTAAGTTTTTCTTTTAGAATAGCCCCAGCAGAAAAACTTTGAATGAGTCCACTGGTTCGCTTTCAAGTTCTTAAGTCAGTATGATCCCTTCTTTTTCTAAATATAATATTTATAAAGACCTTACATGATTACTTTTCACTGAAGAAAGTTAAACTTTCCAAATCTAATTCATGTATCCTATTTTCCAAGTATAAAATACTAGTGACTTAGAGGGAAAGGGTAGGGGGACATATCACTATGAGAATTTAACCTTTCCTTTTACCAAAAGTAGTGAAATTATGACCTACCTTCACTGCATTTCTTACATTAGAAAAGAAAAAGAGTTATACAGGGAAGTACGTGGTACTATTAAAAGTACTACCAGTACTTATCCTTAATGAGGTAAAGAAAACTATATCTGTAGATCATGTGCCAAACAATCAAAGTGGTAGTTTTCAGCAAGAAAATCCAACTTGTTGAGCAGATATACTTTCCTTATACTTCTTGAGTTTTTGGTTTAGTGTTTTGTTTCTCCAGCATCCAACTTTAATGAATTTTTAAAGGCTCATTAAATATTGAAACACACATCTTTTAACCTTAATAGATGGCACTTTGTCAGCTGAACATCAATTCTGCCTCCACCTTGGAATGTAAGTTGACGGATTGCTTTATCGGATCATTAATTAAAAGCCTGAGGCATTTTTATGTATGATTTATCTAGTGCCTGAAAAGATGTCTTATCCTATTAGCCAACTTTAAAATGTCTGCCAGGTGGATTTATGACTTACTACTTTGAGTTATTTGAGTTATTCTTCCATGGATATTGTTTCTGCTTGTCAATTGTTACTGTTCTTGTGTTGTTTTATTTTAATTATCTTTTCATCAATGTGGGCAAATTTAGGTCTTTTAAAAGTATAGATATTCATGCTAATAGAAGTGCTTGACATATTCCTACTTTCATCATGTGAGATGATTATTTAAAAAATTACTGGAATTATTGATTATCTTGTTTGGACAAGGTCCCACTAGTGCTTTGTCATTGATGTATTTCGTTCTCATACTGGATCTAAAAATCTGTCTTTACTATTTCTGAAGGCTTTTACTTGAATTTTAATTATGTAGATATTTTTATCCAGAACTATGATAGCATCATATATCTTTATAGATATATAGATATGTATCTTACTTTGAAAAGGCATTGGTCATGTAACTTCACTTTTCAGTCTTACATGGAAATGGATGTTTGTTGGAGGTCAGGGTTTGGGTATTCAGGTATCGCTGAAGGAAGAGAGTGTCTTTAATTGTTTCCTTAGCAAACTTCAGATCTCCAATTCCCAAGGAACATAAAGCAAAACATTTTATCATTTTGTTCCTTCCACCCCTCCCCCACCACAAAAGTCTGAATGATATGCTTCCAAATTTACTCATTTCAAACTGGTTAAATGTTTAGCTAAAAGTTCTAAATGGGAAGGAACTAATTATGCAGATAATGTATAGCCACTGTTAACTTTGCTTTGAAGCTGAGCTAAGCTGTGAATCGTTTCAACAATATCACTCGTCTGAGGTGATGTAACTATTTCCCCAATATTATTTAAATGAACTTTTAAATGGACCGTATGTCGTTCCTAAACTAGGGTGAATAACTTTTTTTGAAATGAATGCCTCATCTCCTAAATTGTAGAAGACTTCGTATTAAGACTTTCAAAAATTTGGAGAAACCAGATCAGATTAGTGACACCAGTGTTCTATGACAACTTTGTTTCAAGGCTTTTATACCTATTATATGGGGTTATATCTGTTCTCTTGTAATCTTCATTATGCTCCGTACTTAATGGCTTCTGACTTGGTAGAGCCACACTGGAAGAAATGAAGGTCATTTAGCACAGTGGTGAGAATGGACTGCTAATTGTTGTTCCCCCAGTTCAAGACTTGCTCTGTTTTCAAAATAAAGAAGTGGATACAAGGATGGCTGCTCCAAATGACCTCCGGTGTGTAATATACTTAAGTTTCCCAAGCCTTCAGAATATAAAGCTTGATTCCACAATTGAAAAAAAATAGAAATGGGGAAAAATCATGTCTGCTTTTGCTTTTTAAAAACTCACCATGTAAGTAAAATTGCATCCTTAAATTGAACACATTAACCTTATGTGTGAGCTTTACATGAGGAATTGAAAGGAGGAATATATAAAATAGCTAGTAGGAAGGAAGGTGTGAGGGTGAAATAATGGATTTACTTTTTCTGATAATGGGCTCTGAAAAGCATACATTGCCTCTACCAGCATATGGATATTGATTGGAAATAGGGATATATGTACTCACGTGTGTCTGTGAGTGTGTCTGCGTGTGTGTGTTATTGGAAACAGCCTGTAAATATTGTAGTTGTTTTAAATGGAAAATAAAAGCTGAGGGTTTTTTTTTTTTGTTTTGCAAATGTGTTGCAACAAAAGGACAGTATTGACAGTGGATAAAACACTGAGGAAATAAATTTTTTTTTTCATTTTTTGTGTGTGGTTCTTCTTTTTCTCCCCACCCCTTAACTTCTAAGAAAGATAGAAGAATTAATTACACTGTTCCTCAAAATGCTGTTGTCTCATTGGCTTGAACACTGACCCCAAAGACCTGGATTCAAAACCTGGCTCTCTGATGCTTATTCCCTGTGTGACTTTGGCTAAGTCACTTAATCTTCCTAGGTTCTGTTTTCTTCCTCTGAAAAATAAGAGTGTGGAACCATGTCCCTTCCAGTTCTAAAACTGTGATCCTATAATAATGATAATAATAATAATATGTCTTATAGGAGATTAGACAAATAGACCTTTATGCCAGATTATAAGCACAAACAAAGTTTCAGAAGAGAATACTGGAGTTTCAAACATCTAATGCAGGAACACAAAAAAAATAGCTAAATAGGCTACGCATGGGCTAAGAATATTGTAATAGGAAATGTTTCTCATGTAGAAAATGTAAGGGGTATGTTAAATTCTACACTAATGTGTGATATCACTTGAGAATACAGCCTTTTGTTTACTGTCAAGAAAATTAGGCAGGGACCAACTTCTTTATAGAGTTCACCAGTTATTACTGCCATTTTGCAGAAGACAAAAGAATACAGGGTCTTCTAGCAAACTTCTTGCCCTGCACAAATAACGGAGAAAATCACAAAACTGGCAAAATAGAGAATTGTAATGTGAAAGTTACTGTGCTGCCAAAATGAATGTGCAGCATTAGTATGAAAGATGATTTAAGAAACAGTAGAGAAATCAGTACCTTTCATAACTACAGCTGGAAGAGTTGAGACAAGAGATAACAATCCCCAAAGATAAAATAAGGTAATGTTGATGGCATAAATGCTTTTGCACAAAGTTAGTACACCTAGCATTAGCAGGGAAACTATTCATGTAAAACGTCTTTGGTTAAGTGTCTGATAAAGGGCTGAAAGCCAAGATATGTAGAGAACTAACCAATAACCGCTGAAAACATATAGCTCTTGGAACTGGGGAAGGTAATGGCAAACTACTCCAGTATCTTTGCCAAGAAAATCCCATATGGGGTCACGAAGAGTCGGACATGACAGGACAACAACAATAGCTCTATGAAGTTTACAACACACACACAGTCTAGTTAGCTTGAACACTGACCCTGAAAACACCTAAATAAGAGTATTTGATCCTCACAGCAACTCATTTTACATACAAGGAAGCAGGCTCTGAGAAGTTGGCTTGTCCAGGGTCACACAGCTAGTAAATATCCGAATCAAGATGTTCCCAGCTCTCAAGTCCAGTGCTCTAACCACTACATCACCTAGTGGCTAAGTGGTCAAAAGATTATGAACAATTTTCAAAAGAACATCAAGCAATCCTCAATAATAACGCTAATCAAAATAATGGTTCACAACCAGCTAATTGGCAATGATAAAAGATGGGACTAGTCGTCGTTACAGGACGTGTGGAAAGACAGATCCTATTGATGGAGCAGTGTGTTGCTCTAGTCATTCTATGTCCCACAGGATTCTGTCCCAGGCCCTCTTTTTTTCTCCCTATATACTGCTTCACTTAGACATCTCATCAGCTCCCATTAATAACCATGTCTATGCTAAGCACTATTAGATCTCCCTATTTGTGCCCCAAACTCTGCTGACCTCCAATCTTACATCTCCAGTTACTTTTCAGACATCTTAAACTTAACATGTCCAAAACCAAATTCATTCCCTTTACCTCTAAACATTCCCCTGCTCTTAACTTTCTCTATTACTGTAGAAGGCAAAACTCTTCCTAGTCTCTCAGGCTCTAAACTTCCACCTTCCTCCTACCTTTCCAGTCTTTTTATACCTCACTCCCTGAAAGGTACTGTTCAAGTCCAGTGCTTTGCTACTCTATCCATTCCATGAGCAAAACACAGCATTTCGCTACTCAGTCATTTTTTTCTAGCTGTTCCCCATGCCTGGAACATTCTCCCTCCTCCATCTTTGCCTACTGGCTTCAAGTCCCACCTAAAAAAGTATCTTTTACAGAAAGCCTTTTCTAACCCCTGAATAGTCATTACCTTCCCTCTCTTACTGAATTCCTATTTATCCTGTGTATATAGCTTGTTTGTATGTATTTGCTTGTTATCTCATATTAGATTGGGAGCTCCTTGAGAGCAGGGAGTGCCTTTTTCCTCTTTTGTATCCCCAGTGCTTAGCACAGTGCCTCTCACTTAAATGTGGCCCTTAACAAATGTTTATTGACTCACTGTAAAATATTTGGAATTATGCTTTTTAGAAAAAGCAAACAATTTGAAATGTCACCAAGACTCTTCTACTGAGAGGTCTCACTGTAAGGCATATGCCTCAAATAGGTCAAAGTGAGAATGAAAGATCAAATATACTCCCGAACTAGCAGTACTTTTTGTGGTATCAAATAATTAGAAATAAGTAGAAGGCTATCGATTGTAGAATAACTAAGCAAATTGCGGTGTATGAGTGTAATGGATTAAGACTGCACTATGAGGAAGTGAATAAGAATTTGAAGAAGCATGACGAAATTTTAATGACACAGAATATAATAAGCAGAACCAAGAAACCAGTATACACAACTGTAACAGTGATAATGGAAAGAAAAAAATTTAAATTGAACGTAAGGATGGCAATGAAGGAGATATCAAAATGGAAAATGTATTTCCCTCTTTTTAAAAAGAAAAAGAGGTAGAGTACTCCAGGTGTGGAATACTACATGTATAATTTCAGAGTTGGATGATGTATGAGTTTTGCTAAAATGATTTTTTCCCCTCCTTTATTCTTTGTTCTAAGGGATGACTTGCTAGGTAGAGAGAATTATGTTTGGTGATAAAGGTGATATAAAAGCAAAAGATACTGATAAAAATGTTATTTTTATAAGTAAATACCCATGCTACAACAATTATTCTCGAAAATTGAGAAAGAAATTGTGGTACTAAGAAATATGGTCCTAATCTGTAAATCTAAAAACTTTATTCGCAATGGAGAAACATTAGAAACTTTTCTGATACATGGACAAGGATACAAGACAAAGACGTCCTGTTTCCACATTACTATTTGTCCTAAGAATGTCACCATGGAGGGGCAGCATGGTGAGTCAGGGAGAATTCCACCTCTGACACACATTGGCTACATGACCCGAGGCGAGTCATTTTAACTCTAAGTTCTCTTAAGATCTTAAGTTGACAACCTGCTTAAGGGTTTTCTTCATCTGAGAGATCCCTATACCAATAAAATCATAAGTTTGGCCCCTGTCCCTCTTCTGGAAATAACAGCAATGACTTATACAAGAGAAAAAATTAAGGCACAAACATTTAAAGGAAATACCACTTTTTAAGTTAATGATAGTTTACTTAGAAAACACTAGTGAAGTATCAAAGGAATTAGTAGAAACAGCAGCTTCAGTAAGGTGTAAAAGTCAAGATTGAATTTTAAAAATCAGAAGAATAATTAGGGCTCATGGTTGAACTATGCATAGAAACATCATAAAAAATGGCAATTGTTTATTTACAGACTTAGTGCTTTATCAATCAGACTACCAACTGGTTATAGAGCTAGATATTAGAGGGGGGGAAAGGTATGAAGTAAGGGAAGTTATGAAAATAGTTTTGGGGGGAAGAAAGCACTATAGAATTCAAATTACATTCCAAAACATCTCTTAAGAACTATTTGGTAGTGATTTAAAAACAGAAAAGTACAACATTGTAACATTAGATATGCATAAATGAGAAACAGTTATACTCAATAGTCCTGTTTGACTAACTCAACAACAAATTATTCATCATACTGACAGGAACAATGGAAAAACTTGAAAGTTTTTGGCAAAATAAAGTTTTAGACCATATACTGTATATCACATACTATAATAAATTTGATTGGCTGTTCAATCTAAATCTCAAAAATCACCAGAAAAAAATTGAAGAGAAATTCAGATATCCACAGTGCTAATTGGTGATTTTTTAAAAAGCTTTTAAAAATAAAAGTAAAATGAATGGGTTGCTTTGACTGGGGAATGTCAAACAAATTGGCACGTGAAAGATGCATTGTAAGAAAGAATGAATAGAAGAAATTCAATGAAACATCAGGAGACTAGCAGAAACTGATGCAGTAATAGCGGAACCAGGAAAACGCTATGTATGACTACAACATTATAAACAAAAACAGTGAGTACTATGAATTATAACCCACTTTGGTCCTGAGAAGAGATTAGAAAATAAACCCTCCATCCTGTTAGAGAGGTAAGAGGATAGACACTGTGGGTATAGATTATTGTATATGTTCTCAAACACCATTGATAATATTAGTTGATTTTGCTTAACTCTTTGTTTACAAAGGTAAGTAGGGAGAGCAATGGAAGGAGAGAGAGGTGTATCCAGAAATCATCGATGTAGACACCAACAAAATGTTAAAAAGTAAATTAAAGTGAAAGCATTGGATTAGATGATTTTGACTTTATCACAGGTCAAAAGTGCCTTCCAGAACTAATGAACACTGAACAAGTCCAGTGACTTAGAGATGTATTGCCCGATCGAATAGTGCAGTGCTATAAAAGCTCTGGTCTTCATTTCTTTCTCACTCTGATCTCCAACTCAGCTCGGGCTGAGCCCCACCATGGACAGTGATCACAGGCTCTAGCAAGTAAAAATCAGTTTAAAAAAATTGTGTTCCCATTCCTCTTCTCTCTTCCCAAATCAACCACTCTACTAAGCAGATTCCAGCTATGCATTTCCATCCACAGCAAATGAAATGGAGATTCCAGTAATGGAAGCAGCAATTGTAATTTATGAAAGAGAATCATGTGAAAACTATACCAAGGTACACACTGGAGAAAAGAAAGGGAAGGCTATCTTAGAATCATAAAACATCAAAGCCTTTTGTTTTGGAGGGAACACTATATGCATTTTTTTAAAAAGATAAGTGGAAGTGACCCAACAACATAATTTTTGTATTGACATTTGAGTTGTTAATAATACATCAAATGCTTTCTGTCCTTAGAACACTGCAACCAGGATTGAAGCAGGAATAAGGTTACATGATGCCAAAAATTTCCTATGGGAACCAGAAGTTGGTGATGAAAGAGATAAACACATTGACTCCTCTTCTTGATTTACAAACAGTGAGTTTTTTTCAAGGTAGAGGTGGAGAATGGATGGTGCCTTGGTTATTGTGGGGATGGGCAGGCAATTCCAGCTGAACTTCCATCCCATTAAAGGATTCCTAAGCTCCAGGTTCAGCTCTGTAAGGATGCTCAGGCTAGTATGTTGCATTTTTACAGCCTTCGCATGAACATGTCATTATAGCCTGGGGGTGGAAGATGATCTGGACTGGGTCTGGATGGACTAGTTACAATGGGTCCAAAAGGATTGAATCGAGCTCCTGGAGAAACAGTGCCTGAAGGAAGCTGGTTGGGGAATCCAGAAGATGGGTCAATGAGAACTCTCGGGAAGCAAGATCTCAGGGGGTCCAAAATTATGCCACCTCTCTGATCCCCAAAGGGGTCCAGGTCCTCTTCTCCAACAGCAAAGCAACCCAGGGGATCACACCAAGGAGGTTGCCTGCTAGTGTGTGGGTGGGGAGGGGAATATGGAGACGGTTGTATTCTCTGGAGTTGGCAGGTGGAAACTCCCAAGAGGAATTGGCCAAATCTCTTTTGCTCAAAGAGTTGTGGATGGGCAAAACGAGGCCTGAGGCAATCCAGGTCTGGAGCTCTATTGTTCTTGTAGACCCTGTGGAAGTCACCCAGGTGTTAACCATCCACATAATCCTCCACATTCAGGGTCAAGTCCACCACCTGTTGTAACTTACACTCCAAAGCACTAATATTCATGCTATCATCTACCATGATGGCCTTCAGAAGGAGTTTCTTTGATTTATCTGTGGAATCATAGCAAAGGACATACAGATCTTTATTGGCATTCCATCCATGTGGCAACAGCTCAGATTTCTTATCTCCTGGACCTGGCTGATCACCAGTGCCCAGGCCTCGGTAGCCATGGTGACAAGCTCCCAATGCACAAAGCAGACAAGCGCGTCCTGGTTGCAGGTGATCCCTGGTGCTGCTGAGATGTAGAGCAATTCCAGGCCAGCCATGACTTCCTGGTAGCCAACTGCCTGCCTACACAAATGTCAAGTCAGCCCTGCATTTCCATCCAAAGGCCCCAGCCTCCCAGTGGGCCCTGCCTCCAAGGCCTAAGTGGTGAATTCTTAACCAAACAAGGGATATGGAAGATAAAAAAAAAAGATGAAATAGGTGGTGTTTGTGGCGACCTCCCAAAGGCTGTGCCATTTCCAGGAGGGCGCTTGGTGTTGGGCTGGAGGACTCAGTGCTGCCTGGGGCAGAGGGTGATTTCATCCGTGGCAAAAGCTTCTCTGTCCAAGGGGAAAATTAGTTTAGCTCTGAGAAATGAGCTTGTAGTAGACAAAACAAAAAGGAAAAAAAGACAAGAGCTGTCTGAAGAACAGAAGCAAGAAATAAAAGATGGAGCAATAGATTATCATGAATTGAAGGTGGCAATGAGAGCCTTGGGGTTTGATGTGAAAAAAGCAGATGTACTAAAGATTCTTAAAGATTATGACTGAGAATCCACAGGCAAAATCACCTTTGAAGATTTTAATGAAGTTGTGACAGACTGGATTTTGGACAGAGATCCACAGGAAGAAATACTGAAAGCATTTAAATTATTTGATGATGATGATGATTCAGGCAAAATAAGCTTAAGAAACTTGTGACGGGTTGCTTGAGAGTTGGGTGAAAACCTGAGTGATGAAGAGCTTCGAGCCATGATAGAAGAATTTGATGATGATGGTGATGGAGAAATAAATGGTGATGGAGAAATAAATCAGGAGGAGTTTGTTGCTATTATGGCTGGAGACATTTAAAGAATTGCAAGAAAAAAGTGAACTTAAAAACAGGATTAGTGGCTGTACATGTTGGAGTTATCATCTTGTAGTCTGTTTCACACCTGGAGCCAAGGAAAAAAACCAACGCCAAGTTAGTTTTTCCGAAAGGACCAAAATAAATTCTTTATTGTAATGAAATTTCATTATTTTCTATATCCTTAAGTTTATTAGATGACAAAAATGTTAAGTTATTAAAATGTTTGAGTGCCAGCTCATTTATATTATAACTTTATATACAGTTTTAAAATTAAATAATGTTATAGGAATTCTTTTGAAGTTGTTTATTTTAGTTGTGACCTTAGTTTTAATGTGAAAAATTTCTAGACTTTCATTTTAATAAAAGTTGTATTTTATTAGTAAAAAAAATGAAATAGTTTTGTTTTTAATTTCAGGAAATTCAAAAACTTGCAGAAACAAAATAAGTACAGCAGGGCTTCAACAGGAAGCTATTGATTAATGAAAAAGGCTTTGCTTCAAATATATATCCAATGTAGGTTAGCTATCCCAAGCTATATAAGAAATTGATGCAAATATTTAACCCTAAAAAACATTCTCCAATGGTTAAATGGGCAAAGGATATGAAAACATTTTCTGAAAAACTGCAAGCTATTAATCATATGAAAATTTGTTCTAAGACAAGCAAGTAAAGGTACAAAGACAGACAAAGAAATTAAAATTATCCCTCTGCTGGGGAATAAGCAAAGATACTAGTTAAGAAAACAGACACCTTCAGCAAAGTTACAGTCTACAAAATAAATCCACAAAATTAATAGTATTTCCACACAATAAGGCAGCAGTGCAAATATTCAAAGTAACTACAAAAAAACTTGGAGATTAATCTACCAAGGTACATCATAATAACCGCTGACATTTACAGTTATCTCTTCTACATCATGGAGGTTAAAGGCACAGCACCCCCACAATCTGGAGAATCCACATAAAAATTTGTGGCCCTCCCTTCATATCAGAGAAGTCTTTTGGCTTCATGGATTCCCTTCTCTTCTTTCTTGATATTATATAATACTTTATATATATTTTATGCATTTTTGAGTTTCTAAACTTTTTCTTGTGCCCTCTGCTGGCCTTTGTGTAACATCTGTGGTTTCAGCAAAACTCCCCCCAAATTCTCATTTAATTTCTTGTGCCAGCTGGGGGAAACTGATGTGGAAGAGATAAGTGTACATAGGGCAGCTCTATTGGTAATACCGGGGGCAACCAGCGGCTCTATTGGTAATATCGGGGGCAACTCAAACCCTTCTCATGGAATCCACAATTCCTTGAATATCAAAATGGCCTTCCTTATGAAAAGACAGACATACCTGGTGATAGAAACTCTAGGAGGAGTGGTTTGCCTTCCACAGACACTCAGATCCCAGAAACCTGTTTTCCCTTATACTGTTGTTTCTGCTTCTCCATTTCAGAGTCATCATCAGAAATGGGGATATTATCATTACCAGAAGGTGAGAAATTAAAAATATGTGCAAGGCCTTCAGAGGCAGCAAGCTTGGCAGTGGCATCAGCATAATCATTCTCTCTTGAAACAGAACCAGTTCCTCACATGTGGGGCAGAGCAGTGAACCATGGCCGGGGGTGGCGGGAAATTTCAGGGCAGATAAAAGATCTGATGAATTTTACATTTGTAATGATCTTACCAGAGGATTACAATCTACTACAGAAGTACAGTCATGTAGTAGCTCTTCAGAGATTACCAGGGAGCAATGTGGCAAGGGCGAGGATTACTGGAGGGTGATGTTTTCATTCCTCAGCACAGTCACTTCATATTTGGTAAGTCTCTGATCTGAGAAGGCCTGAGTCTAGTGATGGAGTAAGAGGGCCTCAACTTCATGGCAGCACTGCCTTCTTCAAAGGGGAACCCAAAACCAAATCAACAAGGCTTCTCTACCCAAAGAGCAGTGGCCGCTATGGCCTGAAGGGAAGGGTGGTACCCCAGTAGCCACAGCATCAAGTGAGCTGAATAATAAGTCACTGGGATCAGAGTAAGTCCTAAAGCTTGAGTTAGAACAAAAGAAGCCACCCCGCTCTGCTCATGTAACAAAATGAGTGAAGGATTTACTGTAATCTGGAATTACCAGTGCAGATGCAAATAACAGGGACCTTCTGAGCTCTGCCAGAGCTGAGACATGTTGATGATCTAGCTCAGAGGTTCCCAAACTTATTTGGCTTACTGCCAATTTAAAAATTAAAGAAAAAAACCAACCACTCAGCATCCCTCTGGAAATCTGCTTTCTTTAACCCTTTAATGGTTTTTTTTAAAACATTTGCATCACTTCAAAAAAATATAATTTTTTTAAAAAAATTATGCATCTTAAATTAAATAATTTATTGTAAATTTGTGGGGCCTTTCCTGCATTGAAATTTTGATGATGCAATATTGCATCATGTAACCATACAGTATCATGTTATAAATAAGTTGTTATAAATAAGTCATCTTAAATAGGCACATATTCCTGCAGATGCATGCTTCCCAAAAATTTACGATATGCTTGCCTGCCAAAACTTGCTTGTTAAAACCTATGTTGGCGGACTTGACCATTGATTGGGTATAATTTGCATTTTGGGTGTTTATTTGGAAAATAATGTAATCACTATGACTTTAACTCTGTTAAACAACAGATGAAATATGTAGGAATGGTTTTTCAAAAATTTCTTATCATCTTTCCTTATGCTTCCACTGCCCCCTTAGTTTTATTCAATCCCCTTCTAGTTGCACTCAAGGCTACTACCATCCCCCTGGATTGTGCCAGCACCCCTCAGGGGGTGGTATTGCTCACTTTGGGAACCTATGACTAGCAATAAGTGTTCTGGAACAGAGTTTTTAGTTAGAGAACAAGAAGCTTTGTAATTTCACCAAAGTAATCCACTGCCTACAGTACCAAACTACTCCAAAGATGGCTGTCAGCTGTCACTTAATGGTGGAGGCACAGTCGATGGATAGCCTGAATGTGTTCAGGAGAAATAGAACAAGTACCAGCAGCCAGGATACACCCACATATTCCACATGTGGAAGGTACCACTGGCCTTTCCTATTAGAAACTTAATGGCTTCTTTGGTGAGGCTCTAGTAGCAGATGATGGTTATCTTCCTGGCCAGTCTCAGTGCTGCTAGAAGCAAATCATCTATGTACTGCACCAAGGCAGAACCTTTAAAAGTGGTAGAAGCTAAATCTTATTGTGAAATTGGAGAAAATAAAATGGGCCTTTCTACATACCCTTGAGGCAGGTGCATCCATGGCCATTGTCAATGTTTCCAGGTAAAAGCAAACAAATGCTAGAAATCTGGGTATATGCGGATTGAAAAAAAAAAATGCTAAGCAAAGACCTATCATTGTAAAGTGAGAAGCCTCACAAGGAATTGAGGAAATGAGAGTAGCAGGGTTGGGTACCATCAGATGCCTAGGTATAACATAAGCATAATTATGCGCAAATCCCCAACAAAACAATAAACAGGCTTGCCATTAGGACCTAATTTAGGTTTCTTAGGGAGGACTGGTGTATTGTTTGGGGATTTACAAGGAATAATAGCACCTTGATCTATTGGTGAATGAGTCAATAATAGGTAAAATACCCTCAGTAGTTATCCTGGACAAGGAACACTAAGAGACAGATGGTGGGGGACCTTCTTTAGTTTTAATAGTAACAGAGACAGCAGATATTATGAGACCCACATCTGAGGATGAAGAGGCCCATGAGAAGTTGAGAATATCAAAGGGGATGCTGAGTGTCTCCACCTGCCACTTGGTTATTTTGAATACAGACTGGGAACAAGGAGAGGGAATCCTTAGACAGTTTTAGGGACAGAGTGTCAGGGGAACAGGAAATAGGTTTACAGGGGATTTAGGCATAAGGAGAAAAAGATGTTCCATAGAAAGTGGACCCATGCAGATTGTATGAAGGGACAATTTAAGAACATGCTGAGGCTTTCCTGAAACTCCAACAATATTTAAATGCTTAATAGAGGCACAGTTGGAATCAGGCTTACTCATTAGCACTGAATTAGAGGCTCTGGTATGTAGCAAATAATCACAAAATGTGTCCCCAACCTTAAGGGTGACATGGGGTTAACCATTTTAGGGAGAGGAATGAACCAGGGGCCAAAACATCAGGTTCTAGAAAAACAAGAGTCCTCTACCCCTCCCCCAAACCTTCATTAATTACTGATTCTCTGGGAACCTCTAGCGTCATTCCACCTTTTATTCTTGAGATCCTTTTTTTCTTTCTAGTCTATGACAACATGGCGCTTCCTGCCACAACAAAAAACATTCAATCAAATTTCAAGGTTTGGGGGTTTCCTCTAACACTGCCTGTGCCAGGGCCTCTGAAACAGCCTGTCAGTGGGGCAAGGATGGTTTAAACCTATTCGTGGCAGCTCTTTATGTGGTAGCAAAGAACTGGAAATTGAAGGGATGTCCATCAATTGGGGAATGACTGAATAAGTTGTTGTATATGATTGTGCTATAAGAATGATGAGTAGGATGCTCTCAGAAAAACTTGGGAAGACTAACACAAACTGATGCAGAGCAAAAGAGCATTGTGCACCCTAACAGCAATATTCTATGAAGATCAACTGTGGATAACTTGGCTATGCTCAGTGTAACAGTGATTCAAGGCAGTTCTGAAGGACTTGTGAAGAAAGGTGCCGTCCATCTTCAGAGAAAGAATTGGTGGAGTCTGAATTCAGATTGAAGCATAGTTTTTCTTTATTTTTCTTGTTTTTTTTTGTCTGTGTTTTCTTTCATAGCATGACTTACATGGAAATGTGTTTTGCTTGTTTTGCACACATATAACCTATGTCAAATTGTTTTCCTTCTTGATGGGGGTGGGGCGCTAGAGAGGGAGGAAGAGAATTTGGAATTCAAAATTTGAAAAGAATGTTAAAATTGTTTTTACATGTAATCGAGGGAAAATAAAATATTAAAATTTTTAAAAAAGAATGATTTGAACTGAAGCTGTCTGTACTGGGGCAATGCCAGTTTGTTCCTTCTCTTTTTTCTGTTTTTCTTTCTCTTGTATTTCTTTTTCCCATTTTTCCTTTTTTTTGTTTTTATTTCTCCCCACCTTCATAAACAAATAAGGCGATCCCCTTAAGCTGACTATAGGTATCTCATGCCAATCAGGGCATCTCTTATAGAAATGTTTTCTTATTTCAGAGAATTATTGACTTAGAAATTAATGCTAATAATATGTGCACTTTGAGGGTTGATGGGGTCTAAGCTTGCATTTAGCACTTTTGCAATAGTCTATCATAAAAATGATAAAGAGCTTCAATCTTCTCTTTACTATCTCCTGGTATTTATTCTAGTTTCCCAGACATGTTGCAAAATCACTTATAACCTTAAGCAAAAGATTGCCTGGACTATTGTAATCTGATGTAATCATCATGATCATTGGATCAATGTGGATCTTGTAAAAGCCAATTAGAAAGACCTTTGAGATCAATCCCACCCCTACCCCCCTCCTCTGAAGCCAACCTATCTGTTGCTTCTATGATGGTTTGTTTTTCTCCAGTGGATTGTAGGTAACTATTAAATCAGTTACATCTTTCCAAGAAGTTCTGTAACTTCTAAATATGGCTTGAAAGTGACTCCAGGGTCCTCACCAAATCTAGAAGTGTTACTTCTCCAAGTACAGAGGGTGGAGGGGCTGAAAGGCTTATGTTGTTTAAGATTGACTTTGCTCCTATAGTCATGACTAATAGTTTCTTGAAAAAGGAAGTTGCCTGTAGGTTTCCCCTCTTCTTTGGAAGAACTTGAGCTTCCACTTAAGACAGGAGAGTAGGACGGAGGTGCAGAAAGCAGGAGAGGAAAAGGAGGGGGTGAAGAAGGAGCTGTAGTTGGCAGATGAAACTCAGAAATAGAAGGAGAGGTAGCTGAAAGAACTGTACTGGAGCAAAGGAGGATATAAAAACGGGGAGAAACTAGAAAGGCAAGGTAGAGGGATGAGGGTAAGAGCAAAGCAGCAGGAGGGACAAAGGACTTGGAGAGGAAGGATTTAAGGCAGGGTGGAAAGTTGAGGCAAGGACAAAGGAGTAGGAGGGTGTAAAGAAGTGGGAGAGGAAGATAAAGCAGAATAGAGAAGCAGAGAAATTGGAAGAAAAGAGAACACCTCAGGGGGTGTCAGGCAGATGCCATTAGATGACTTAGATTTAATTAAAGCATCACTTAATTTGCTCCACAAATACTGGAATTCTAGCTGCTTTGGGTTTTTTTACCTATTATGACTCATCTTAAATCTCTCAATTTATCATAGTAATGGGTATCAAATTGAGGCCAAAATGATTCATCAGCTGAATTTTTCTCCGTCTTAAACCAAGTATCACAAAATCTAATTGCTTGTTTTTTAGTCATCCCTGGCTCAATTGGGAGCTCCCTCTTGTCTCAGGCTTTAAGAAGTTTTTCTAGGGGTGTTCCTTTTGGCACACTATTTTTAGCTCCCATTATTTAAAAAAAAATCTTAAATGTAGCCAAAGAAAAATTTGTGAGACATACACAAGGCTGACAAACTTTCATGCAGTGCCTCCACAAATCTCAGTTAAGACAATGAATAGGTGTTAGAGGATTCAGTAGAAATCTCAGTTTCTCCTTGAAGGGCTGGATTTCACTTCTCCTTGTCAAATAAAGTACCTTTTCTGTTTGGAAAAGTTAAAAAGATCTTTTATTCATTCAATTTCCAATTAAGATACTTGGGTGGCTAATAGAGATATAGTCTCTGAGAATGCCCTTCTAAGGTTTCAGTTGTTTTTCAGGAGTCCCTCCCTGAAACACATAGTCACAAGTCTGGTGGTTGGTTCATGAATCTAATAAAGGTTCAGGAATGCCTAGTAGAAATCCCTCTGGTGGTTCACAGCACTAAAATTGGAGGCCCATTTTCGTGCCAGAGTGGGTAATTAATGGCTGAGGAAAATCTATTGACCCTTGCTTTCTATGACTAGGTTCACAGTGTCATATTCCCTCATCCTAGGTGTGGCTGCCAATTGGTTCAGTCCTTTTGTCTAGGGACACAGTTTATGAGCTAATAGAGGACAATATTAGAGCAAAACATGAAGACAGTCTCTCTTCTTAAATGAATTAAAGGGATGTTGTCATATAGCAAATACCAAACACCAATGATGAAACTTACATTGAAAAATAAAAAAAACAAAACAAACAAAAATCAAGCATGTAGCTAATCTCACTTTGGTCCCTAGATGTCTCCAGAGACTGCGCTATACAACACTTTCTAGGCTGAGCAGGAAGAAATCAGCCTGATTTACACAGATACACATAAAAATCCCTATTCAGGCCAATAATCAGATTTAAATTAACCTGTTCTGTGTTTTACTTATCTTCCTCTTTGATTAGGAAGATGAGGCTTCCTTAACTCTTCTTAGGTTCTGAAGAGTGTCTATATGGTGTGCCCTCTCTAATTACCCCCCAACTTTGATGGGAGGAGACATCTTCTTTGAGGGAAAAAAAATTCCTTCAAGAGATTGTCCCCATGGGATTTACCAGGGCTCTAGATTGCCAATTATTTCCAAATTTTCACACTGAACACAAAACAGACAAAACAAGACAAAAATTATAACTTTTCCCCAATTGGGTGCTTATTTTCTAGCTTGGACAATGTTTGGATTCAAGGGGAGAGCTAGGTCTCAGCCACAGTTTCCTAGAAGAAGCCTTTCCTTCAAGTAAAGAGTTCCACCATGGGACCAAAAGAGAAGAAAGGGGCTCTGCTAAAAGAGTCTGGGGAACCAGGCTCCCTCCCCTGATCTCAGTGGGACATTCAAACTGTCTAGAGCAAATTTGATAAATGTAGAATGAGATACAGACTCATTAAGCAAGATCAGTTTATTAACAGTGGTGCATATAACTGTTAACAAAGCGGGTCAGACTGGCAGCCTCAGTAAAGCCAATAACCCCAATGAGAAGGGGAGGGGGGAACCTTCTTTATTGACACAAAGGAAAGAAGGGGGTCTAGGTAATTGTGGAACATTACACTTGCCTGTACTAATAAAAATGAACTAGCATTTAGGTGAAACTAATCACACCCCTCTGTGATAATTAAGCAATGTTAATAAATAAATATAAATAAAATATTAGTAAATAAAAAGTCTCATAAAACATGTAAGACTCATCTGCACTTTATAATCTTTGCTAGGCCTCTTCCACCCAGACTACCAAACTTGCTGTCCCCTTGGAGGAAATAGAATCTTCCCTGATTGCACAAAGACAGGCAATAACAGACAACATATATTTGGGGGTTGGTGGTGGCACCAAGTTAACTTGTTGGAGATTAGAGACAACAAGCAGATGTTTCCAGGGGTATGGTATGAGTGATAACAACTTTTCTTTTAATGATACCTTTAAACTAAATTGGAGGGAAAGCTAAATTCTTGAGCTTCATTCAAGAACATAGAAAGGTGGCTTTGGGCAGATACTAACTCAATTTAAAAAATCAGTACAGCATAAAATCAATTACAGTGTGAAATCAATAGACTAGAAACTTGAGGTAGTATTAATTTTGATCTTTTCAAGGCTAGATAAAGGAATCCTGGGTTGTGTAAGGGTATGGAGAAATAACTAGAGAATCAGAAGAACTCCAGACTTGAAACAGACCTCTGTGGCTAAATAGCCAAATAAATCCTACCCATTCCTTAAAAGGAATTTCCACCATGATGTGACAAATGGTCAACCATTCTCTACTTGAAGACATCTAATGATGTGGAACCCACTACCTTTTGAGAAATCCCATTCCACTTTTTTTATTGCTCCAACCATGAGGAAGTTTTTCCTTAAGTCAAGTTGAAATTTGCCTCTTTGCAACTTCTACTAACTCCTGGGTCTATACTCTAGAGCCTAACACCACAAGCTTAATCTTTCTTTTAAGTAATAGTCTTTGAATACATGAGCACAGCTATCATGGCCCCCAAGTCTCCTCTTTTCTGGGCTAAACATCCTCCATTCCTAATTCCAGGTACACGAGGTGATACAAGGTACATGAACAACCAAAAACTTCAGAACAATAAAACCAAGTTTCATACATTAGGTAGAATATAACTGTAATTATATTCAAGCTCTCTAAGATCAATCAATAAGCAAGGATTAAAGACCTACTATGTGCCAGGTGTTGTGCTAGATGCTGGAGTTACAGACAAATCTGAAATATTGCTGGCCCTTAGAAACCTGATATTCTCTCAAGGGAGAGGGGCACACCAACGGATTTAGAGCTAGATGAGACCTTAGAGATCATTGAATCCTATTTTTCTAAGAAGCTAAGGAAACTAATGAGAGAAATTATTATTTTTATTATATTAATAATCCATTATTAAGTAGGACCGGGCTTTTTATTTCCTCATTCAAGGCCCAGCCCTTGTAGAAGTTCAGACAGCCAGTCTCTGAAGGACATGGCTGATAGATAAAATTGTCATAAACTTTGGGGAACACACTTCTAGATCTTGGGCAGGACTCCACCCAACTAACTAGGAGACCTTACTTCTGTTTAGAGTGTAAACAGGATCTAATCTAGGTGCAATGAGCCTATGTCCTTGCACCCCTCCATTGGAGTTTAGAGTGACCCAGCTCATGAAGGAGAAAACCAACTGGAGTGGTCTGGATGAAGATGGATTCCTTTGTTCAGATTGCTGGAGATGGCTGAGTCTCATGATCAAGCCATGTTCTCAACAGGAGAAGCTAAAAACTTTTAGTCCACCCCTTCATTAATTGTTTACCAATCAGGGTTGATTTTCAGCTGTCAAGGGAACCCCCTTTTCCAAAAGTATATTAAGGCTTCTAAGGCTCTTCATGTCTTTGTCTTTGGTTGCTGTAAAGGTAATGTAAATTTGAAGATCTTCCCATCCATTAATAGGCCCATGTGACCTGCTTACATCACAGGAAGCCTAAGTCACATGTAGTGAGAGGAGCTTGCTGATCCAGAGGTACAGGAAAGGGTGGAGCAGGAAGGAAGCTGCTGAGAGCAATTAGAGCTGAGAGAGAGAGCAGACAAGGGCAAGCTAGCTGTGCTGTGAGTGTGTTTGTGGGAAGGCCCTGGTGGGGGTGGGGAAGATTACTTTGATTTGGAGTGGCTCCCTGCTATGATAATGTGTATTAACTTCTTTGCTACTTGGATAGATTGGACTTACTGGTTTGGGGATTTGGTTCTCTGGTATCTGAATAAATGTTTTACTTTCATCTTCTATATGGAGAATCTGTTATATTTTGTGATACAGAACTAAGTCAGCATATTCATAGCAATAGCAACTGTTGTGAATATTGCCTTTGTGATACAGTTAGCAAGAGAAACCATTAATCACCAATTTGTTGATTATTATGTAGTCTAATTAATAAATCGATTACTAATTACCCAGAAACTGTCTCTTGGATATTTCATTCATCACACTAAAGTTCATAGAGGTTAATTGCTTCAAACCAAGTTCCTCTAACTTCAAACCCAGCACTATCTACTGCATCATACTCCTCCATATTTCCTTCCCCACCTATCTAAACTTAGTCCCCATCTCCCTATTCATTTCTCTCATCTGCTTCTATATTTACTTCATTCCCTTCTTTCGTAATTCCCCACATTCTCATTCCTTTATTCTCTCCCCATGCTCTCTTGACTTTCTCACTCCCATTCCCTCTCCTCTCAAATATACCTTCCGGGGGCAGCTAGGTGGCGCAGTGAGTAGAGCACCAGCCCTGTGAGTAGAGCACAGGCCCTCAGGAGGACCTGAGTTCAAATCTGGCCTCAGACACTTGACACACTTACTAGCTGTGTGACCTTGGGCAAGTCACTTAATCCCAATTGCCCTGCCAAATACATATATATTTATTATTTTATATATATTATTTTATGTGTATATTTATTATTTTATATGTGTGTATATATATGTGTGTGTGTGTGTGTGTGTGTGTGTGTACCTTCCCTAATTCACACAAGTTCTCCTGACTGACAGTATCAAAAATCTTGATCAGATCGACGAATTTTGTGTACAGACCTCAGATGGCTTGTGGAAAATGATGACAAAATTTGGTTGCCTGGAGGAGTTCATCAATATTGTACATCAATTTCATGCCAGCCTGCTTTCATGGGTTCTGGCTTTCCCAATCACCCATGAAGTAAAGCAAGGCTGTGTGCTTGCTCCTATGCTTTATAGCATATTTTCAGCAAGGTTGCCAGATGCCTTCAAAAAGGATGTACACAGCCATCAAGGTTGGTCACTGCACTGATGGTAAATTATTTAACCTAAAAAGGCTACAAGCCAAGACTAAAGTGGAGGGAGATCTGATACACGAATTTTTTGCTTGATAATGATTGTGTGTGCAATACAGTCTCTGAGGCTGAGTTACAACAAAGTATGGATTGATTCTCTGCAGGTTCTGCACCAGCTAGTACCATATCATCTATACATGGAATCTTTTGGTTACAACAAATGAAGAAATTTTGAATATTGTGGATAAGTTCACTTACCTACCTTAGCAGTATACTTTCCAGGGATATACACAGAGTTGATGAGGTTGACACACTCATCGCCAGGGCTAGCTCATGTTTTGGAGGCTCTGAAGGAAAGTGTGGGAGAAAAGAAGTATTAGACTGTCTACCAAACTAAAGGTCTACAGAGTGGATGTGCCAACCTCATTGTGAAAACTGTGACAATATACCAGCATCATGCTTGGAAATGGAATCATTTCCATTTGGATTGTCTTAGGAAGATTCTGAAGATTACCTGGCAAGATAAGGGACTGGATACCAAAGTTCTTTCTTGAGCTAAACTGCCAAGCATTCAAACTCTCCTGCAGAGAGTGCAACTCCAATGGGCTGGCCATCTTGTTTGAATGTCAAATGTATGCTTGCCCAAAAGACTATTTTATGGAGAACTCACACAAGGCAAGTGCTCACATGGAAGTCAGAATAAGTGATACAAGGACACTCTCAAGATCTCTCTGAAGAACTTTGGAATTGATTGCACGACATGGGAGACACTGGCAAAGGACTACCCAGCATGGCATACCCATGTCAAAGAAGGAGCTGTGCTTCATGAGCAAAGCAGATTTGCAGTAGCTCAAAAGAAATGTGGGATACACAAATTTAGAGCCATCTCCACTGCCAATGTTCAAATTGACTCTTTGTGCCCAAACTGTGGTAGAGCCTTCTAAGTTTGTATTGGTCTGATCAACCACAGTTGGACACACTGTACCTTGATGTCATTTTGGTCCTCTTCGAGAACAAAGGGCAACAACCAACCAGAAGCAGGAGCTGATGGGGCCAAACCTTAAGCTCCCTTGTCTCTAGTCCCTGATTAGCTCCTATTCCTTCTCTACATTCTTATTCACTTAACTATTCAAGTGCAAAACTAGCCAACCTGAACTCTGCACTCATGCTGCTCCAGGCACCTCATACCAGACCTCACAATAGTTTCCTTCTATCCCAGGACAAGAATCAACAATGCTAGACTACATTCCACAGACACTGGTGTGGCTAGCTCCTGAAGACTTCTCTACTTGCAGATATCCATTTCCAATATCCTGATACATATGCAAAATAAATCAAGCAATGAATCTATTAGAAAAGGGACATCCAACTGCATTTTGCTGCTAACCAGCTTGTAGAGAACAGTTGACTACAATTTTTGTCCATGGATGGGGGCGAGGAGTCAGGTTTTGGAGAATGCAGAAAATGCCTTATCAAATTAAGTGTTGCACAGAAAGGGGAAGAAGAGAGAGAGAGTCCCATTATCTGGTGAAACCCGGAAACACTGAGGTCATTGTCAAATTGAAAATTGATTTTAATTCTATTTTGCTAAGACTTAATCAAGCTAGATTTAATATTCCCTTTCCTGGTTCCTTTCCCTTATAAACTTCACCCACCATGCGCATCCTGGAGAACTTGATTAAAGGTCAAGCTTTTGTCTCCACCTCTGGAACCCCACACATCACCCACTTTCCAGAGATATCTGATTAAGCTAAAAGGTCAAATCCCATCAATTTAAACTATCAGAGCAACTTGTATTGCATGAGAACTTTTGTCTTGTAACTCACATGTCTTGGCTGTGGGTAAGGAGGTTTCAGAAGAGGAGCTCCAAATGATGTAATCTCAATTCTGACTATGTCATCGATGGCCAATCAGAAGAAAACACACCTATATTGTTCTGTCATCTTGCTAATTGTCATGTAAGCCATCACCTAAGGTCTTTGGTCATCACAAGAAGTCATTAGTGTTTCTATCATGACATTTTTTTTTTGGTATGTGGTAAGGGAGCATCAATTTGTAACAGGTCTGGACACTGTTTGACACTATGATATTAGAAGGTTTTTGTGATACATTCCTCAAGTCTTTTTTGCTGATTCTTCATCTATGTCATGCCTTCTAGCCATGGGTATTCTCCAATGCTTGGACTTGTGCTCTCTCTTTTTTTTCCTCCATAATATCTCATCAGCTCCCATGGTTCATTTATCATCTCCATTCAAATGATTCCCAGATCTATATATCCAGCCTAGGTTCCGTCCTAAGCTATAGTCATATATCACCAATTGCCTTTTGGACATCTCAAATTGGATACCACAATCTCAACATATACAAAACAGAACTCATATTGTCCTCCCACTCCTTCTCCAAAATCTCTATTTGTCTAAAGTACTAACCATCCTCCCAGTCACCCAGGCCCATAACCTTAGTATCATCTTTGATCTTCATCCTTGCTCCCCGACATATGCAATTCATTGCCAACTCTTTTGTTTCTGTCTTCACAACACCTCTTACATCTACCTTCTTCTCTTCACTCACGTAGCCATCAACCCAGTTCAAGTGTTCATCACTTCTTACCTCTAATAAGGCAATAGCCTTCTAACTGAACTTCAAAGTTATATGATCACCTATATAGAGGACTAGACATTTTCTACAATCCTCATGAACTCTCAAAACTCTTTAGAATAGGAGTTATGTAGAAGAGGCAAAATAATTGTAGCTATCTCAGGAGGTCAAGACACTAAGTGGCCTAACAAGGTATCAACCTTGTGAATTAGCAGCAGAGACACTAACCTCTAATCCCTAAACCTCTCATTCAGGAATCCCTTCCCCATTAGCCTCTAAACTCTGACAAGGCAGCACAACCCATCCCACCGGCCTGTGCTCTGAGACCCAATCAGTAATATTCTCCTTCTGCAGTCTCTGCCAGCATATCTTGCCTCCGCCCTCACATCACTATTATTCTGTGGTCAAAAACAGCAAAGCTTTTTTCTTCCCAGTCTCTTGCTAAAGTAGGGGAGGGATGGGAAAGCAAAAGCATACTATGCCTGGGGTGGCTGTGCACTTCATCAAAGCTCAGCCAAAGAACTAAAGAACAGAGGGAGTGAGCATCGTGCCAGTAGGTGTTTGGGGCTATACCAGGCCTGAAGGAAAGGAGATTAGTATCAGCTGGGGCCAGAAGTTTCCTCTCCTTACAGAAGTCACTTAGACATGGACTGAATCAGTGAAAAGTAAGGAAGCTGAGACTGGAGGAAGGTCTAGGCCCTAGGGTTGCCATCAAAGGAGAAGGAGTCAAAAAGTGAATAAGGGGAAGATAAGGAAAAATTTACTAAAGCTCTCAGGAGGAAGAAAAACCTAGAGCACAAGCAGATATGTCAATAGAGAAGAAATTAAAACAGAAAGATATTTGTCATTAAGACACTGAAATGAGTCCAAACAACTTTAGGTAAATATTTCAAGACAAAGGCAATTGAATCAATACCTTAATGGGGCAGAGGATCCTGTGGAATCCCAAGAGAGCATGAAACATAGTGCGATGCTCCCAATTGATTCAAGAGAGAAATAAACATCTTGAAAGTAGAAGCTGAAAGGGAGCAAATGGCAAAATTTTGGGCCTTCAAAGAAGAAATAATTTGTAGGATAGAAACTTGAATCCATGGTGGCAAGTCTCTCTGAAAGGCCAGAAGATAGAGCCCCTGATTGGGAATACAGATATAATAAGGCGAAGGACAACATGGAAGAAGAAAGGCAAAAATGGAATCATATTTAAAAAACAAAGATATGATCTCTATACAAACCAAACATTTTGATCTCAAAAACAAGATGTATAGGGACAGTGTAAGGATCGTAGGTCTCCCAGAAGAACATGACAAGTGAAAAAACCTTCACCCTATAATGCAAGAAATAATACAAGAACACTGAGTAGAATTTCTGAATAACGAAAACAAAGTACCAGTTGAAAAAATCCACAGGAAAAAAAACCAACCCAGACATGTTGTAAACTCCAAGATACATAGTGTTAAATTTAACAGTTCTGGTGATAAACAATAAATTCTGCACACAACGAAGAGAAAGACCTTCAAATGGGAAGGAAATATGAACCATACAAGACTACACTGCACCCACCTTTGCGGAAGGCGATGATAAAAATATGTTTAAAAGATCAAAAGAGATGCACCCAAGATGACGTAACTTACACCCCTGAGCCTAATCATCAATGAAAAAAATGTAAATTCAACAAAAGAGAGACATTTGAAGTATTCTTCTTCTTGTTATTCAGTTGTGTCTGACCCTTCATGACCCCAGGGACTTGTCCTTGGGGTTTTCTTGGCAAAGATACTGTAGTGGTTTGCCCTTTTATTTTCTAGTGTGTCCTCATTTTCAGATGAGGAACTGGGGCAAATAGAGGGTAAGTGACTTGCCCAGGGTCACATAGCTAGTAAGAGTCAGAGGCTGGATTTGACTCAGATCTTCCTAACTGCAGGCCCAGTGTTCTAACCATTGTACCATGTAGCTGCCCCATTTTAAAACAAACCATATATATATATATATATATATATGTATAGGACTTCCTGGTCACGTGGGCAACAAAATGGAAGACTAGACATTTTCTCTGATCCCTGTGACTTCTCAAACCTCTCCAAAACAGAAATTATGTGCCAAATATTAAGCATCTCTAGCTGTTTCCAGAGTCTCAGACACACAAAATCCAAAAGAAGGTTAAAAAAAAAAAGCCCAAACCCAGAAACTAATGCTCACTGACCCTTCCACCACCTCTCATACTGCTGACAGTGAGGCCCCACTAGCAGACCCTAAGATTGGACATAGACTTACAACAAAACCCACCCAAAACCCATTCTCCCTCCCTCTTTCCAGTGCTGTATAGACCCTGGCTCCAGGCTACCTAAGTTTGCTCAGGCCTCAACAGCCAACTTGGCCACAGCTCTTTGCATGTGTATGTGTGTGTGTGCATGCATGTGTGTATGTGTGTGTATTTAGTATTTTATTTTTCCCCAATTACGTGTAAAAACAATTCTTAACGTGTTTTTAAAACTTTGAGTTCCAAATTCTTTCCCTTCCTCCCTCCCTACTCCATCCACCCCATTGAGAAGGCAAGCAATTCGATATAGGTTATACATGTATAGTCATACAAAACATATCCATGACAGTCATGTTGTAAAAGAAAACATAGACAAAAAAACTCAAGAAAAATAAAGTAAAAAATAAGAGTATGCTTCAATCTGTTTTTAGACACCATCAATTCTTTCTCTGGGGATGGATAGCAATTTTTATCAGTTGTCTTGGATCATTGTATTACTGAGAACAGCTAAGTCATTCATAGCCGATTGTCTTACAACATGGCTGTTACTTTGTGCACAATATGTTTCACTTTGCATCAGCCCATGCGAGTCCTTCCAGGCTTTTCTGAGAGCATCCTGTTCAGCCATTCCCCAACTGATGGGGCATCCCCTCAATTTCTAATTCTTTACCCCCAGAAAAGAGTTACTATAAAAGATTTTGTACATACTGGCCCTTTTCCCTTTTGTTTTTTATTTCTTTTGGGATACAGACACAGTAGGGGTATTGTTAAGTCAAAGGATATACATGGGCGTAGTTCCAAATTACTCTACAGAATGGTTGAATCAGTTCACAACTCCACCAACCGTTTTGGCCACAGCTCTTTGAGATCAAAAGCCTCTGAGAGAGTGCAGCCTAGAAGCACCAGAGCAGGAAAGCTCTGTACTTCCAGTACTAGAGAAAGCAGGCTTTGAGCTTCTGGTACCAGATCAAAGAACTATGGAACAGAAAGAGTGGAACAGGACAGCAGGAGAGGACACAGCACATATGGAGAGCTGTGTAGCACTCTAGCAAGCCCGAGGGAAGGAGCTCCATATCTATGTAGGACCAATTCTGACCACCTAAAAGTCAGTTGGGATAGAGTTCTAGGCTTGTGAACTGCAAAATGCCCAGGGTGAGAGGAGGCTGAGACACTTTGAGATCCAATCCCCAAGGAAACTATAATCAGAAGGGAGGGATTCGGGAAGTGAGCAATAAGGAAAATAAAGGAGAAAAAAAAAGACTGAAAGTACCCAGAATTTCAGGAAGAAGAAATCTCAAAGAGCTTGAACATAAACAAATAAGCCAACTGGAAAGACAGTAACAACAGAAGGAAATATGGCTTTTAGGCAGAGTAAATGAATTCACACATTTATGAATAAATGCTGCAAAATGAAGGAAAATCATCTAACACTTAACGAGACAGAGAACCCTGTGGAATTTGAGGAAAACATAGAACCACAATATGCTGTTCTTGAGTGGTTTAAAAGAGAAATGAGAATCATGAAAGCAGAATTTATGCCCTGCACAGCAAAAGTAATGAGTAGAATAAAAAACCTTAAATCTGCAAGCCTTCCAAAAGAAACAAAAGAAAGAACAAGGGATCAGGAATGCAAACACACAAAAGTGAAAGACAACCTTCATTTGTCCTTGTCCAATGAAAAGAAGCAAAAAACGGGGGGCGGAGCCAAGATGGCGACCAGAAAGCAGTAACTGGCGTGAGCTCCCCACCAAATCCCTCCAAAAACCTATAAAAAATGGTTCTGAACCAATTCTAGAGCTGCAGAACCCACAAAGTGGCAGAGGGAA
>CM053624.1:164841302-164882193 GCA_028646595.1 Phalanger gymnotis | reverse complement strand
TTGGTGGTTCCTTTATGGGTAGACAGTGCTTGAATTCAACATTAAAACTTTGGAAGCTGGAGGAAGGGGGATTTCCTTAACAGCATACTTCTTAGAGTAGTGGCCATTACCAGGATAACTCTTCCTGTAGTTAAAGAGCTAAAGAAAGCCATGTCCTGGCTGGCTAGGAGATCTGGGCCTTCTCAGTTGCTTGAACACTGCAGGTGGAGCTGAATGCAAAACATCTATTCAGTGGTTCCACAAAGAGTCTTTACTTTCTAGGGAGAGAACATGAGGTTGTGTACGGGGCTATCAGAGATGTCTTCTGGTTTTTGTTCTTGTTGTTTTGTATTATGTGCACTACTTTTTTTTTTTGCATCTCTGGCTGGTTCTATGCTACAGAAAGACTAAATTTAGGGGTGAGAAACCTGCAGCCTCCAGGCCACAGGTAGCCCTCTAAGTCCTCAAGTGTGGCCCTTTGACTGAATCCAAACTTCACAGACCAAATCCCCTTAATAAAAGGATTTGTTCTGTAAAACTTGGACTCAATCAAAAGGCCGCACCTAAGGACCTAGAAGGCCATATGTGGCCTTGAAGCTGCAGGCTCCCCACCTCTGAATTTTAGAAGGTTAATACGCAGGCCAGCTTCTCTCTAGTGCAGCACCAACAGACTAACTGATGAGTTTCTCTTCAGTGGGAAAACGCAACTTGCTGCACCTTGTTCTCTTGTCAAGGACTGCATGACCACATTCCTGTAATGTCAGAGAGCCTATAGGCACCATGGCTATTCTATACCCTAGCTAGTTCAGCAAATTCTCAAACTTTTTCCTAAAGACCCTTTTACACTTCTAAAAATTATTTAGCATCCCAAAGCTCTGTTTATGTGGGTTCTGTCTATCCATATTTGCTGTATTAGAAATTAAAATTGATAAATTAAAAATACCAATAATGAATCAATGACACGTTTATATAAATAACTTTATGAAAAATAATTCTATTTTCCAAAATGAAAAAATTAGTGAGAGGAGCAGCATTATTTTACATATTTTTGCAAATCTCTTTAATGTCTGGTTTAATAGAAGACAGCTGGATTCTCATCTCTGCTCCTGTACTCAATCTGTTGCAATATGTTGTTTTGGTTACAGAAGAAAATCCAGCCTCACACAGATAAGTAGTTAGAAAAAGGAAGAGTATTTTAATAGGCAAATAACACCTTAGTATTATTATTAAAATAATTTTGCCTGGAAAACTATGTAGGCTGCATATTGACTAAGAAAGCCACAATTTAACATTATCTATGTTGCATTATATTTTTATTTATTACTTTAAAAAGTTTCCCAATCACATTTGCACCTAGTTCAAGACACCCACTGGAGTTTTGTGGGCTGTAAATTTGACACCTCTGCTCTTGAGGACCCCCAGGATCCTTGTACCACACTTTGAGAACTGCTGCTCTAGAGCATGAGCATTCATTCACCTCTTCACCTTTTAAAAGCATATACAGACTGGGTCCTTCTCGACTAAATCCCTTCAGAAAGCAAGTGTAACTTTTAAACCATAAATTAAAAAAAATAAAGTGGAGCTGAAATAAGAAAGACTAGTTTTACCTGAGTGACAAGTTTAGATGGTGATATTACGTCTGGTAAGAACAACCCCAATTCAGGAGTCCCTATCTTCCCCAGAAAAGAACCAGTTCTCCCCTTGACTCCAAGCGAAATTCGCCACTCCCAGGTCCCAAGAGATAGATCTAGGAAATTATTGGTAGGCATGTCCCAGCCGACATTACTGTTGGGCCTTAGGAAAGTGGAGACGTCTTCAGGTTGTTGTTGTTGCTGAGTCATATCCAACTCCTGGTGACCCCATTTTGGGTTTTCCTGGCAAAGATACTGGAGTGGTTTGGCATCTCCTTCTCTAGATCATTTGACAGATGAGGAAACTGAGGCAAACAGAGTTAAGTGACTTGCCCAGAGTCACACAGCTACAAGTGTCTAAGGCCAGATTTGAAGTCAGGAAGGTGAGTCTTCCTAACTGCATGCTGGCACTCTATCCAGGGCCAAATCATTTATCACCAAAGGAATAGGTTTCTCCATTTTTAGAAGAATTATTGGAATTAACTGCCTTTTAACTGGAACAATAAGCCATAGATTTTATTTTTTATAAATTTCCTTTTAACTATGAACTTGACAAACAGAAATCAACATGAACATTTCCATAGATAAAGAACAGAAAAGATTGTATATGATGCCACGAATGTCCATTGCATTTGTTTCTTCTTTTAAGTATATATTAAATTTAACACAGCAGTACAAATACCACCCTGCTTGTGTCCTCTTCTGAATGTCCTTTTATTCTCTTCTGTTCTCTTTTTTTTGTTCTTTCTCTGTCTCTCTGTCTATCTCTCTCTCTCATACGCACGCACACACACACACACACACACACACACATACACACACACACACACACACTAATATAGTCAAGCAACATAAATCCCCGTCTTGTTCTTGTCTGAAAAAGTATGTCTTGTTCTGCATCTTTTTCTGTCACCTCTCTGACAAGAGGTGGGAAGTGTGCTTCATCATCGGTCTTGTGGATTTGTGATTGGTCAATGCATTGTTCAAAATTTTTGAGTCTTTCAAAGTTGTTTTTCCTTACAATATTATAATCATTTTATAAATTACACTTCTGCTTACTTTACCCTGTATCAGTTCTTCTAAGTCTTCCTGGATTTTTCTGAAATTGACTCTTTTGTTATTTTTTAATGACTCTATAAAAATCCATTATATCCATAATTCGGGCATTCTCCAAATGATGGGCATCCACTTTGTTTCAAGTTCTTTGCTTCAACAAAAAACGCTGCCATAAATATTTCCACGTCTATGAATCTTTCCCTCTGTCTTTGACCTCTTTGCAATATATGGTGAGTAGTAGCACTCTGAGTCAAAGAGTATATACAGTTAGTGGGTTTGGTTTCTAGCATAATAGGACCAATTCGCAGAGCCATTACCACTGTGCTTATACATCATCAGACACATGCTCTATATCAGTTTTTTAGCTTAATGATTTAGAGGTGGGAAATAAATATATGTAAAGACAAAAAGGCATCAATAACACATTTTTAAAGAAAATAAATGTGTACCTTTTTTCTCAGATTTCTTTTAATAATTGTCGCTTTCCTCTATTTTCATCTTCCCAAGCTGTTTTAATTTAACTTTTTTTTATTATTAGTGATTTTGTACATTTTTCCATATGGTTGTATTAATAGTTCTTCCTTCCTTCCTTCCTTCCTTCCTTCCTTCCTTCCTTCCTTCCTTCCTTCCTTCCTTCCTTCCTTCCTTCTTTCCTTCCTTCCTTCTTTCCTTCCTTCCTTCTTTCCTTCCTTTCTTCCTTTCTTTCTTTCTTTCTTTCTTTCTTTCTTTCTTTCTTTCTTTCTTTCTTTCTTTCTTTCTTTCTTTCTTTCTTTCTTTCCTTCTTTCTAGAAATGCCTGTTTATATCCTTTGCCCATTTATCTATTGGGAAATGAGTGCCTCCTTTTCCTATATATTTCTGTCCATTTTTTGTTGGCTATAGAAAGGGTCAAGGGAAAGCTTCTTTGGGACTGGAAATATCCAAGCATGTTTGTAAATAAATGGGAAGCAGCCAGTGGAGAGGGGGAGATTGAAGATGCATGAATGAGAAGTGATGACTGTTTGAATTAAGTCCTAGAGGAACCCGGAGGGAGTGGGATCAAGGGCACAAGTAGCTGTATTAGACTTTGCGAAGAGTAGTGATATATTCTTTGACTGGAAGGAAGAAGGAGAGGGTGATGATGTGGAGAAGTTTTGAGGAATGGAAGAGGGAAGCTGATGGTGATCGTGTCTGATGTCTTTAATCTCAGTGAAATAAAAGGCTAAATCAGGTATGTGGGGCGGGGGGGAGATGTGAGAGAAGGTGGCAAGAGAAGAAGACAAAAAGCATTGGGAGGCAGGAAAAAAAGGCAAAAGCAGTTATTGTCCTCAAGGAGCTCTTTTGATCTTTCCCTCAAAGCAGATTGTAATGGTCCAACCTTGGAAATTTCCTTCCTTTTCTCTAGCCTTGGAATTCTAGGAACCCTGTCCCCAGCTTCACCATCGTAATTTTCCTCTATTCTTTTAAGTGCAGTGAGGTCTGTGAGAAATTAAAACCTTCATTAAAATTACTTTAGATTATGCCTGTCATCAACTATAAACACTTGGTCTCTTTTAGAATTTACCTGACAAGCATTGTCAATACCAGGATGCCAATATTGTAATTAAAATGATTTAGAGCTTCCATTTCAAGACAAGGCAGAACAAGGATGATTTTAAGGTGAGGTAGAAAATAGCTCTAGATGGAAGAAAATATTTTTCAGAACACTGTGGCAATTTTTTTTTAAAAGCAGGAGAACAAACAAGACAATTTTTCAGTGGACTGACTCAACATTCAATACACACCTTCTGTCAAGACTTTGGGGGTCCTGTGGGGCCTCATAAAGGTGCATTTTAAGATTGTTTTTTAAGACAGCATGGAATGTGATTCATCAATCCATTCAAACCCAGCCTCAGGCACTTATTAGCTATGTAACACAGGGCAAGTCACTGCTGCCTGCCTCAGTTTCTTCAACTGTAAAATGAAGATAATAATGTCACTTGCCTCACAATGCTGTTGTGAGGACCAAATGAGATAATATTTGTAAAGTACCTGGTATATAATAGATGCTAAATAAATCCTCCTTCCCTTTACTTCCCCATCCTTCCTTATAAGAGAGGGTTCTTTGGGTTGGGGGCAGGGGAGGGGTGGGATACAGAAAGAAATCTAAGTGTTTATATGAAAACAAAAAGATATTAATATAAATCTTTTTTTCTTAAGAGGAGGCTATTATAATAATTCATTCGAGATTCAATGAGGGCCGGAATTAGAGCAGTAGGCATGTGAGTGGTGAGAAGGGGACATGTATGAGAGGTGCCATGATGGTAGAAATGACAAGATTTGGCAACTGATTGAATATGGGGGTGAGTGGGAGGGAGGAGTTGAGAATGATCCCAAAGTTGCAAACTTGGGTGAATGGAAGGCTGGTGGTGCCCTCAACAATAATAAAACAATTAGAAGGAGGGGAAGGGGAAGAAAAATTATGAGTTCTGTTTTGAATATCTTCAGTTTACAACGCTTTAAGGGACATGCAGTTCAAGAGCCTGGGAGAGAGACAAGGAAGATATATATATATATACATATATGTGTGTGTGTGTGCGTGTGTGTGTATACATATGTATGTAAAATATTTATACACACACATATATATAATATGTGTGTATATATATGTATATACACACATTGTGTATATATATATATATGTATATACACACATACACATACACATATCTATGTCTATATATAAACTGTAAGTCACATGTAGAGAAATAATCACTGCTCCTATAGCAACGGATGAGATTACCAAGGAGGATAGTCTACCTGGTCTGCTCTTAGCAGGTTGTGTTTGTCCTTCGTTTTCAAAGAGGACCATGACATCAGGGAAATGATGACATGACTTGGAGTTGACTTTGATTTGAGGGAGGGAGGGCTATGCAAGGTCACCAGCCTCACTTTCTCCTCCAGAACCATCTGGATCCAGTGACTTGATATTCACCAGGATGACTGGAGATGATCCAGGATGCTATGGGACACCCTGGCCCTTTTAGGCTAAAGTCTTTTCAGGTTCTCATTTAGAATGAGGTAACTCCCATTCAGTGAATAGGCCTCTTTAAGAAGTGAGTCAAGGGATGGCCCCTTTAATTAGAAAAAAAAAAGAAAAAAAATCAAACTGGGAGGGGAAGACCCTGAGGGTTGCTGTTCCAAAGAGAAACAGTTTTTGACATTCACTCTGAGCCAGAGGACCCAAATTACAGCCATTAAGTGGAACTTGGGCATGGACCTATTGTGGTCCAATCTATGAGCTTCAGGGTGAACTGGGTTTAAGCAAGTACTGAAGTCAAGGGGCATATTGAGTTGTCAGTCTATGACTCAGAGAGAGATCTCCTGAGGAGGGATCTTCACATTCGAAATTTATGCCTTCTGTTTCCTTGACCTATCTCTCTCCTCTCACCTCCCTCCTTTTCTCTCCCAGAAGTCTCTCAGCCAATCTTCAGTCATGCCTCTCTGCATAAGCTCGTTGTCACAGGGCTATCTTTCAGGGCTCTGCCAAACCTACCTGGGGTTAGATTACTGAAGGAAAAGAGAAATGGGCCCAGGACAGAACCTTGGGGGATGGATAAAGATCTAGCAAAGGAGATTGAAAAACATGTAGGAAGTCCAGGAGAAAGCAGTGTCATAAAAATCTAGAGAGAGGGGATCATCCAGGAGAGGAAGGTGATCAGTGTCAAATGCTGAAGAGAGGGGAAAAAACGAGGACCGGGAGAAGGTCATAAGATTTGGCAGTTAGGAGATCATTGGTCACTTTGGAGAGGCCGTAAACTAGATTGCAGAAGGTTAAGGACAGAGTGAGAGGAATGGAAATGTAGGCACTGAATTTAAATGGTTTTCTCAAGGAGTTTAGTTGAGGATAGGAGAGGGTGTTGGCTAGTGTAGATGGTCAGATCAACTGAGGGTTGTTGTTTTTTATAAATGGTGATACAAGACAATGTTTGTAAGCAGCAGGGAAGTAGCCAGTAACAGAGAGAGACTGAAGATTTGAGAGAGATTAGGGACAAAGGTGTGGGCAATCTTCTGCAGAAGACCAATGGGTGGGAGGGATGGAATCAAGGATATATTTAGAGGGGTTGGACTTGGCAATGTGTACAGGGGTGAAGGAGCATCTTCACTTGATACAGAAGGTAAGGAGGAGATAGCAGGAGAAGATGTTTGAATGATATGAGGTTAGGAGGGAAGAAAGAAGAGAGAAGTTTCAGCAAATGGACCCAATTTTTTCAGTGACATATGAGGCAAGGCCATGAGTAGAGAGGGTGGTAGGAAGGGGTACCAAGGGAGGCTTGAGAATTCATGAGAAGTTGTTAAACAGTTGCTGTAGAGAGTGGGATAGTAAATTGATTGGGAAAAGTAGAATGATTGCCTTGCTGCAGTGAGGGCCCAGTTGAGATAATAGAAATCTTTAGTAGAAATAATCAACAGGTTTTATTATTTTCTCCAGATCCATTCAGAAGCATCAGGATAGAAGCAAAGAAAACAGATGGTGGGAATAATACAGGGTTCAGGTTTGTCAAGGCACCATCAGCAATAGGACAAGGGATCAAGTAACTGAAGAGTAAAGGGTAATGTAGAGTTGGACTGGTTCACCAGCAGGTTGAGATAGGAAAAGGAGGCAAGCTTAGCCAGGGAAGGAGTGATAACCTGGGAAAGACCTGAGGTGTAGAGAGAATGAAGTTCCCAGTTAGGATGAAGAATGGGGTAAGGGATCATAAGATACAGGGAAAGATGGAGTGATAAGAGATTATGATTAGATAAAAACAATTTCAGAGTTCATAAATACGTAAATAGAATACTTGTGTTGGGTGATGGAAAGATGAAGGGGAAGACCATTTCCATGCCTATCTGAGGGGCAGTTGAGAAGTAGGTCATGAGAACTGAGCATTTTAAGGAACTGCGAAATTAGGGTGTTCGAGGGAGCAATAAAATGAATGTTGAAGTTCCCTAATATGAGAAAAGGAGTTGGGGTGGAAACAAAGACCATCAGCCAGGCGCTGAAATTATTGAGGAAAGAAAGAAAAATGTCTTGATTTCTGCTATTTGGAAAGCTGTAAATAGAGGCTTCTTTTCTTCTCCTCTTCTATGTACCTGGCTTGGCCAGGTAGGTGGCACAGTGGAAGGAGGGCTGGGCCTGAAGTCAGTAAGACTCCTCTTCTGAGTTCAAATCTGGCCTAGACACTTACTAGCTGTGTAACCCTGGGCAAATCACGCAACCCTGTCTGCCTCAGTTTCCTCATCTATAAAATGAGCTGGAGAAGGAAATGGCAAACCATTCCACTATCTTTGTTGAGAAAATCCCAAACAGGGTCACAAAGGGTTGGACATGATTGACACGACTGAACAACAAAGTACCTGGTTTGTACAGTTTTATCCACATGCTTCTGCTTGCTACACAATGACCACCATCTCTGACCTTCAACATGGTCCATGGCTACTTCACCTTGTATCGCCCTAATGATGTCAGTTTCCTGACTAGTCCAGAGGAGCTACACATATAGCATTATAAGGTTTTCATTTTTCCCCGCAGCTTTTCTTTGAATTTCAATGCTGCTGCCTTCACAGTGTTGCTAAGCTACGGCTCAATCTATCCTTGTTCTTGTACCAGTCTGTATTTCTATTCAATTCAATTCAATAAACCTCTATTAAATACCTACTATGTGCAAAAGACTGGCATTTAGGAATTGGGAAGTGGTCAGACCAGATGGCTTCTTAGAGTACTTTCAGTTCGAAATCTATGAATATCCAGAAGGCCATATTAATGAGAACCACCAAGAGTAACAGTCCCAGATCAGTTACCCTGGTTGAAACCATGCTGGATTTACCAATCTCCATCCATTATTACAGAAAGTAGAGCCAACATCTTGCAGAAAGCTGGTGTTCAGCTTGGGGAGACAGTGCAGAAAGGGCTAATTAGTAGCCTCCTACATGGTATGATTTGAGGGCCACCAGGAAGCTTCTCCTGCCTACCCATATGCCCTCTCTACTACAATGCCTACAATTTCACCATGAAAAGTTTAGTCTTTTGAGTTTTTAAGATTTATTCTGAGCTAGGCCTAACTCAGGCCAATCTAGTTTAGTTTGGATATTGGAATGAAATGATACATTCAAAGGTCATTCAACAGTTAACAAGAGATTTACTTAGCTGTAACAGGAGAAGGATATACAGCAAGGATATGCATTGTGGACACTGGGAATTGATTCAGCCAAATCAAGTTTCCCTATTTCAAAAGATACCCATTGGAGATTACCAGCCCAACCTAAAAGCCAGGCTGTTTTCACTCAAGTGACCCGGAAGTGATAACAATGGACTAATCTTAGTCCCTTGAACCAATCGAGTCTGGAGGATGCTCCTGATACCCTTTAAAGAAAAACTAGCCCAATCTGCAAGATGGAAGGTAAGTTAGACTGTCACGCCCACCACAAGATTCCTCTGTTCAGATGTAGATGCTCGTGGGGTAGATGACCTTTCAGCTGATACCTCAGTATAGGTGTTCCCCAGCTCTGACTACTAGCTGGAACCAAGATCCTACAAGAATATGACCTATGAAAGGACATCAAGGACAGATTTCCTCTACTTTTCTTTTTAGCCGATCAGCCCTAGAAGCAACAATCCTTCTACGGTGTTAGATTGAGGGTGCAGGGGGAGGCAGTGGTGTGTTGGCAAATGTTTAATAACTAGCTGTCAGAAAAAAATGTTGGCATGACACACTTTTAAGTTTATTTTGCATAATTAACATTTTCTTCATCACTTTCTTAAGTCCAAATAATCAACAAAACAGTAAGTCAAGCCTTGATTTATAGTGCTTGCTGATTTCCAAGGTATAAATGCTCACACTGAAAATTTAATTATAAGTCTCTTGACCTGGGTTGAACTGTCTGTAGCACACAAGGAAAGATATTGGGAGGGGGAGGTCACTGTATCTGTGATTCCCTTTCAATAAGGAATTCCTAGTGGGAAAACTCTAACAATGCAGATCAGTACCTACTCCAGTCTTAGAGTTACCTGGGATACCAAGAGACACCTAGGGCCATACAACTGATATATATTAGAGGCAGGACTTCACTTAATTCTTCTTTAAATGTTTGTTAGAATTCACTCGTAGATCCGTCTGGTTCTGCTTATTTTTTCTTGGCAATTTTTAAGAATATATCCATCACCTGAAAATGTCAAAGCCTCTGAACATGGCCAAAGGAACATATGGCCTTGGTCCACTTCTGTCCTGGGGGACACGAGGCAAAGAGCTGATCTGAGCATCAGAAATTTCCCTTACTATTCTACTTTATCAGCACTTGTCTGGTGGCCTTTGCTGATATCACTGGCTATGCAGCAGGTCTATTGACCTGGTACAGTTTTATGCAGGCTAGTATTTTAAGGAGTGCCTGCCCCAAAGGAATGGAGCTCCCTTTGCTGTTCAGAGCAAAGATGTTCCCAGTTCTTCATCTTTTACGACAGGTTAGTGTATGGGTGTCAACATCATGGATCCATCCCAGCTGACAACAAGGACATACCCTGGGGCTCCAGAGCCCAGGTGTGATGGGAAACAAACAAACTCACATGTACTCAGCTAAAACTATGCTTAGCACAAGACAATTTCAGTCTAAAAGGGAGCTAGGGTACAGGTGCATTGGATGGGGAGAACAGTTGCCCAGATGGTGAAGCTGGAATGGCATTCACCATCAGCTGCTACTCCCTGTTGGAGGTAGTTAGCCTGGGGCTCTATCTCCCGGCATCAGGAACTTTTCATGCACTGCTCATCTAATTAGCCACCTTTCTCAGCTTGCTGAGAGACACTAGATAGACTAGGAACTCTTCCCATTTCACAACCGGGGCACATACGAGAGTTCCGCACACATATGCAGTGTCTTTGGGATCCCTTCCCCAGCTGCTGCTTTGTGAGAGTCACTTGTCTGCCTTTGGTTCAGCCGCCATGGGAGAGATGTGGTTCAGGAGAGATGTGCCCTGTCTTTGTGTTCCCGAGGGACTGAGCAACCGGGCATGAGGCTGGTTAGCTCTGCGTGTCAAAGAAGAACTGTGTGAGATGGTCAAATTGCTAGCTGTGAGGGCTGCTGCTGCTGAGAATTGGCTCTTGACTAAGCTAAGGAGCCTCTTGTCTGAGAATATGGCTCTTGGTTCTCACCCTGCCTTTACTATCAAGGGAAGATACACAGGGACTGTACCTTCTACCCTTTTAGTTAGTTACCTTTAGCTTCAGTTAGATTAGATAGATAGATAGATAGATAGATAGATAGATAGATAGATAGATAAATGGATAGATGGATAGATGGAAAGATAGATAGATAGATAGATTGTAGGACAGTTGTTAAGCATTTACTATATGTCAGGCATTGTGCTAAGCCCTGGGGATATATATACAAGCCAAAAAAAGTATCCTGCACCCTTAAGGAGCTCACATTTTGTACAATGACAGGGGAATTGGGAAAAGGGGAAGAGAAATAGGTTATTGGCAGGTGAAGCAGTCCTGAGAATGGGGAGTAAAGTGAACATGACCCAAGCACCTCATGAAACGGTGGTCTAGGCCAGGGACTCCCCCAATTAAAAAAGAAGAAACAAGGGCAGGAGAAGTGTGGAGGAGGGAGGAGTACAGCCGGAAATACATTTCATCCTTTTTTCTCCTCACAGCAGACCTAAGGTGCAATGGTCAAGAGAAGGTGAAATGGACACCTATGTTCACCCTATAAATACCAGGATAGTTGCCTTTTCCTGACAGTCACATCCCTATTTTTGAACTACTAAAGCCAGCAATGACAGCATGATGAACTTCATCCATATAATGCAGTGGTAATTCGATCAAAGGGTTTCTATCTTTATTTTCCATCTTTTCCAGGAAAAAAAAATTATCAGGCAGGGGAAATATATATCCTGTGGCACCCCTTCCCTTTATTTCCTTCTTTTGCTTTCAAATCTTCCTTCCTAAAATAGCTTCTTAGGATACCACCCTTAAATGTATATTTGTTAAATGTCTTACCCTTCTCAAAGCCATATTTGCATTTAAAAAAGTATGATAGAAGAGCTCCTCTTTGAATATTTTGGGGTAGAGGGATTATACATATATATTTTTAGTTGAGCAGGTAAATCTGAATTATACTGGTAGTTCTTTCAATTCTTCCCCTACTATCTAGTTAGTTCAGTGAATGTATAAGTGACTGCAGCTGCCTTTTCACCCTGGAACTTCCCTTGGCACCCTTAGAGTCTTCTTACTACGGAGCATCCTTGCTCCATGATGACCCCCTTCTCCCATTGGTAAGTTCTTCCTAGGACCTCCATTTTGAGGATGGATTAGGCCAGCAAGCTTCATTTTCCTCCTTGCTTTGCTTCTTACCCTCTCCAGACTTCACCACACTGACCAAGCTGTTTTCTTACCCTATAACTTCCCTCAGCGACTGGGGCCTCCTTACCCTGGATTTTCCCTCCTCCCTTCTAGCCCCCTTCTTTTCTCTACTGGTAGGTTCCTTCTGGGGCCTCCATGTTGGAGACAGGGTTAGGCCAGTCATGTTTCATTTCCCTCCCATTCGTGCCTCAAACTCTGTGGATATCTATGCCATGCCCCTTCTCTCCCAGCCCTTTTATGTGTTACCTTCCCCCATTAGAATATAAGCTCTAAGAGACTTCCAGGTCATGTGACCAAAATGGAAGACTATATTTTTTCCAATCTTCATAACCTCCTAAACCTATTTAAAATAGGAATGGTATGCGAGAAATAAAATGTCAACTGTCTTCATGATCTAGGACACCAAGAACCCCAATAGGTAAAAACCCACTGAAATAACAGTAAAGAAGATTAAACCCTAAATCCTAATATACTCATTCAGCACCCTCTCCTCTACCACCCACCAAGCTCTAGAAGAGCTACATAAGAGACCCACAGAATTACAACAGAATGCCACTCTACCTATCTCCCTTCTATCAGTGCCATGGAAAGCCAAAAGCCAGAAGATTGCTTTGGGTAGGACTGTAGCACTCTGTGCTTCAACAGTACACATCTGTGTACTGAGGAACAGAGGGGACTGGCACAGGATGATAGAGTGTGTGTGGATCTATCATATTTGCCCGAAGCAAAGGGCCTGGCATCTAGCTGGGGCCAGTTATATTCCCCCAGAAATCACTTAGGACAGGGACTGAGGCTGGCGAAATATGAATTACTCAGTTTGGTAGGAGACTGAAAGGTTTTGAGGTCTATCCCCTAGGGAAAACATTACTAAAAGTGAAGGAGTTACAAAGCAAGCAATATGGAAAAAGAAAAAAAGAATGAAGTTACTTACCCAAGATCTCAGAAAGAAAAAAGCTCATTTCAAGATCTTATGAAAAGAAATAAGAATTATAAAAGCTGAATTTATGCCACGCACAGCAGAAATAATAGGGAAACTGAATCCATAGTGGCAAGTCTCACTAAAGAAGCAAAAGAGAGAGTAACTGAGTGTGATTACAAATAAACTGAAGCAAAGAATAATCTCGAAGAAGAAAAGCAAGATGTAGTAAAACGAAAAGAAGATATGACCTACCTAGGAGCAAATCATACTGATGAGGCTTGGGTAGAGTTGCGGTAGGATGTCTCTAAAGAATTACAAAGACTCGGGTTGACTCCAAGCCAGTTGGAAAGATTTATTATAGTTTTGAGGTTTCGCGCTCTGGCAAGTGGCTAAGTCCCTTAGAGGGATTAACAACTTCAGTAAGGCAAGACATACAATTTTACAGAGAATATGATGCTGATTATACAATCAAAATTTACATAGAATATAGGAATATGATTAATATTCAAAAGGCACGAGGAGTTTGTTAAGGGATTAGGTAATGGAGGAGGGGTCCTAGACTCAGTGCAACTTCACAGGTGCTGCCGTAGGGGGGGCCCCTTGTACGGTTTAGTGGTCAAGTATCCTGCTCTACATCCTGGTGGTGGTGTCTTCTGATTGGCTAGTTATTGTGGTCCTGTCTTGGGCCAAATGGATGATGTGATTGTGGTTGAACACACCTGTTTCTGTGGGAATGGGTCTGGGAGCAGTGGCTGAGATCCCATCATATGGATATGCCTGCTATTTCTGTGGGAACTAAGAGTTCAGGGACACACCTGTTGTTCTAGTGAGCAGTGAGGCATATATGAAGAAGTTAGGATATTGGAGGCAGGGGGAGGGGAGTAGGTAGGTACAGTGGGCCTTCTGTTCAGTGGGACCTATAATGAAGTTAGAATATTGGGGCTGGGGGTGGCTCTATTAGGACCCCATCATTCCCTCCTCAGACAGCCTGATGATCTCGAAGACAGGATACACAGAGAAAATTTAAACATTATAAATCTTTTAGAAGGACATGACAAGTCAAAAAACCTGAGCACCAAGAAATAATGAAAGAAAACTGACCAGGCCTATAAACACAGAAAACAAAATGCCAATAGAAAGATTCTATCAGCTCTCAAAATAAAACCAAAAAGCCAAAATTCTGTGCTGCAAACTCTAACACAGAGTAGTTAATTTTAACAATGCCAATGACAAATAATAAATTCTGTAAGCTAAAGGGAGAAAGACCTTCAGATATTTAGGAAAAGGAATTTGAATAACACAAGATTATTCACCAGAAACCAGAGGAGCAAAAGGAATAATGTGTTCTGAAAGCAAAGGTGAAACTCAAAGTGACATACCCTGAAAATTTGAGCCTAACCATTAATTTTTTAAAAAAAACCCAAACTCTGATTTTAAAAAAAAGGGGAATTCAAAGCATTCCTAGAAAGAAAACCATATGGGGCAAAATTAGTTGTTTTTGAAATAACCCAGACAACAGAAATACATGAAAAACAAATTCAGCAACCAGGGTGAACAAAAAAAAAATAAACAATAGAGAGACCATTAAGAGATTTCTTTCTAGAAGTACACAAGGGGACAAAGGTGAAAGCAGAAGTCAAACAGAAGTAATGGTGATGAAACAGTCCTGAAACATAATGAACTCAACCTCACAACATCCTACTTGCAGATAAATCAATGTTTTTTCAAGGCATACAATGGAAGGATATGTAGAAGTGGAGAGGGGAGGAAGATGTTCTCTAATCAAGTCAAAGGTTAACAACACATGGGAAATAACTCCTTTAGTCTCTCAGGAAAAAGATCATATAGGAAAAAGGATGAGTAGGTGAAGGGAGGGATTTAAACGGGAAGTAGGAAGGGGTGAAATCTTGTGACAAACCCTCTCATGGGAAGAGAAATATTCTATAAAGGGAAATGAGAAGCTTATAATGGGTATAATTTGTAGGGGTTTGATGCTTAGAAAGACTACTCATATCGCCTCAGGAAAGGGGGAATCAGACCTCATAAAGGCAACTGACCCTCATAAGAGTGGGAAGGTATAGCAAATGGGAAAAAATGACCATAGGGAGAACAAAGGTTAATAGTAAATTGGGCAATCAAGCACATAAGAAAAATGAACAAAACAAGTTGAAGGGGAGGAGAGGAAGGGAGATTTTTCACTTGACTTCTTAATTGGGAGGAAAAAAAGAGAGAGAAAGCGTTAAGTAATTAGGTAAAAGTATAAAAGAAAGAGGAACTAATAAGTTAATCAAAACTCCAAAACTAGAGAAAGGTGTAAAAATAGGAAGAGAAGGGGCTTGAGGTTGAGAGGAAGAGAGCTGATAGGAATAAAGTTGCTTTACAGTAGATGAAGCTGAAATAACTGAAGATACAAAGTACTGTATTTACAGAGGAAGAGGGAAGAATCATAATTCAGGTGGAAAAACAATAGTAGAAGCAAATGGAGAGAATTCTAAACTTAACTTTTATTGCTTCCAATGTGAATTGATTAAATAATCCAATAAAATGGAAAAGCATAACAGATTGGATAAGAAAACAAAACTCCACAGTCTGTAACCTACAAAAACACACCTTAAAACAAACAAACAAACAAGACCCATAGAGAACAAAAATGATGGATGGAACAAAATTTACTATGCATCACATGAATCTAGAAAATCAGGAGTTGAAATTTTGCTGTCAGACAAAGCAAAAAGAAACATTCTCAACATTGAGAAGAAATAAACAAAGAAATTACATTATCCTTAAAGGAAGCATAGAACAGTGGTATCCAAGTCAAACAGAAATAGGGGGCCATTAAGGTATACATAAAGACCCTTGTAGGCTACATAATGACTTAGAAAACCACATAGTAACATTATCTATGTTCTATTGTGGTTTTATGTATTTTGTTAAATATTTCTCCATTGCATTTTAAACTGGTGCAGGCTGCACTTGGGGTTGTTGTAAGACACGTGTTTGATGCTTCTGGTATAGAGAACAAACCAATAACAACATTATACTACAAATATGTGCTACAAATGCCCTAACATCTAAATTCATAAAAGAAAAATTAACTAAACTAAAAGATGACATAGACACTAATACAAAAATGGCAAAAAATGGCAATTCTTTCTCAGTTTTGCACAAATCTATCAGAAAGATAAACAAATGGGGAAAATATAGAATTAAACAAATTGCTGGAGAAACTAGAACTAATTTTTTCCCATCAAGATCACAGAGGCCCTGAAATCTTTCCACAAACCATTGATCCCAGGTTAAAAACTGCTGAGGTAAATATAGTGGTATAGTGGGAAAAAAGTAGGCCAGACAATTGTTTGGCTCTCTGATAAAAAGAAAGGGAGTGACTGGAAATTTGTGTGAACTGAGGAGTATCTCTAGAGGTTTACAGCGGTTGGACACCCAATGCGCAATAACTCTTGGCTTCCACCACCCCAACTACATGGCAAGATCTTTAAGGGAAAGGACCATGCCTTATACCTTACCTGCCTTCCCAACTTTAAAGAGGAAGTGCTCAAAATACTTGCTGGTTGATTTTTTCCCCCAATATCATTTCAGTTTCATCTTCTAACTGCTCCCTGCACCCTTTAATGCTCAGTTTTACCTAGTACAATTCTTCTTCTCTTCTTAGGAATTCACACCCTTTGGGTATTGGCTGCCTTCCCTGCCCTGTCTTTCAGCAAACATTTGACCATTCTTTCCAGAGTCTTCTGGCTGACCTACTCTCAGACTGGCTGCATGCCCAGGTTGGCGGAAAGGAACCGATTAGATCCTGGGGAAAAGGATGGGTAAGATCTGGGAACATAGTTGAGCTGGTCCACAGCCTGTTGAATAAAAGACTCCTCTGCAATTAGAGAATACTCAGAATCCTTGGTAGCTCCTGCTGAAAGAATGCTGTCTTCTTCCCTGGTGTACCATCTGTAATGATAGGAAGAACCCCAGAGTCACACTATTAGACAAGAGCCTAGTTAGCTTACTCTCGGGACAGCTTTAGCCTCAGCAGCGGCCATCACACCTCATACGCTGAAATCAGACTGATTTCCCAGAGCATTATCATTGTATGCTGATAAATACACTAAAAAAGTGAAGCTCTCCACCAGGGATCCCCACTCTCAGGAGCGTAAAGCTAGGACACAACTCTGCATGAAATGACAGTGTAGCAGCAGAACTACTTGGCATCCACCATTCCAACAGCATCTACAGGAATCCTGCCTATAGCATCGTGCTTTAAATGACCTTTCTAATAAACTAGGACAAGGTGGAAGGAAGGGTCTAGTCATGGTAAGTAGGTCCCTAGCACTGAGCACATTCCTCATGCTGGTTGGACCTAACTTAATTGTTTCCAGATAGAGGTAGTAACTCATGGGCAGCATGGGTCCAGTGCATCAAACGCAAACTTCTATCCAGATTGTTGTGCATCTGTGCTATTTCTTCAGCTCATCTTTAGCTGGGAGAGAAAGCTCCCCTCAAGTTCAAGCTTAGCTTTTTCTTGAGCACCAGAATATCTCTCCTGGGAAGCTGTCTCAGTTCCCAGCTATGTAAACCCTGAACAGCTGCCTATTGGCAGAGTTACCAAATCACCTTGGCCCAAGCTGGGATCATACAAAGGGCTTCCAGAGGGGAGTTTGAATGAAAATTCTATGCACAGAATTGTCTTGTACAGATGAAACAATTCATATGTAACTTCATATTCCTTATGTATACACTAGACACATGTGAAGTAGATAAAAAATAACCTCAGAGGAGAAAGTATCGGCCTTTAGAAGGAATGGGAAGTATCTCTTGCAGAAAGAGACCCTTGAACTGAAACACAAAGGAGGCCGGGCATTCCATGAGATGGACATGTGGAGAGAAAGCATTCCAGGCAAGGGGCCAGATGGTGCAAAAGCGTGGAGACAGGAGGTAGAGTGTGGTATGTGAGGAACTGCAAATAGCCCAGTACGGCTCGCCATAGAGTGGAAGGGAGTAATGCAGAAGGAGATTCAAAATGAAGACTGGAACCAGGCTGCGAAGCATTTTAAATGCCAATTGGAGGAGTTTATATCTGATCCTAGGAGTAATAAAGAGCTACTGGAGTTTTTGCTGGCAGAAAAGACTTAGTAGGGACATAATTGCTCTCTTCTACTATTTGAATGACCGTCACATTGGCAGACTTCTACCGCTTGGCACCAAAGGGCAAAACTAAAAGAAATGAATGAGCATTTCAAAAGGACAAATTTAGTTTTGATGTAAGGAAAAAAGTCAACAATCCAAATGTGGAATGGGCTTCCCTGGGAGCTGATAGGTTCACCGTCATTTCTTCTAGCAAAGATTGAATGATTATTTGTATAGTCAACCAAATATGTTTTGGATCAGATTGCCTTTACAATCTCTTCTAAGATTCTGTGATTTTGTGGTTCATTTGCCATTCCATTTCTATGAGTGTTTCTATAAACTACTATGGTTTGGCAAAATGTGAGTTTCTAACATTTTAGAAAGGGAAGACTTGAAGTAATGATAATGAGTATTTATTTGTAAATTTTCAGATTAATAATCACCAATAAAAAGATATGATAACATAAACAGATGTAGTGCCTGTCGTATCCTACATACCATAGACTTGATTCCTTCAGGGAATGACTACCCATGTTTGAGGTACTTTGTGGATTGATGGTACCCAAAAGCATAGTTCATGAATCCACACTTCCAGACTAAAGACACAATTGGTTCAAAACAAAGTCATTTAATGGAAGAGCACAGTGACATCCCTGGAAGTAGCATCACACCCGCTCCACCCAAACCACCAGACCTGCTTCCAACCCAGCCCTCCCAGCTTTCATCTGAGGAAGCAACTACTTTGGAGAAGGAGCCAGGCCTCTCAATCAACTGCCAACCAATAGCCACATATAGGGCAGATAAACTCAACCTAACTGAAATAGCAAGGCACCCTGAGGGAAAGGCAGGAAGACCTTGAAGGTCAAACCACTAACACTTTCTTGACCACCATCTCCCCTTATAAACTGATAGAGATGACCCAAGAGCTTTAGGAATAGCAATGCTTCCAGTCAGGTGACCTTCTAGTAAACCACTCCCAAGAACTCCATTCAGTCAGTGTAATAACCATGGCCACTGAAGACACAGAAAAGAATGCTCTTGCTGCCAAAGTCACTGGCACTGTCAAATAGTTCAACATCAGAAACTGAAGTAATTACATCAGTGGAAATGACATCAAAGAGAGGCATTACCATCTGCTTTGCTGTTGTACCCTAAGGACCATGGGACTTTTCCGTCTGACTTGCAGCTGGAACCTTCCATATGTATTGTCTCCCATGTTAGAATGTCAGCACCATGAGGTCAGGGATTGTCCCACTTTTCTTTTTGAGTCCTCCAGTGCTTTGCACATTGTTAAGTGTTTAATTAGTGCTTCATTCACTTCTTCCTTAAGGAAAGAGCAGAGGCTGACAAACTCAACTTTCAAATTCTCAGTTTCATGAATCTTGGCTATTTCTCTTTCGAATAAAATATTGACAACCTCAGACACCAAGTTCTTTAGAACAAAAACAGGGTACTCCCAGCTAGTTAATACTTTCAGGCTTAGTGTTTTCTTTCCAGGGGTTCTTAACCTAAGGTCCCCCAGCATATTTTTAAAAATATTTTGATACCTATCATTTCAATAAAATTAGCTTCCTTTGTAATCTTCTATATTTTATTTTATGCATTTAAAGAAATTATTCTTAAAAAAATGATGCTGAGTAGGAGTCCATAGGTTTCACCAAATTGCCAAAGCAAACCATGACATAAAAAATTGGGTGGGGGCAGCTAGGTGGCACAGTGGATAGAGCACCAGACCTGGAGTCAGGAGGACCTGAGTTCAAATCTAGCCTCAGACACTTGACACTTACTAGCTGTATGGCCCTGGACAAGTCATTTAATTCCAATTGCCTTGCCAAAAAAAAAATTGGGTGAACACCCCTGCTTTAGACTCTCTTCATAGTCCAAGGACTTCTTCTCTCAGACCTTGTTTTATGGTGAGCTGTCCATATTCTTTCCTGTTTTAATTTCTACAAGCTTGACGTAACAGTTATTTGCCCAATAATTACCAAATAGCTCTGGGGCTCAGGGTTCCTTAGTTTTTTCCCTGTTTTCTCATACTGATGAGTGGGTGGAGAACAGACACAGAGAAAACTTGTAGCTCAAAGGGCTAAGGCATGTCTGCATTCCTGTCCCTTAAAGATGAAGATTCAGCCTGTCTTGCAAACTCTTTGCAGCTCTGGAGTACACATGCACATACCCTTGTGTTGTTGTTCAGTCATTTCAGTCGCATCTGACTCTTCATGACCCCATTTGGGATTTTCCTGGCAGAGATATTGGTGTGTTTGCTATTTTCTTCTTCAGCTCATTTGACAGATGAGGAAACGAGGCAAATGGATTAAGTGACTTGCCTAGGGTCATACATCTAGTAAGTACGAAATTAGGAAGATCTCATATAAAACTGTTAGAAACTCAAAGTTTTATAATGCTTTAAGGTTCTAAACCTTGACTGAAGTTCAGCTCTAATACCTCATCATTGTATGGAGGGGAATGGAAAATTCTCAAAGGCAGATTGTAGACTGTGACAGGGTCTATGAAGATTGAAAGAATTCAAGGAAGGTCCTGGTCACAAACAACTTCTCTATCATTTTTCCTTTTATTTTTTAAAATTACATCAATCTGTATTTATGGAACAAAATGAGAATTTCCATACTCTTCTATTGAATGATAAAGATTCAAGGATCAGCCTGGTTAAATCCAGAAGGGCTCATTGCCAGGTTGGCAGCAGGATGATGAATGTGTCAGTCACAAGTCTCAAAGACTGCCTTGTTAAGCTGCAGAGGGCTGCTACCTGTGTTGGAGGCCTGAATGAATGATCTTCTAGTAAAATGATACATTGAAGCATAGAAGAGTTTCAAAGTGCTTCCTCACCACAATCCTAAATCAATCCTAAGTAATCCTCATACTGTTATCTTTATGTTATAGATACGGGGAAACTGAGACTTAGGTTAAGTTCCCACATTACTTACCTGTGTGAGGTAAATAAAATGTGAAGACTTCGCAGGGAAGACATATATCTATATCTATCTATCTATCTATCTGTCTATCTATCTATCTATCTATCTATCTATCTATCTATCTATCTATCTATCTATCTATCTATATACACATACTAAGAAATGTTTAAAAATCAAGAAATAGTGAAGTGGAAAAATTCTGAGGCTGTGAGAGTCTGATGGCTCAGCCTCTGGGAAAGTTTACCCTGAAACTTTTTGTTCTTTCTTCTGGTTCTGGTTTAAAGATTGGCTCAGTAAGGATAGGGTCATTGTGACCTGCTTTCCTTTACTGTAAAAATACTGTAGAAGAATGGAGAGGATCTCCTCCTCCCCTTATCCTAGTCTCCTTCTTTAGATTTATAGATGTCACCTCAGTTGTAATCATTAACTAAGGGAATGGGAATTGGAGTTTCTGTGCCTCAATTTCCCGGTTCTTTGTCTAGCTTTTGTGCTCAGATTGTAAGCCCAATGCCCAGCCAATGGCGAGAAGGGTCAGAGGTGGGCAGGAATTCTCTTGTGTTAGGTATAATTATTGGTGCTTTGCTCCTTGTAAAGCACCTCCTTGCCAGATCTGTTCTAGCAGAGGATGCCCTATTGTAGAAAATTGAATAAAATGTATTTCTGTTCCCACCCTGAGATGACTTCTTATTATAAATTTAATTGGTGAAGGTCTTTCATCCCACACATTACCCAACTAGTTAAGTATTGTCAACTCGAAAAAAAAGGATTACTACCAAAGTAGCAAAGTTGTCTTTCAATTGTTTCATGACCTCTTTTGGGGTTTTCTTGGGAAAGATACTGGAGTGGTTTGCCATTTCCTTCTTCAGATCATTTTATAGATGAGGAAACTGAGGTAAACCGGGTTAAGTGACTTGCCCAGGGTCACCCAAATGGTAAGTGTCTAAGGATAGATTTGAATTCAGGAAGATGAGTATTCCTGACTCTAGGCTTGGCACTGTATCCGCTGGACCACCTAGCTGCCCCAAAGTAGTAAAAATTAGGGTCTTTAATGAAGGCAAAGGAATTGCAATTCTGGGCCATCATGTAGCACCAAAGTATTGGAGAGCACAAGAAGGGCAGAGAGGGGCAGTGTTAAATACATTTCAACAGGGAAAAAGTCCCAAGGGAAGTTCAGCAGGAGATGCTTTTACAAAGTTATTTCGCATAACAACCAAAAATCCATAGAGAAGGCTGGAGGAGGCTGCGGGGAGGGGTGACATCTGGTCAGAACAGCAGTCTCAGGGCTCTAGGTGCAACTGGGAAACTAGTTTGGACTTATTCTAATCATGGCCTCAGTTGGCCCAACATTCTGGCCATAACATTATATTTGGCTCCACCAATTGCCTGGGCAGTAAAAATAGTATAGCATAATAATAATGGCAGTAATCAGTGGTAGGTGGAGGAGGAAGAAAAGAGAAGGAGGAGGAGGAGGAGGAGTGGGGGGAGGAGGAAGAGGAAGAGGAAGAGGAGCAGGAGAGAAGGAAAGGGAGAGGGAGAGAGAGGGAAAGGAAAAGGCAGGGGGTGTGGAGAGAGAGAGAGAGAGAGAGAGAGAGAGAGAGAGAGAGAGAGAGAGAGAGCGAAAATGGGCAGAGCAAGGAAACTCTGTGTGTGTGTGTGTGTGTGTGTGTGTGTGTGTGTGTGTGTGTGTGTGTGTGTCCGTCCTACATGTGCACTCATTGATCTGCTGCAGCAAGTTCAGCCAAAATGCAGTCTTATTTCCTGCTCTGGCACCATCTGGGTGGAGTGGGGGGGGGCGGGGGCGGGAGCTTTGTCTCCAGATAGTAAACACCTTCCTTCCATGAGAAGAAAGACAGTTTAAAGCTAGCTTGACTATTCCCATCCATGAATAACACAGCAAATTAAATTCAGCAAACTTTTTAAATGCTATTTATAAACATTATACTAGACACTGAGGATACATACCAAGGGTACAGTACTTGTCCTCAGGGAGCTTATAGTCTAATGGGAAGAATAAGACTCACACAAATGAGTATAATATGACAGAATATGATAACGGCAAAGGAAGGATCGAGACCAAGTGCTGCATGAAGCATGAAGGAGAACTCAATTTCAGGCTGAGTGAAGAATGAAGACTTCATGGAAGGGGTGGGACCTGAGCTGGACCTTGAGATCCAGAGGGGTATTCAGAGTGTCCTTCAGTAATGAGGCTTGGCCCACACTAGTGCCCAGAGTCAGGAGAAAATAGAATGAAATCTGAGAATAGCTAATAATTCGGTTGGCATAGGGTTACAGAGTAAAGTAAAGCAGAATTTGAGACTGTGGAGCACCTTTAACGATAGACTAAGGCATTGACTCCAGGTGTCCCAAAAGTCTTAGTGCAGCAGGACACTCCTTAGGCACAGGCACAGGCACAGGCGCAGGCCCCTTGCCTTGCTCCCAACATAAAAAGGCTCTGAGTACTTTACAGGTTTTAGGGAGACTGGGTGACATCCTTAGGTAAGTGGGAAAGGACATTATGGTGGGGGTAAGACCCCCACCTATTGGTAACAATCAAATAGAAGAGAAACAACAATTTTACATCTGTAGAAACCCCCTTCCAGAACTGTTGGCCTCTATAAGCTTTAGTCGGCAGCTAGGTGGCGCAACGGAAAGAGAGCTCCAGGGTCAGAGTCAGGAAGGTCTGAGTTCTGACCTCAAACACTTACTAATTGTGTGATCCTGGGCAAGTCGCTTAACCCCAATTGCCTCCAAAACCAAAAAATAATAAATAGGATGAAAAAAAAACAAACAAACAATGGTGGCAAAAGTTAGCTACGGAATTAGCTGGAATTAGCTATGGTGAAAAGGGACAAAGCCAATTAGCAGTTGACTCAGAGGTCAGCCCCTTCCTCTCTACTATATATGTCTAGGACTCCTTTCACTATACTATGTTGGCTTTCTAGTGTAACTGAGGCTCAGATCTTCATTGTGGAATATGAAGCTTTTCCTGGGCAGGTGTCTTATAGTCTCTGTGTGAAGAGCTGTCGAAGCTCACGGTCCATTTGTAAGGCAGAGAGATGACCCTATTTCTTTCTTGAAGTCAAAACAAGGTAGACCTAGAAGGGTCTAATGCAGGGGTGAGAAACCTGCAACCCTGAGGCCACATGTGGCCTTCTAGGTTTTTGGGTGTGGCCTTTTGACTGAGTCCAAGTTTTATAGAACAAATGCTTTTATTAAAGGGATTTGTTCTGTGAAGTTTGGATTCAGTCAGACGGCTGTGCTTGATGACTTAGAGGGCCACATGTGGCCTTAAGGCCCAAGGTTCCCCACGCCTGTGGAGGCATTCGGGTCACCTGATAGGTGAATGGCAAAGGAAGAGAACTAGAAGAAAACACTGTCTGGAGTATCCTTACATCCTTATCAAACTCCACCTAGGTCCAGTCACCTCAGTATCTACCCAATGTCTTGTCTCCCTATTCTAGAAGCAAAACCCTAAAGCTAGAACTGTGATAATATGAGTTGCGTGGCTGGGCACATGTGTGGGATGAAGTTGGGTACACGGGATATCATCAATGGTGATGATATCATCATATCAGTACAAACAATGAAGGAAGGCGAGCTTCTTTGCCTTATCACCAGAGGAGGCAGGATACTGGTGATGAAGAGCACCTGGCTTCCACCTCAGATTCATCTTATTTTATATTCAAGGCTGGTCAGGCAACGAGAGACTTGGCCTGTGAATTACAACTCTGGAGTATAATTATAACCCCACCCCTGGATGCCAATTAAATTTCTCTCTTACAATACTTACAATTCAGCACATACTGGGCAGCAGCAATAAAGCGAGGCCAGGCTGGAAATCCCTCGGGCGGCATTTGGGCATTTGCTGGGCAATCTGTGGCATGCCCTGCTCTTTTCAATTCTGACTGAGGTCAGGGGATAAGAGGGCCTGCTTGGGCCCCTGGATATTGAGAGTTTGCTCAACCAAAAGCTTTTTGTCTGTTGCCTCTTGAGCCAGCCAGCACTAGTCTCTAATGGACTTGGGTTCATGTTTATGATTGTAATTTTCTGGTAAGAATATAGCATGTGGTTTGAGCCCTCGCCCCAGAGTGAAACTGGGAACATTTAGAACAATCTCGTTTTAAATACTCAGTTATTACAATGCTTCCAGAAACTTAGGCAAAACAACAAGATGAAGCCAGCAAAAGCATTTAATTGGAACAGAAAAAAGGAAATTTAAAACACAGAGCCACCTAAGAAATATTCTCTGCAACCATGCCCCCAAATGAATGCATTCACACTCTTTTCCTACAACCTGATTTGTCACCTTTAGGTTGTCCTTTGGAAAACAGATAGCAGCACAATGTCTGGTCAGCAGAGACTCGAAGCCCTCACTTAGAGTTCTTAGGGGTAGCTCAGCCCTGATCGTAGTCAAATGTCTGCGCAGAAGTCAGCCTGAGCCTCTGTTACAGCTCAACTCTCCCACCCTCAGAAATTTAACTCTAAAGAGTCATTCCTTGGCTCTAAACTTGGTGGACCCCAGGAACGGGTATGTTCTTGCCATCTCCGCCAGGAGGCCTGGAGTCAGCTTCCTGCTTCCAGCTGTCTCTATATCAACATCTGATTGCTGTGGGAAGCTGAAATTCTGGGCCCTTGCCATCAGGGACAGGCAGGACAGGAAATGTAGTTCCTGGGATGGGATGGGTTGGGAAGCATATTTTTTCCCTCCTGCATTCTGGGATTTGAAATTTTTTCCTGAGCAGGGGTCTAAAGTTTCTGTAGGAGGATCTATTGAAGCTCATGGTCCATTTGTAAGGCAGAGAGATGACCCTATTTCTTTCTTGAATTTGAAACAAGGTAGACTTAAAAGGGTCTAATGTCAGGCATTAAGATCACCTGAGAGGTAAATGACAAAGGAGGGGAACATGTTACATGTTTAATTCTGATTAAACCCCATAGCAAATCCAAAAGAGACATGCTTCCTGACCAATGGATGCCAAAGGGCTGAGGCTAGAAAGTTCCCTGAGATGGCATCAAAAAGCCCTATTCACTGCCACAACTACTTAACGGTCTCCCCTCTATTACACTCCCATCTCCCTCCCCTCCAGGTCTGGTGTCTGCCACCTGCATAGTCACAGAGCCATTACCCACCACCTGTGTAGACCATTAGCAGCCACCTGCTGACCAGCCTGAAGGTGTGAAAACCTAGAGATTGATTTCCACGCAGCAGCAAGAAGCCAGCAGCCTGGAACCAGAGGAAGAGGGAGCGCGAAGCAGAGAGGAGGTAGAGGAACAAAAGCCAGTGAAGACACAAGCATTTTCTTTCCCCTGCCCTCACTTTTTATTATCTCTCATACATCCTTCTATCTCCATGCTCACCCTGGGCTTTGATCACCTGTCAGACCCTCAGCCCTGTAATGAGGCCAGTTTCTGTGTGAATTTTCTCACTTTTTTTTTCTTTCTGTCTGAGAAATGCAGGTGAGGCAACCAGGTCGAGAGTACTGAACCTGGAGTCAGGAAGACCTAAATCCAAATTTTTCTTCAGAAGTTTATAAGCTGTGTAACTCAGGGGTGGGGAACCTACAGCCTCAAGGTGACATGTGGCCCTCTAGGTCCTCAAGTGTGGCCCTTTAAAGGAATCCAAACTTGACAGATCAAACTTGGATCCCATCAAAGGGCTGGACTTGAGGACCTAGAGGGCCACATGTGGCCTCCAGGTCAATGGTTCCCCACCTGGGCTTCTAGGATGATAATTTTCCTCAAATTTCTGCTAATTTGATTCTGTGGAGGAAGTTTCTTCACCAGGATCTCCCTGCACTGATGAAATCACAGGTCTAACATGGACCTTCTCCATATTCAATTCCATGTACAATTTCATAAGGAGCATACAAGTTTCTATCTACCTTCAGTCTGTTAGGCCTCAAAAAGTATCTATTAAGATGTGCCTTGGGGTCAACCATGAAGAAATTTGGGCTGACTTAGTGGAAAGAGAGCTGATTTGGAAGTCTGAATGCCTGGGTTCCAATCTAAGCTCCCCGTCCTCAATACTGAGTAGACAAGTTGGGGTATCTTGTTTCATCACTTGCTAGTTGTGTGACCTAAGGAAAGTCACATGGCTTTTTTGAGCCCCCATTTCCTCATCTGTAAAATGGGTGTGGTGATATTTGTGGCAAGGACTTAGCTTTGTAAATTGTAAAGTTATAAATGTGTGTATGAAAACGAGACCCTTAATTTAGAATACTAAGACAGAGAATTATAAAGGACCTTAGTGAATCCAAACACTCTCATTTTCTAGGTGAGGAAATGGAGACCCAGAGAAGTCAAGTTCTCTGCTCCAGGTGATCCAAGGAATAAGGTCGGCCAGGGCTCTTCCCATTATTTTCTGCCGCCTCTCATTCACATGGCTAGCTGGGCTCAAGGAAGGAGAACGGGCCTCACGTTGGCCTGCCAGGCATGCTTCATTAGCTCACACTGAGGTGAGATGTGTTTCAGCAAAGTTGTTGATTACTTCTCATTCCATTTGATGAAATGGAGCCAGGTCTGCATTTTACAGGCACTTCCCTGATAGAATCTTTTTTTTTTCTTTCCTCTCTCTCCTTCTAGGGTGTTGTGGTCAAGTTCCTTCATCCTGAAGATGGTGTCTGGCGATAGTGGAATTGGAGAGTCTCCTGGCTGGATCAGGGCACCAAATGCTAGTTCCTGATCAGGGATCCTTTCCACGATATCCCTAGCAAATAGCCACCCAGTCTTCCTTCGAAGACATCCAGTGATGGGGAACTCATTACCTCCCAGGGCAGCCTATGACACATGACGAGAACTCCAAATATTAGGAATTTTTTTTTCCTTTCACAAAGTTGAAATCTCCAACTTTTTACCTTTTTTAAAAAATTCATTTTGTTCCTGGTTCAATTCTTAGGAGTCAAGTAAAAAAAAAATTCATCCCACTACCATGAGACAGACATCCCCCCAAATCTACTCTTCTACAGAATCAGCATGTTCAAATGATCCTTACGTGGCATGACTCTGAAGGCTTTTGTCACTTAGGTTTGGCAGCAGAGAGGACAGAGTTAGAAAGACCTAAGTTCAAATATAACCTCAGACACTTACTAGCTTCACCTTGGTTTGCCTCAGTTTCCTCAACTGTAAAATGAGAATATTAAAGCACCTATCCCCCAGTCTGTCGTGCAGATCAAATGAGATAATATTTGTAAAACGCTTGTCATAATCATTGTCGTTCAGTCGTTTCAAATTTTTGGTGACTCCATTTGGGGTTTTCTTGGCAGAGATATTGGAATGGTTTGACATTTCCTTCAGCTCATTGGACAGATGAGGAAACTGAGGCAAACAAGATTAAGTGACTTGCCCAGGGCTACACAGCTACTAAGTGTCTAAGGCTGGATTTGAACTCAGGCTTCCCTGACTTTGGGCCTGGCACTCTATCCACTGTGCCTCCTAGGTGCCCCATAGGAGGTGCTTAATAAATGCTTTTTTCCCCCTCCTCTCAATGTTCCCCAGCTTGTAAATATCTGTATTAAAATGTGGCACCTGGAACTGAACATGCGTTAGACATTGCCTTATTAAAGTAAAAGACAGGATTATCAGCTCCTTATCTTGGGTACTCTTATACCTTTATACCTTTCTCAATGTATCCCATTAGCTTTTTTGGCTGCCCTATCACATTATTGACCTTGTGGTCTACTCAAAACCCCAAATCTTCCTCAAATGATTTGCTCTAACTCCATGCCTTCTTCATCTTGTACTCGTGAAGTGTGTTTTTGAACCTAATTGTAAGAACTTGCATTTATCTCTGTTTGATTTCATCTTATTAGAAGTGCAAAAGCGAAGAGGTGGGAGAATTCCAAGTTTAACCCAGGGTTCAAGCCTGGATTACTTGCGTAAGATTTGATTTATTGGTGGAGAGGATGATGACTTGACACTAGCATGCCAACCTGATGAGCAGAGCTGGCATGAGAGATAGGGTGAAGAGAGATATTCTTGCTTTTTGCTTTGAAGGAGGAAATACATGGCACCAGACCCTCTTTGGGAAGAAATCTGGAGAGGAAGAGAACAGACTTTAGAAACAGCAGATGTATAGAGGAACTGGCAACTCAAGACGTCTCTGATTTCCAGCTTTTCTTCCTAGGGACTTTAGGGAATTTCCTTTAGGACTGACTCTCTCTCTCTCTCTCTCTCTCTCTCTCTCTCTCTCTCTCTCTCTCTCTCTCTCTCTCTCTCTCACACACACACACACACACACACACACACACACACACACACACACACATACCATAGAGTTGAGATGAGATTTCTTGCTCCCGTTGGGAGAATGCATCAACTCTGTATTTTCTGATATATTCTTATCTGTACAACGGCTTTAATTTCTGTTTACTGTCTGCTGAGATAAATAGTTTGTTCTCTATTTACTGTTCGTGATGCTATTTTATGTAATTATCATTTGGTGGTAAAGAGATCAAGCATTTGAATATAAGCTGTACCCCTTCATCTTTAAGGGATAGCAACTAGGAGAGCAGTTTGAACCTAGAAAGAATGAAAAAAAGATAGATAGAAACAGATAGATAGAATTCTAAACTAGTATCTTTCTCTCTAAGGAGAGGAGAGCAACTGGCCTTGTGGCCTCTTCTACATTTCCCTTCCTGGCAGGGATTAAAGTGTCTCTAGGAGAGGTAGGTAAGACTCTGGAGAGCTCTATTCACATCTCCCTGCAGGCCACATTTAGACAACCCACATGGATGTGTATAGTTGACATGGGCAACACACAACCTTACACAAGTTGAGGTATAGGCCAATTTAATTTAGCTTGTGCACAGAATACATGAAGGGGACCAATTTGAAATGTCTAAAAAAAGTCAAATGGAATCAGATTATAGAAAGATTTTAAATGACAAATTAATGAGTTTCATGTTGTCCTAAGGACTAAAGGAAGCTACCACATACTCTGTGTAAAGTTTGTGATGCTCCTTCCACTCTTTTCTCCTTCTGTCCTGGTGGTCTATAGTATACTTTCATGACAATATTACTTGTTTTCTTTTCTCCTGTTGATCTTCACTTAAATGTTTCCCCACTATGTTTCCTGTGGATTATTATTTACCATTTATTATACTGTTCAGAAAACTTATTAATATGTTTAAATTAACTTTTTTGTCATTAGAGATTATTTGAACCCAGAATATCACCCTGACCTCAGTAACTCTCCAGGAATGCTGGAGATGACTACAAAGAATTTTGGGTTCCCCTAGATCCTGGATCTACCCAAAACATTCTTGTTTGGGGTCCCCATCCCTAAATTTTGTTTTGGGTCAACCTAAAATTTTGGGTTCTCTTTGTGTTTTTGCTTCACCCAAATTTTAGTGGATGTTTATATTTGCTAATATCCACTTTAATAATCTACCTTACTTTCAAGTTGCCCTCTCAGCAAAATTGCTAAACTGCATATGTGTGGTTCATGTGCAGGTTCCCTTGTTCCCTTGTCCAAATCCTACATAATGTAAACCTTCTAGCATCTGGAGAGGAAGCCATACCTCCTTTCCTGCTCATTCTCCAATACCAAATGACCTAATAAATTTCTTTCGAAAACTATTTCAGATTTTGGGGTTTGTTCTCATGAGCAACATTCCCCACTAAGGTTTTTAGATTTCCTTAGATGTTAATATCGTCTTCTTATATGGTGCTACTCCCCTTCCCCTTATCTATTCTGTTCCTTTTTACCTTATTACCATATTCGAAGCATGGCTTCTATTTCACGAAGTCTCAATGATACCCACAAGGTCAAATCTGCCTCTTTGCCTTAACACCTCTGGTATATTTTAGTTAAAACTAATGCTTTGTGGATTTGCATATAGATATCTGAAGCCATGGGTTTTATTACTCACCCTTTTCACAGATTGCCTACTGTGAAATAGTAAGTATTCCCGCTGTTTTCGTTCTTCCTACATCACCATTTCCTGTGGTATCTACTAGGGTTGATATACACAGGCAGTTTTTTTCATTTCCTTCCACTTTCACCTTAAGACCCCTTTGATTTGTGAGACTCGAGGGTCTTGCATTTTTACCAGCCTTTGTTAAGTGGACTCCATCTCTGGCCAAGAGCCCATCATTCCTATATTTTAAGAGGTGGTACCCTGTCTTCCTATGCTTCTCCCTGACCATTTTCCTACTTGCCTTCCCCTTCATCCAGTGACCTCTTTTCTCTTCTGAGCAAGATCTGTGCCAATATATCGTTTTCCCAAAATTATTTGGAAACAACCATCTGGGATGAAATAGTAACTTTCCAGCAATTCTTGGAAACTGGCTTTATTTGAGCCCTTCCTAAGCTCTGACCTTGAAGGCATGCCTCTTCAATCTCTTTATTCCTCCTCCCCCTATACACACATACCTGTTTGCCCCATTAATGAGCATGTTCTGGCTTCTTCACGATCCATTCATGGACTTATCCTAGGTAGATTATCCTGAAAAGTTGGAGACTCAGAGAGGCATAAGGTATTATTCTCAAATGTCTGCCCAAGTACCAGATGCTACTCTCCAAGCACCACGTTCCAGCATGACACCTAGTTGGGAACTGTAAGAATAGGAAAAGGTATCTTGGGAATGGGGGGGTTGAAATAATCTTTGTCTTAATATAGGAGCCAATTAGGACTAGAGTCTGTTTAACATTCAGTGGCCTAAGATTAAATCCCAGGCTCCTGAGAAAAACTTTGAAAAGAAGCCCTTACTTCTTCTCAGGATCATTCATACTGAGTACCTTCATTGGTACTTCTTTCTGGGGCCCTACTATTATAGACGAGATTAACCGTATAAATCATGGAGTTCAGAATCATCTCCAGGGTATGAAGGGATGGTATAGGCCTGAGAAGAAACATTGTATGACCTCTACCAACATATTTATGCTGGTGAAATCAGTAGCTTAAAAAAAAGCCACCAAGGAACACATGTAACCTAATATCAGTATGGAAATGAAAAGGGACAATTCCATTCCTTTGTTTTGGTGACTGTGGGGACCAATCACACATGTGTGTGAGTGTGTGTGTGTGTGTGTGTGTGAACCTCAAGTCTTTTCTTTAATCACCAGCTGGTGAAACCACCTCTTTCTCTCTTTCTACCGCCCATGCCAAGCTTCCTCCCTGAGTCACTGCCCATCTGCCAGGCCCTGCTGAAGATCTGGGAGAGCCAGGACTGTCCTAATTTTCACACCCTACAGATGGCGCTGGTGGAAACATTTTCTGTGGTGGGCTAGCTCCATCGGTAGACTAGAACGTGATGAAAATGAGGTCACGGATTCATTCTTCATATGCACCAGGTGGCCGTGCTTTTACTCTCAACCTCATTGTCAATTCTGGCCAGCTGTCTTGCACGTGCGTGCAGTTGGTGATGAGGGAAACTGTGAAACAAGAGTATATGGGTGGCTCAATGCAAGCCATCCATATTGGAAAACAACTCAAGTATATGCCCTAGTGATCATGTGTCTGTAGCATCATCTTTTTTTCTAAACCATAAGATAACTGGATTTCGAGGTGGAAAGGTCCTTAGACACTGTCTTGTTCAATAGCCGCATTTTACAGATGAGCAAACTGAGTTCCAGAGAGGCTTACCTCCCCCAAAATCACACAGCTAGTTTTGGAGGAGAGACAGCATTCAAGCCTAGGTTTGCTGACACTCTTTCCAAAACACCATTTGGACTCTACAATAGTGTATTGATTTGTATGCTTGCACGCCTGTTTGAGGTAATTATTTATACCCCGAATGAGTTCGCAATGGACTGTAGGACACCAAATGAAACCCTAGGAGCCCTAAAGATCAGGCCATCAGCCAATCAGCCACTAATTAAGAAGCCTCCAATTCAGCCAATGTATGTGTTGGAGACTTAGGAGACATGGGCTCTGTCCTTGAGGACCTTAGAATTTAATTAGGGAGCCCAGAGTCACACAAAATGACTAGAAGATATCAGAAGGTAATGCACCTTGTTAGAAATAAGTTACATGAATGGAATATGATTGTGCTATAAAAAATGATGAGCAGATGGACTTCAGAATAACCTGGAAAGACTTATATGAACTGATGCTGAGTGAGGAGAGCAGAACCAGGAGAACATTGTACACAATTACAGACACGTTATGCAATGACAAACTTTGATAGACTTGGCTCTTCTCAGCAATGAAAGGTTCTAAGACACCTCCAAAAGACTCATGATGGAAAAGGCGATGTGCATCCAGAGAAAGAATTATGGAGTCTGAATGCAGATTGAAGCATACTATTTGCTCTCTCCCTTTTTGTTTCTTCTTTCTTGTGGTTCATTCCATTGGTTATAATTCTTCTTTACAACATGAGTAATGTGAAAATATGTCTAATGTGAAGATATATGTAGAACCTATATCGGATTGCATGTGGATGGCGGGGGAGGGAGGGGAAGAAAATTTGGAAATCAAAAGCTTGTGGAAGTGAATGTTGTAAACTAAAAATAAATTAATTAATTTAAAAGGAAAAAAGAAATAAATTACATGTACTGTAGCCATTCTGAAAAGGAGAGAACCTGAGAGAAGACAGCATGAGCATGAGGAGGAAAGAAAGGTCTCGTAATAGTCAACTAATATTTATTAGGTGCCTATTAAGATCCTGTTACTGTGCTAAGGATTAGGAATACAAAAATGAAAAAAAAAGACCAACTCTGCCCTCTAGGAACTTACAATGCAATGAGGAAAGACACACAAGTGTTAAAATGTGGGACATGAGGGAGAGAGAAGAGAAGGTGGAGAAGTCCAACACGTACTACTTGTTGGGAAGGTGGAAAGTGAAGAGATGGCTCATCTGGGTGCCGTTGAATGGAGGCTTTGGGAGGAGCTCTTCACTCTGCCCTCCAATAAGGGCAGAATTGTCAGGAGGTGAAGGATAGATAAAAGTCAAATAGACAAGATGGAGGAATAGCGTGTCATGAGCACGAAGAGGCAAGATGGTGAAAGGGAGAGAGCAGTGGACTTGGAATAGTATCTGAGTAAGATTTTTGTGCCGGATGCTTATTAAAAGGACAAATTGCACATGCTCTCTGAGCCTTAGCTTTCTTATAAGTGAAGTGAAGGTCACAGCACATCTCACAAAGGTGTTGGGTGAAAAGATGCCAAGTGTTCTCTAAATGTGAGGAGTTACTACTGTGGAGGAAGGCTCCACAAGAGAATAGAAGCTGCAATGCGTATGCAGAAGATACTGGTGGGGAGTAACTGAATTTATAAATGAAAGTTGCTTCAGTACCAGGAGGATTGGGGAAAACATTGATTAGAGCAGAGGGTGATAGGACAGTTTGCAAAAGATGGCTTAATCAATACCCCTTCCTAGCACAAATAGAAAAAAGTGGGATTTCTGAGAGAGTTTCAGTAGTTCTACCCAACCATTTCTATTCAGTCTTGCTGCAAGGAAAGAATGTGGCTGGTGACCTTGCACAACTCTCCCTCACTCAAATCCAATTCACTTGCAAATCATGGCATAACCTTCCTGATGTCAGGGTCCTCTTCAAGAATGAAGGATGAACCACAACAACGAACACTAATCTAGCCTTGCTAAAGTAAAATTCCAAGGATAATTGCATGGCCCTGATGCCCAGAGATGTGATGGGAGTTGAAAGGAATTAGCTCTTATCTATTATGCAATTATGTATACAATATTCTCTTGGTTCTACTCATTTCACTCTTCATTATTTCATGCAGGTCTCTGTATGTTTTTCTAAGATCATCGAGCCTCTCATTTCTTATAGCACAGTACTGGTCTATCACAATCATACACCACAACATGTTCAGCTGTTCCCCAATGATGAGACCTCCTGCATTTTAGAATAAAAAGGTACTTTTCCTTTTTCCCTAACCATATTTGGAAATAGACCTAGTAGTGGTATTGCTGGATCAAACGTAGTTTAATAAGTCTTTGGGCATAATTCCAGATTGCTCTCCAAAATGGTTGGATCAGTTCACAATTCCACCAACAATTAATTAGCGCCCCAATTTTTCCACATGCCCTCCAACATTTGTTGCTTTCCCCTTCCATCATTTTATTCCAAGCCAAATAGCAAATGGGCCTGGGATAATAGGCACTGAGGAAGAAAGAAAGCCATCCCAAAGAGAAGATAGTACCTAGGAACTTTTACAGTGTTGTAGGCTTGTGGGTCTGACTCACAAAAGAGCTGAAATAGTCTTTAGGCAATGTTCCCAAAAAGATCCATAAATACTCAGCAGTGGAATAGACCCCAGAGCAGTTGCAGTTTGGCAGAGGACCAGCAGATGTCAGCAGAGCAGAAAAAAAATCCTCAGTCAGAAGATGACAACAGTAATTCAACAAATATGTATTAATCACTTCTATGTGTCAGGATCTTATCATAAGCCCTGAAGAGATAAGGTCAAAATGAAATTGTCCTTGCTTTCAAGGAAATTACATTCTATTAGAGGAAACTCACGTAGCAGTATGAAGGAGTTGTTTGTGTACAATGAAAAGAGATTCTGCTGGGTTTTTTTGTACAGGAGGAAGGATGAGGATTTTTGTTCCCTTTCCCTGGGATGCCCCCTTTTGGAACAGTGGAATTTACTCTCTAGTCACTCACTTCCACCCTCCAAGGATGGACTTCTCTTTGGGTATGCATGGAGTAGAACATAGGAGGCCTCATGACCCTATCAGACAAAAATGCATTCTGGCTCTCCTCTTTTATTGAGGGATAAAATTTGAATTCACCCTTGTACCATGCTCTGGAAACTTTCATGGGGCTTTCACAGGTATCTCCCACCTCCAAATGGAGCGAATCCTAGCCATGACAAAGAATCCATTTTTTTTTTTCCTGTCTTCTCTATTCTTTTGCACCATCCTAGTTACTACCTGTCCTTTTTGTCATATATCTTTTCCGGTAATGAAATACCTACATATCAGACATCTCAGTGATTGACTACCCACTTTTATCTTTTTTATCTGTTCAATACTATTTGAATACAAATGCAAACTAATTTTAAAGAATAGGTAAGTCTTGGACTTAAAGTAAGCTCACCCTGACTCCTGGTATTGGTAAGAGTAGAGGTGGAAGAGATGAATCAATCAATAAATAAACATTTATTAAGTACCTACTATGTGCCAGGTACTGTGCTAAGCACTGAGGATACAAAAAGAGGCAGTCCTTGCCCTCAAGGAGCTTACAGTCTAATAAGGGAGACAAGGAACAAACAAATATATACCAAACAAGCTATAGACAGGATAAATAGGAAATAATTACCAGATAGAAGGCACTGGAATTCAAAGGGGTTGGGAGAGGCTTCCTGTAGAAGGAAGGATTTCAGATGGGACTTAAAGGAAGCCAGGGAGGTCAATAGACAGAGTGGAGGAGGGAGAGCATTCCAGGCATGGAGAACAATGTCCAGAGCTGAGAGATGTCTTCTTTGGCGTGTCTTCTTTGTAGAACAGAAAGGAGGCCAGTGTCACTGGATCGAAGAGTATATGTGGGGAGTAAGGAGTAAGAAGACTAGAAAGGTAGGAGGCTATGTAGGTCTTTGAATGCCAAACCAACCACTTTCATTTGCTCCCAGAGGCCATAGGAAGCCATTGGAGTTTATTGATTAGGGAGGCGACATGATCAGACTTATGCATTGGGAAAATCACTTTATGGCTGAATGGAGGATGGATTGAAGAGGCAGGTAGACCCACCAACAAGCTATTATAGTAGTCTAGGCAAAGGCCTGCACTAGAGTGGTGACAGCACCAGAAGAAATAAGTCTTCTTGAAGGGAGAGGTCAACAATGATCAACCTGCCTTAAAAGTTCCTTCTCACTGGCCTAAGGCCAATTTTTTTTGGCCCAGTAGGGGTAGTGGTAGAGTCGCAGTGGCTGGTCCAACTGCCCCACCTCCCTCTACATCCTTACCCATCATCAGTCTCCAGTGTCTCTCCAGCCATGTCCCACCTTACCCTCCCTGATGAACACATTTCACCTTTCCTTAGAGTTCTCTTCCCTAGCAAGGGAAAGGCAATACTATCTCTTTAAGGAAGAAACCCTCTTTAGACAGTGGATCAAAATAAACTGAGGATTTCCATCCCAATCCATAAGCTTCAGCCTTAGTACGTCAAGCAGTGAATTCACTATCTCAAAATAAACACTAAAGAAATATTTTTAAAATTAATGGTGAAATAAAGAATTGGACTTTTAAAATTAACTAAAACAAAGCAGAGCTAGTTTTTTTTATAGCATTTTATTTTTTCCCGTTATAGGCGAAGACAATTTTTAACATTCGTTTTTACAAAATTTTGAATTCCAAATTTTATCTCCTTCCTTCCCCTCCCTCCTTCCTAAAAGAGTAACCAATCTGATATATAGGTTATTTATGTGCAGTCATGTAAAACATTTCCGTATTATTCATGTCATGAAAGAAAAAACAGATCAAAAGGAAAAAAACACAAAAAAAGTGAAAATAGTATGCTTCAATCTGCATTCAGACTCTACAAGTTTTTTCCCTGATATGGATAGCATTTTCCATCATGAGTCCTTTGTAATTGTCCTGGATCATTGCTTTGCTGAGAAGAGCTAAACCACTCATAGTTGATCATTACACAGTTACTATGTACAATGTTCTCCTGGTTCTGCTTATTGCACTTTTCATCAGTTCATATGTCTTTCCAGGTTTTTCTGAAATCTGCCTGCTCATCATTTATTATTTCACAATAGTATTCCATTACATTCATACAGCACAGCTTGTTCAGCCATTCCCCAATTGACGGTCATCTCCTCAATTTCCAATTCTTTGCCACCACAAAAAGAGCTGCTATAAATATTTTAGTACATGTGGGTCCTTTTCCCTTTTTTATGGTCTCTTTGGGACACAGACCTAATAGTGGTATTGCTGGATCAAAGGTATGCACAGCTTGGTTGCCCTTTGGGCATAGTTCCAGATTGCAGAGAAAGTTTTTAAAAGACTAACAAGATGTATAAAACATTAGCTCAGTTGAGAAGATGAAAAAATTAATAGATTTTATAATAAATGGAAAGAAAAATTATCTGAAACTACTGTAACACAATTAAAAAACAAAATTAGTGAATATCTCATGAGGCTGCTGTTGGAACAGTGGATAGAGCCCTATGTCTTTAGTCAGGAAGACCAGAGTTCAGATCTGACCTCAGATACTTATCAGCTGTGTAACACTAGACAAATCACTTAACCTCTGCTTGCCTTAGTTTCCCCAATTGTAAAATGGGGATAATAATAGTACCCATCTTCCGGAATTGTTGTGAAGATCAAAAGAGATTATATTTGTAAGAAGCACTAAGCACACAATGCTATATCATGCCTGTATGGTTCAGAATTGCAAAGTATGAAAAACTCTCTAGGTAGAAGGTGGAGGAAGTATAACATTTATTTAGGCACCAAAGGATCAAATCCCAGAACCAGTAGTTCCAATTTGATATAGCAGTAATGGTATTCCAGAGTAAGCCCACATCAATGTAGCAACAAGGAGATTAAAACACAGTATTACAGCAGAGAGACAACTCATCCTGTGACCTTCCCCCCCTACTAGGGCCTTCCCATAAACAATCACTCACGAATCCTAAGTGTTGGCTTGCCTGTGTCCTCTTCCCCAGCCCCCCCCCCCCCCCCAGTCCTCTGGTCTGCAGCTTTCTGGTCTCCACTCTCTTCTGCAGCTCTGTGGACTCAGAGTTCTTACTCCTTCTGCTTGGACTGAATTCTGAAGTCTGGCTTCTCTTCTGACTTCTGAATTCTCAGCTCTCAACAGCTACCTTCTGGGTGTATATGCTCTTTTTAGGGCCTGAGGGCTTCATGCCCAATAGGCAAAAGAGTATGGGAAGATCTTTAATCACTGATTGGCATCACAAAGGTATGGGCCTGCCTATCTTAACTGGCCCCACCTGAGGCCTATTAGAATGGGTGGGAAAGATTAAAGTCTTTCTATGAGATAAATGTGGTCTTGATTTCCAAACCAAGGAGGGCCAAAATAGAGAAAGAAATATTAAACAAATGTTGCAAAATATTTAATAAGTATTGCCCAAAAGATTACAGCAATATATACAAACTATATATGTACATATAATATACAGCAATATATATGTGTATATATATGTATATATATCTATCTTTATCTATCTAGCTATCTATATATATACATACCCATAAATTATTCATTACGGTCACTTTGGATTTTTATTAGGAAATTAATGATAGATAATAGGAAAACATTCATGTGATAGTTGATAATTATAAAAATAAAACTATGTAATTATATCAATATATGCAGAAAAACTTCAATAAAATATAGAATTTATTTCTTAAAAATCACTAACAGACTTAGAAAAGAAAGAACTTTTCCTTAACATAGACAAAAGCACTCATATAAAACCATAAGCTAGCACTATTTGTAATGGAGGGTCACTAGGAACTTTCCTAATTAGATCAAAAATTAAGAAAAGATGCCTGCTATTACCATTATTACTGAACATAATACTAGAAAGTACTAGATAGTAAAAAAGACAAGAAACGGAAATTAAAGGAATAAGCAGGTCAGAGAAAGCAAAATTCTGGACCATATGATTTATATAGAAAATCTTAGAGAAAAATGAACAAAACAAATTTCATGCATATCACCAACAAATTAAGAAAAAGAAAAAGGGAGCATTTGAAATAAGAACAAAAATGCATTAAATATATGAGAATGAACCTACCAAGACACACAAACAGGATTTATGCAAATACAAAACAATTTTCAAAGAAATAAGCAGAGATAAGTAAGTGCATACCTATTTAAATAAGTACATACCTATTTAATGTTCATGGCTAGTCTGTGCCAATATAGTAAAAAAAAAAATTATGATATCACTCAAACTAATCTACAGACTTATACTCTGTCAAATTACCAAGGCAATATTATAAAGAAAATGATAACTAAATCCAGTTAGAGGAGCAAAAGGTCAAGATGTTTAGGAAAATAGATTTTTTAAAAGTAGGAATCAATGGGGCTTGATTTATCAGTTCTCAAGTTACGTGATAAAGGAATAATCATCAAAATTAAACAGAATTGTTTTAAAAAGAAGAAAAGATGATTAGTGAAAAAGAATATATAGACAAGACTTGGGGAAAAAGTGCGTTCATCAATCCATAGACAAAAGAACACAAAGTCCATGAGACATAACTCTTTACGTAACAAGAATTACTAAGAAAACTAGAAAAAACTTTAGTGGCTGGAGGATGGATTGGAGTGTGGAGAGACTTGAGGCAGGCAGACCCACCAGCAGGCTCTTACAATATTCCAGGCATATGGTGATGAGGGCGCTGGGAACAGATTGGATATGTGAGGTAAGAGAGGGGAGTCCAGGATGACTCAGATTGCGAGCCTGAGGCACTGGGAGGATGGTGTTACCTTTCATAGTAATTGGAAAGGTAGGAATGAGGGAGGGTTTAGGGGTAAGATAATGAGTTCTGTTTTAAACATATTGAATTTAAGATGTCCACTGGACATTTCTTTTTTTTTTTTAATTTTATTTAATATATTTAGTTTTCAGCCTTGATTTTCACAAGAGTTTGAATTACAACTTTTCTCCCCATTTCTACCCTCCCCCCCACTCCAAGGTGGCATATATTCTGGTTGCCCTGTTCCCCAGTCAACCCTCCCTTCTGTCACCCCTCTCCCCTCCCATCCCCTTTTCCCTTCCTTTCTTGTAGGGCAAGATAAATTTCTACACCCCATTGCCTGTATATCTTATTTTCCAGTTGCATGCAAAAACTTTTTTTTTCTGTTTTTGAACATCTGTTTTTAAAACTTTGAGTTCCAAATTCTCTCCCCTCTTACCTTCCCACCCACCGTCCCTAAGAAGTCAAGCAATTCAACATGGGCCACATGCGTATCATTATGTATAACCCTTCCACAATACTC
>CM053624.1:164822211-164840802 GCA_028646595.1 Phalanger gymnotis | reverse complement strand
GTGGCTGAACCGCAAACTCCCTGTCCCCAGCAGCTTTTCCCACTAACCTTCTCTGTTGTCTTTGGTGTTTGTGGGTTGAGAAGTCTGGTAACTGCCACAGCTCACTGATTCAGGGGGCTAGGGCACACTCCGCCTGGCTCCTGGTCTGGCTGGTCTGCGACCCACGCTGAGCTCCACTCCACTCTGCTCTGCTCCCAGCTCCATGTGCAAAAGACCTCACCCGGCAACCATCTAGGCCGTCCTGGGCTGGAGCCCTGCTTCCCTCTGCTGTTTTGTGTGTCTTGCAGCTCTAGAATTGGTTCAGAGCCATTTTTTTTTATAGGTTTTCAGAGGGACTTGGCGGGGAGCTCACGCCAGTCCCTGCTTTCCAGCTGCCATCTTGGCTCTGCCCCCCGCCCAGACATTTCTTTTTTTAAAAAATAAAATTTAATTTTCCCCCAATTACATGTAAAAACAGTTTTTAGCATTCTTTTTTTTTAAATTTTGAGTTCCAAATACTTTTCCTCCCTCCTTTTCTTCCTCCCTCCCTTGGACAGTAAGACAGTGAGTATAAGAGGTTATACAAGTGCAATCATGTAAAACATTTACGTATTAGTCATTTTGTGCAAGAAAACTCAAATAGAAAGTGAAAAACAGTATGCTTTGGTCTGTTTTCAGACAGTGTCAGTTCTTTGGAGGGATAATATTTTTAATGAGTCCTTTGGAATTGTCTTGGATAATTGTATTGCTGAGAATAGCTAAGTCATTCACAGTTCTTCACTGTACAGTATTGCTGTTACTGTGTACCATGTGCTCCTGGTTCTGCTCACTTCACTTTGTATCAGTTCATGTAAATCCTTCCAGTTTTTTTCTGGAATCATTCTGCTCATCATTTCTTATAGCACAATAATATTCCATGACAATCATATAGCACAACTAGTTCACCCATTCATAAATTGATGGGCATCCCCCCAATTTCCGAATTCTTAGCCACCACAAAAAGAGCTGCAATAAATATTTTTGTATATAGAGGTTCTTTTCCCTTTTTAAAAAATCTCTTTGGGACACAGACTTAATAGTGGTATTGCTGGATTGGAGGATAGACACTGTTTTATAGCCCTTTGGGCATAGTTTCAAATTGCTCTCCAGAATGGTTGGATCAGTTCACGACTTCACCAACAGTGCATTAGTGTCCCAGTTTTCCCACATCTCTTCTAACATTTATCATTTTCCTTTTTTGTCATATTTGACAATCTGATGGGTGTGAGGCGGCACCTTAGAGTTATTTTAATCTGCATTTCTCTAATAAATGGTGATTTAGAGAATTTTTCATGTAACTATGGATAGCTTTTTCCTTTGACCCTTTATCAATTGGGCAATGACTTTTATTTTCATAAATTGACTCAGTTCTGTATATACTTGAGAAATTAGGTTTATATCAGAAATATTTGCTGTAAAAAAAAATTTCCCCCAGTTTTCTACTTTCCTTCTAATTTTGGTTGTATTGGGGTTTTTTGTGCAAAAACTTTTTAACTTTCTATAATCAAAATCAGCCATTTTACATTTCACAATGCTCTCTGCATCTTGTTTGGTCCTAAATTCTTCCCTTGTCCATAGATCTGACAGGCAAACTATTCCATGCTCTCCTAGTTGTCTATTGCACTTTTCTTATAAAAGTCTGATATTCAAAATCAATAAGGAATTACAAATCTGTAATACGATGAACCATTTCCCAATGGTTAAAGAATGTGAATAAATAGTCCTAAATAAAAGAAATTCAAATAATCAATGACCTCGAAAATTATAAAAATTTCTAATAATTGGAGAAATGTAAATGAAACAACTGAGTTACCATTTCAAAAATATCAAATTGACAAAGATGGCAAAAAATGGAAAAATGAATCATTAGTAGGGATGCAGGGAAACAGGTATACTAATTCACTCTAAGTGGAGCTATGAATGGTCTAACCATTTTGAAAAACTATTTAGAATTATGCAAGAAAAGTTACCATTTTTGTTTTTCACAAAACATTTGATTAAGCCTTCCTACTATTAAGTTTGTATCTCAAAAAGGATATTAACAACAAAAAAGAACTACCTGCAGGAAAATGTATGAGTGAGTACATATGCCTGTGTGAGAGAGAGCTGGACCCCATGTCTGGGGTGCTGGACCTGGATGCAGAAAGACTCAAGTTCAAAATTTAGCATCAGACATTTACTAACTATGGAACCTTGGGTAAATCATTTAATATTTGTCTGCCTCAGTTTTTTCATCTGCTAAAGATGGCCCCATTTAGCACCTATACCAGTGTTATTGTGAAAATCAAATGAGATAATATTTGTAAAATGCATACAAACCTTAAAGGGCTATATAAATGCTAACTTATCTTTATCATCATTATAATAACAATTATTATTGTTAATATCAGCACAATTTATCATAGCAAAAAAGTTGGAAATAAACCATATGCCCTAAGATTGGGCTGAACAAAATGTAGTATATTATGGGAAAACTCCTATGAATTGATGACAACAAAGCAGATTTAATGGGATAATATGCAGACTGACTATAACTACAGGAAAACAAGTTTAAAAAATGGAAGAAAGCTCTGGTCAGGAACACCAGATGACAATTATACTAATCTAGAAAGCACACAGTGTCCTTTTATTAAGTGACAAATTACTAAAGCTTAGGTTGTGTGAATTATCAGTCTTATTCTGTTTTATTGAACCAGTTTCAAGGACTCTACATTGCAGGGGACTCCATTATGAGTACCACTGAGGTTTTGATGATATGTCTAAATAAAACATATCCATAAAAGTTAAATGAAATGAAAAAACAAATGAATGGATAGAAATAAATAATAAGTAAATAAACTAACTGCTATGCTCAAGTAGAAACAAGTACTCTGACCAGATCACCAGTATTAGGGTATGTTGACTGTTAGGCCTTATTGGCTCACTGTTGATACAAAGAAAGGAAAGAAGGTTTCCTGCTGGGATAGTGGTAGGGAAGCCTAGAATCTATCAATGATAGATGGCTGCCATGCCTCCTCATTGCATGAGTGAGGGGATGCGACAGGTGGGAAATGAGACATATCTGAGATGCTCCGTAAAAGCTAAGCACTTCGCACAAAGATAGGCAGTGGAGGTGGCTGTCAAAACACAGAGGCAGAGGGAGTAAATGAAGAAGTGCCATTTGGGAGAAAAGTAAGGATCTCCAACTGCTTGCTCTATAGTGCCACATAGACACCCCATAGACTTCTCAAATTGGAAAAAGTCCAAACTGGAACTAATTCTCTTTTCCCTAAGATCATCCTCTCTTCCTAATTTGTTGAAGGCACCACCATTCTTCCAGGCAATCAGGTACCCAACCTAGGAATCGTCCTTGATTCTTCATTCTCTCTTATGTTGATATTTAGTAGTTTTTCATCCTGTCTGACTCTCCATGACCCCATTTGGATTGTTTTTTGGGGATAGCAAAGATACTGGAGTGGTTTGCCATTCTCTTCTCCAGCTCATTTTAAAGATGAGGAAACTGAGACAAATAGGGTTAAGTAACTTGCCCAGGGTCATACAATTAGTAAGTATCTGAGGCCAGATTTGAACTCAGGTCTTCCTGACCCCAGGCCCAGAGCTTTATCTACTATACCACCTAGCTGACCATGTTCTCTCTTAGACCTAACATCCAATCAGTTGCCCAGTCTTGTAGACTCTGTTTCCTTGACATCTCACATGACCATTCCCTTGTCACTACTTACACTACAACCATCCTAGTCTAGACCTTCATCACTCTGCTGGGATTGTTAGAGTAACCTTTTAATTGGTATTTCTAGATCTAAGCTTTCTTCTCACCAGTCCACCCTCTACATAGCTGTTAAATTGATACTCCTAAAATAGAGGTCTGACCATGTCAGTACCTAGCTCAAGAAGCTTTGGTGGCTTCTCATTGTCTCTAGCATAAAATACATGCCCCTTAGGCATTTAAAGCCCTTTATAATCTGAATCCAACCTATCTTTTCAGGCTAATGACACAGTCTAAAATTATTTCCCCTACAAACTTTATACTCCAGCCAAACTGGCTTACTGGCTGTTCTACATACATGACATTCCATCTCTCATTGCTACGCCTTTTTTTTTTTGAGACTGAGTCTCCCTAACTCTCCTGGGCTGGAAGCACAGTGGCCATACAGATGCAAAATATCAAAGCGGATCAGCCTGGATCAGCTTTGTTTTAACCTGTTCTGTTCCCATTTGGGTCAATTTGCACCTCCTCAGACAATATGGTGACCCTCTTTACAAGTAGGCCAGAGAATAGAGTGTTGGACCTGTGTTCAGAAAGACTCATCTTCCTGAGTTCAAATCTGGCCTCAGATACTTACTAGCTGTGTGACTCTGGGCAAGTCACTTGACTCTGCTGGCCTCAGTTTTCTCATCTGTGAAATGAGCTGGAAAAGGAAATGACACACCACTTCAGCATTTTGCCAAGAAAACCCTAAATGGGGTCGCAAAGAGTCAGACACAATTGAAACTATCAAACAACACCCATGTTAGTGCCTGACTTAATGAGGAATCAGAACCCCCAAACTCAAATGAGCCACCAGCCTTAACTTTCCCCAATAGCAGGGACCAAGCCTAATTTCAACCTCCATGTCTTTGCCCAAGCTGTCTAACATGCCTGGAATACTCTCCCTCCTCCACTCTGTCTCTTAGAACCCCAAATCCCTTCAAAACCCAGCTCAAGTGCCAGGTCCTTCAAGAGGGGCCTTTCCTGATTTCCTCAGATATTAACGTCCACTCACCCTTCTTACTCTGTCTGTCTGCATTTGTTTGTATGTGTGTATACATATACACATACATATATACATATACCTATATGTGTGTGTAGGTATATGCATGCATTATATACACATATATACACATATGCACATGCACACACATGTGTCTATGTGTGTGTATATACACTGTATGTTCTTATCTGATAAATACTTAATAACTGAATCTCCAGGGGAAAAAAGTACATATGACACAGTTCAAAGTTTAAGCTGCATTATTAAGATTTTCCCATTGTTTTCTTAAGCCTATAAATAAATAAATAGATAAACAAATAAGTGAAGAAAGAGAAAAAAGGGACATGTGGATAGATAATCAAGATTAATAGACTTCTACTGTGTAAAGAGAGAGAGACAGAGACAGAGACAGAGAGACAGAGAGGGACAGAGAGAGAGAGAGCCCAGATAGATGGACCTCCTCTGGGGGCAAATAAACAAATGAAGCCCTGGTTTATAGTTTTTGTGGATTTCTGAGGTATAAAAACCCATACTAAAAATGTAACTATCAACTCTGAAGAGCTGGTTAGAGTTGGCTCCAGCACACCCCTGGTTGCCTCCTTCTTATACTTTTTAAGGACATAGATCATCTCACTTTTGTATGTGTATCTCTAGCATCTAGTTCAGTTACTAGCACATAGACAACCCAAAAACCAAAACATAAAACAAAACCCTAGAAACAAATTAATCAGTATGTATTTAAAACACTTAATATTTTCCAAACACTGTGCTAGGCCTGGGGGATCAAAAACATAAATCAAATAGTCTCTGTTCTTATGAAACTTACATCCTTTTAGGGATAACATGTATACACATAAGCATACATAAAATAAGTACAAAATATATGTAAATACACCCTCTTCCTTTGACTCACTTACCCAACTCATGCTGGTATTGGCAGTTAGGGTCTCAAGATACATGGCTGCTATTAATTTCAGAGTTCTAGGGGTAACCTTGTGATCAGCTATTCTTTAGCTCACGAGCCCCCACTGGTGTACTTCTTTTTTTTTTTTCCTTTCCTTTTTTTTTTTTTTGGAGGGGAGAAAACAGGGCAATTGGGGTTAAGTGACTTGCCCAAGGTCACACAGCTAGTACTTATGTCAAGTGTCTGAGGCCACATTTGAACTCGGGTTCTCCTGACTCCAGGGCTGCTGCTCTACTCACTGTGCCACCTAGCTGCCCCTCCATTGGTGCGCTTCTATGTAGTAATAAGACAGTAAATTCAGTTATTTAGCAAAGGCATGATGGTTGAGTTTCTCTGCTGCTCAATTAGGCTGATTCTTTTCAAGGTGCAATATTTCCTCTGGATGGGTGGGTGTGCTGGACTTACTACTCAAAAAGAGCAGTATCATGACTGATGGTCAATCTGCTCTTGGCCTGAGTCAAGCGGGTCACTCAGTGGACATTCTGGCTCTTCCCTGGGCTCAGCTGCTGCTAGCCTGGGCCAGCCGGGCTTCTCCGCCCTTGCTTTGTTGCTGCCAGTCTGGGTTGGGCAGGTAACTTGGCTACTGAGCTCTTTTCAGGGCACAGCAGCTCTAAGGGACGGGGTCAATCCATTAGACTGCCTAATCTTGTTTTGATGAGCCGGCGTGAACCTTTCCACCATTTCCCACCAGCTCAGCCGAGTAATACTCCACTCTTAGGTGGGGTGTGTTATAGTGCTCTTTTTAGCAGGAGTGCTACAGAGCTCTTTCAGCTAGGGTAGTGACCCTCAGCTAAGGATCAACAGAAGCCTCTTCTCTTTGACTCCCTCAGAGCCTCAGCTCTGAAGTTGTTTGTCAAGTCCAGGCCAAAGGTGGATGAAGTCTAGCTTCCTTAGTATGACAATCCTTCCTGGCTTATGGAACCCTACTTAGTAAGCCATTACCGTGCTTTAAGATAATAAGTTCCAATTCACTCAGCCCCTCTCCCATATTCCTTTGGGGATCTGACTTAGACTACGTCTAGGGACAAAGGTAGGAATGCAGCCTAGAAGCAACTTCATTGTCTCTCTGGGCTCTTCATTATGCAACTGAGCTGTTAAAGCCTCAGATCCTTTCTGGTGTGGGGAATGTCTATTTTGCATCTGAAGACCTTTCCTTTTACGCTTCGATGTCTCTGTTCTTTAGCCCTCTAGACGTTCAGCTTTAGTGTTCCCCTCTCACATACCTATGTAAGTATATGCAAAATAGATGCAGAATCAATGCTAGGTAATTTAGCTTTCAGCTGGTGGGAATCAGGAAAAGCCTCAAATAGGAGGAGATGGCGCTTGAATTGAACTTCGGAGGAAACCAAGCATTAAAAATAATGTCTAACCTTTATGTAGTGCTATTATGTGCCAGGCCGTGGGCTAAGTGCTTTACAATTATCATTTCATTCGATCTTCTCAACAACATGGGAAGGTAGGTGCTCTTATTATCCTCATTTTACAGATGTGGAAACAGGCAGACAAAAGTTAAGTGACTTACCCAGGGTCACACAGCTAGTAAGTGTCTGGGGCTAGATTTGAACTCAGATCTTCCTAACTTCAGACCTTGCCTTCTATCCCCTGAGCCATCCATGAGGGACAGCCTGTCCAAAGGCTAGAGAGAGAATGTTTAGGAGATGGAAAGTCGCATAGGAGGGGCAGCCACTTTGGCAGGCCTACCACAGTATGAAGTGTGTGAAAGTCATAGCCTAGAAAGATATGTTGCAGCGAAGTTGTGAAGGACTTTAAATACCAAACAGAGGAGTTTGTATTTGATCCTAGAGCTAATAGAGAGCCACTGGAGTTTATCTCGCAGTGTTCTGATAACCGTTTAACCACAGGCTCTTGGTGGAGGAGGGGAATACACCCAAGATGCACTTTTAAGTTTAATTTTCATTATTAATATTTTCCCCATCACTTTCTTAAATCTAGACAACCAATAAAACAATCAATTAAGCCCTAATTTCTAGCATTTGCCAACTTCTGAAGTGTAAATGCTCACACTGGAAATTTAACAATCAGCTCTTGCTAGCCAGTTTGAGCTGGGTCTAGCATACCCCTGGAATTTATCAAGCCAGTTATGCAGTCAAACCTATGCCTTCAGAATATCACCTTGGCAACTTGTGAAGAATGGATTAAAGAGGAGAGAGACTCAAAGCCAGAGTGGCCAATCAGGAGGCCATTGCAATGTTCCAGGTTAGAGGTAATAACAGCCTGAACTAGGGTTGTGAGGAAAGAGAAAGGAACAGCAGTAGAAGATGTCATGGGAGTACAATTGACAAGACCTAGCAACTGATTGGATGTGTGGGGAGAGGGATGGGGAAAAGTAGAGAAGGAATCAGAGGTTGAAGGCCTGGATGAGTAGAAGGATGGTAGCACCCTTGATAGAAACAGGAAAGGTAGGAAGAAGAGTAGGTTTGGGGAGAAAGACATTAAGCAGATGTCTATTGACTGGAGAATGACAAACTATAGTATGCAAATATAATGGAATATTATTGCACCATACGATTAATCAATCAATCAACATTTATTAAGTGCCTACTATGTGCCAGGGACTGTGCTGAGCACTGAGGTTACAAAAAGAAGGGCAGTTTGGTGGTGCAGCGGATAGCGTGCTGGGCCTGGAGTCAAGAAGACTCATCTCCTTGAGTTCAAATCTGGCCTCAGACACTTAATACCTGTGTGACCCTGGGCAAGTCACTTAACCCTATTTGCCTCAGTTTCCTCATCTGTGAAATGAGCTGGAAAAGAAAATGGCAAATCATTCCAATATCACAAATGAGTCCCAGAGAGTTGGGCACAACTGAAATGAATGAACAATTACCTACAAAAAGGGGCAAAATATAATCCCTGCCCTCAAGGAGTTTACAATCTAATGGGGGGGGAGACGACATGCAAACATATATATATTATATATATATACATATATTATATATATACACACACACACACATATGCATGTGTGTGTATGCATGTTATACATATACACACAGCAAGTTACATACAAGATAAATAAGAAATAAGTAACAGAGGGAAGGCACTGGAATTAAGAGCAATTGGGGAAGGCTTCCTGGATACCAGTTGGCACTTAAAGGAAGCCAGATAGGTCAGTAGTCAGATCAGAAGATCATTCCAGGAAGGGGTAGTGGTGGGGAAGGGGGGAAACAGCCAGAAAGAATGCAGGGAGCCAAGAGATGGAGTGTCTTGTCTGAAGCATTCAGAGAAACATGCATGAATTTGATGCAGAGCAAAGAGAGTGAAACCAAGAAAACAATGCCCACAGTGACCAAAATGATAAAATAAATAAAACAGTAAGAAGTCATCAGAATTCAGATGGAATGCAATGACCATTAGTTTTAGAGGACCAATGATGAAGTGCATTTCCTTCCTTTAGAAAGGTTTTGGACTGCATAGAGAGGTGGAATGCTTCATGAGCTACTCAATGTGGTCCCTATGACCACACTGGTCTGCTCTACTTTCTCAATAACTCCTCCTCCATAGCCGTGGAACCTTCAATAGCTCCTCTTCTCCTCCCACCCATGGAACCTTCAATAACTCCTCCTCTCCTCCCACCCATAGAACCTTCAATAACTCTTCCTTCCCCCATACCCATAGAACCTTCAATAACTCTCCCCCCCATACCTGTAGAACCTTCAATAACTCCTCCTCCCCCCATACCCATAGAATCTTCAATAATTTATCCTCCTCCATACCCGTAGAACCTTGAAGGGGGGAGGAGGAGTTATTGAGAAATGACAGTGATGTTAAAAACACAAAATGTCAATAAAGCAAACCAAAAATAAGGAGACAAACAGAATGATTGATGACTCAAAGAATCTGGGTCAGAACAAGCTCTGGAGAAAAATGTCTTTGATGCCTGTGGACCTTAGAGTACACTTGTTGCTTCAAGAGCAAGTGTAGGAGGAGGAGGGAATGAAAATATGTCAGCTGTGAAGGGCGTGAGTGAAGAGTTTCCTTCTGACATTCCTAGAGTCTAGTATTTCTGACTCATCTCATTCCCTATAACTCTTTTGCTGACCAAGATCACAACTATTAATTTAGCCTGTTCTTGCTTTGCCCCTAACCTAATACCCTTTTGGTATTAGGTAAAGAGTTAGGTGGCACAGCGGATAGGGTATCAGGCCTAGAGTCAGGAGGACCTGAGTTCAAATCGGATCTGAGACACTCACTAGCTGTATGACTGTGGCCAAGTCACTTCACTTTGTTTGCCTCAGTTTCCTCACCTGTCAAATAAGCTGGAGAAGGAAATGGAAAACCACTCTAGTATCTCTGTCAAGAAAACCCCAAATGGAATCACAAAGAGTCAGACATTACTGAAAAATGACTGAACAAAAAAAAGCATTGGATTCAGACTCAGAAAATTAACAGACTAGGTGGCCCCTCAGACCCTTTACAACCCCTGTCTGGGAGACAGCATGACACAATGGAAATGGGCCTAGATTCAAATCTTACAAATGTCATTTATTACTTGTACGACCTTGGGTACCTTCTGGTCCTCAGTTTCCTAATCTCCAAAATGGCATGGTTGGACTAAGTGACCCTTAGAGTCCCTTCCAGCTTTGAAATCCTGTGACTCTATGATTTATGTTCTATGTGACCTCAGACAAGCAATTAGCCTCTCTGAGCCTCAGTTTACTAATCTACATAATGGAGACAAATATTATCTACTTCATAGGACTGTTGTACAGATTCAGTGTGAGCATTGACATCAAGCTCCTTGTAATTATCGAGTATCATATAAATGTGAGTTATTATTATTTAGTACCAGATCTAGGATAAGAATAACGATCTTTCCAAGGCCTCCATGGCAACGTGTCTTCAGAGCCTCTTAGAGATCATTCTTCTACCTTCTCAGTCACAAGGATTGGCTGGTTTTCACTGTAGGGGGAATTGGATTTCTCTTCATAGAAGAAGCTAGAGCTGGGGGTGGGAGAGGAAGGGAGAGGATAGGATGGACTCGTGGTGGTGCTTGCGGAAGTCTTTGCCTAGACAAAAGATTCAGAGAATTCTCGTAGCCAGCATTATATGCAACTACAAAGCAATAATAAAACCTAGGCACAATATAAATGTCTTAAATAGGGAATAATTATATGGAATGAAATACCATAATGCAATTAAGGCAGACAGGTTTGGAGAATATAGAAATCTGGAGAGATCTTTATGCGATAATGTGAAATTTCAAAAGGCAGAATCAAAAGAACGGGCTACATACTAACTCTAATCATATAAGGAAATGTAAATTTAAACGAATAGTTAAAGAGCCATAATGGGGATTTAGAGGGAAGGAGAGAGAAAATATAATCTTTTTTTAATTGGGCTGGAAACCTCCAAGAAGAAATTCTTTCTTAAGTGACTGGCAGCTGCTGCCACTTGAAATCTTAAAAGGTGGCCTGGGACATTAAGAGGTTAAGTGATTTGCCCAAGGTCAGCATATTTGAAAGGCCAGACATCAACTCAGGTCTTCCTGATTTTGAAGCCATTAAGACAGGAAGAAAATCACAGGATCTAATATTCTCGTTCTTCCATAACGTTTCTTTGAGAGTTTATAGCTCGAAATTAATTTACTTGGATGCATGTGCTCACTAAATAAGTTTAATCGTTAAATTTCTAATAAGACATTTAATTTAAAAGGTAGCTAGGTAATGCAGTGCATAGAAGGCTGGACCTGGAGCCAGGAAGTTCAGGAGGCAGGGAGTTCAAACCTGGCCCCAGACACTTAGTAGCTATATGACTTTTAAGCTCTGGTTGCTTCAACTATAAAGTGGGGATAATAATGGCACCCACCTCCCAGGGTTGTTGTGAGTATAAGAAGAGGTTAAAATTCGCAAAGCGCTACGCAAACCTTAAAGGGCATCTAGGGGACAAAATGTATAGAGCATCGGGCATGGAGTCAGGAAAACTCATCTTCCTGAGTTCAAGTCTGGCCTCAGACACTTATTAGCTGTGTGACCCTGGGCAAGTCACTTAACCCAGTTTGCCTCAGTTTCCTCATCTGTAAAATAAACTGGAGAAGGAAATGGTAAACTACTCCAATATCTGCCAAGAAAACCCAAAGGGGGTCATGAAGAGTGAGATAGGACTGAAACAACTGAACAATAACACGCAAATCTTAAAGTGATATATAAATGCTAGCTATGATGCTTTTTTTAAAAGAAAAAAAAAGCCTGGTAGACACTTTAGAAAATATCTAGGTAGCCTATTTATTTTACAGATGAAGAAAATAACTCTTAGGAGGGAAGACTGAAGCCTAAGGTCACATAACTAATTTAGAGCCCACTACCCCAATTCCTGATACACTGATGTAAGAAGCAGAAATGGCGTTTAAGTAGAAATTAAATTAAATCTAAATTTAATTAAATTTTAAGTCGGAAAGAAGGATACTCCAGAGCAGCAACCAGGGCAGGACAACTGAGGCATTTTCCTACTATTTCTAGGAGCTATTGGCAGGGTGGAGCCCAGTGACAGAGTGTTAAAAACAGATGTGGGAGCAGGCTAGCTAGCAATGTGGCATAGGGAGAAATTTGGCCATGGAGCTGACTCTTGTCTCATAGAATTCCCCAGATGGTGGGAGAGAAGAGGTCAGAGCCTATGGCTGGAGGGACCTGAGCCTATGAGCAAGAAAGAAATTGGACTACATAGTAACTAAGACCTCTTCTAACTCTTCATATTTTCTCATGATACTTTGAAGTTGTGGGCTGTTGCTTTTTTTTGTGGGATGAAGAAAAGGGGCAGTTGGGTGGTATAGTAGGTAGGCCTAGATTCAAGAAAATCTGAATTCAAATCTGGCCTCAGACACTTACTAGCTGTGTGACCCTGGGCAAGTCACTTGTTTGTCTCAGTTTCCTCATCTGTAAAATGAGCTGGTGAAGGAAATGACAAACCTATCCAATGTCTTTGCCAAGAAAACCAAATCGGGTTACAAAGAGTCAGACATGACTGAACAACACAAAAGGGGTGTTGGCTTAAAGCATTCTTTTCACTCCCTAAAGCATTTGTTTGATGTTGGGGTCACAAATTCCCCCTCTCCCCAACAATCAAGTTTTTTGGTTTCCAGTCATGGAGAAACAACTAACCTTAGTGACTAAGTTATAAAACATATTATGTGAAAATAAGACAGTACCAGATGACAGACTTTCTCTCTACCTCAGTTGACCTCCCCAGTAGTGGTTACATGCTGTCTTGAGGTCTCTGCTTATAGGAGTGGCTCCTGGTCCTGCCTCTTTCTTTGTGTATCATGCCCTGGATATGTTTAATATAATGATTGCCTCAGGTGCAAAAACTCCTACTTATAGTTTAGGGTGAACCTAAATAAATACATTCAAGATAAAACTGTGTTGGAGGCAACTCAATCTTAAAAGAATTGAGTTTCGATTTTTGAGATATTTCTAAGAGAATGTTTCCAAAAGGAAACTAGAGATTGTTTCCATTACTGTAACCCAGGGGGTCAGCAAATTGCTGAGGGAAAAGTAAGAAGGGAACAGGCAGGCTTTTGCACTCTATTTTCTACAACGAACCACATCTTTCCAGTCACACAAATGCCTGAGAGGTATAAAAGCAGGGGATCTCTCTCACAGAAAAGAAATAGGACCACAAGATCATGCTGTAGGTTTGTGATGCTAGGGCTGGAAGAGTCCTTAGAGACACAGTCCAGCCTCTTTATTTTACAGATGAGAATACTGAGGCCCAGAGAGATAAAAGTGGCAGAGATCCTCTGACCCCAAAGCCAACATTCTCCGTATTTGTATCAATGAATCTTAGAGCTGAAAAGGAGGACTTCCCAAATTATCAAGTCAGACGGAGCCTCAGATGCCAATTAGTACAACTTGTTTCTCAATCAAATTCAATTCAATAAGCATTTATTAAGTGCCTTGGGACACATAAAAAGTTTGAGAGACATAGTTTCTGGGTAATTTTATTTCTGGGTAATCATTTTATTAACACTAGCATATAATTAATAAAAGGGGTTAGTGACACTCTCGAATGCCGAAGACCCCTCATGGAACATCCTCAATGCTTATGTGCCTTTTGAAAAGCAGGTGTTCCTGAAGGTGGCAATCAACTCTGACTGATTAACAAGTAAGTAGAAATAATGAATATTATAATGAGAAGTGGACCTATTCTAATGAAGGGTAGGGGATGTAACTTTGATCATGACATTTACTTCCAAATCACCCACAGCCTTGGGCAATCTAGACAAAAGATCTACCCTGCTGCCCAAACCTGCCTGAGTAGAACACAGTGGGCCAGAATTCACCTCAGGTTAAATTCTTTGTAAGATTTTCCAGTTGGATGAGGCAACAATGCCACCTAGATAAGATAGGCTAGGTGGGGTAATTTTTTGGAAAATGTCAGGGTCTCTCCCATAATTTGTTGTTTAATAATCATTCCTCTCAGCCTACTATGCCAAGGAATGTTCAAATTACCAAATAATTGCTCCCATTTCACATGCCAGCAAAGTTATGTTTAAGATTCTACAAGCTAGGCTTTAGCAATACGTGAACCTAGAATTACCAGAGGAGCAGGATGTTTTTGAAAGAGGCAGAGGAACTAGAGACCAAATTGCCAACATTCGCTAGATTGTGGAAAAAGCAAGGGAGTTTCAGAAAAATACCTTTTTCTGCTTCATCTACTACACTAAAGCCTTTCATTGTGTGGATCACAACAAAATGTGGCAAGTCCTCAAAGAGATGTAAGTACCAGATCATCTTACTTGTCTCCTGAGGAACCTGTATGTGGGTCAGGAAGCAACGGTTAGAATTGAACATGGAACAACTGATTGGTTTAAGACTGGAAACAGAGTACAAAGAGGTTTTTATTGTCACCTTATTTACTTAACTTGCATGCAGAGCACATCATGCAAAATACCAGGCTGGATGAATCAAAAACTGAAAGTAAGGTTGCCAGGAAAAACATCAACAATCTCAGATATGCAGATGATACCACACTGATGGCAGAAAGTGAAGAAGAATTGAGAAGCCTCTTAATAGGGGTGAAAAAGGAGAGTGTAAAAGCTGACTTGGAGCTTAAAATCTAAATAAAAAAAATCTAAGATCTTAGCAACTGGTCCCTTCATTTCCTGGCAAATAGAGGGAGAAGAAATAGAAACAGTGTCAGATTTTATATTCTTGAGCTCAAAGATCAATGTTGGATAGAGACTGCAGCCATGAAATTAAAAGATGTTTCCTCCTTGGAAGGAAAGCTATGGCAAATCTTGACAGCATAATAAAAAGCAGAGACAAAACTTTGCTGACAAAAGTCCATGTAGTCAAAGTGATGGTTTTTCCAGGAGCAATCTATGGCTGTGAGAGTTGAAGTATAAGGAGAGCTGAGCACTGCAGAATTGACACTTTATATTGTGGTGCTGGAGAAGACTTTTGAGAGTCCTTCGGACAGCAAGGAGATCAAATCAGTCAATACTTAAAGAAATTAATTCAATCTATTCACTGGAGGGTCAGATACTGAAGTTGAGGCTTAAGTAATTTGTCCATGTAAAGAGAAGACAGGACTCATTGGGAAGGACCTTGATGTGGGAAAAGATTGAAAGCAAAGGAAAAGGGGACAGCAGACGATGAGATGGATGGTGTCATAGAAACAATGAACATGAATGTGAACTTGGACAGACTTTGAGGGATAGCGAAGGATAGAAGGGCCCAGTGTACTATGGTCCATGGGGTCATGAAGAGTCAGACACAAATGACACTCAGTAACAACGTGTTCCAGGTACTGTGCTAAGTACTAAGAATACAAAAAGAGGCCAAAAAAAGAAAGTCCCTGCCCTCAAGAAGCATATAGTCTAATGAATTAGTATCCCCTATACAACATCCCTAACAAATAGTTATTTGCCTTCCTCTTGATGGTCATCAATGAAAGAGACTCTGTACCTCCTGAAGCAGCCCATTTTAATTTTGGACTACTTTATTAGAATGTTTTTCCTTATCTAATCGTTGTGTACCCATTCCTTCTCCCTAAAGGGCCACTCTCCTCTGGACTCAGAATGTAGTTCGAACTCAGTTCAGTCCCAAGGGAACCAGGCCTCTAATGAGAGGAGTTATGGTCACTTTCTTCCCTCATTCTTGATTCACCTTGCCAAACCCCAGTCCAATCACTCTGGGGGAAATTATTTAAAACTTAGGTTTAAAGTTATGGTTAAAATCTCCCAAAAGAAGTTAAAGGTTCACAATGAACAATATAAATCAGGTATGGGGCATGCTAGGAGGTGCATGGAGTACTTACTGGGCCTGGAGTCAGGAAGACTCATCTTCCTGAGTTCAAATCTGGCCTCAGACACTTACTAGCTGTGTGACCCTGAGCAAGTCACTTAACCCCGTCGGCCTCAATTTCCTCATCTGTAAAATGAGCTGGAGAAGGAAATGGCAAATCACTCTAGTATTTTTGCCAAGAAAACCCCAAATGGGGTCATGAAGAGTCAGACACAACCGAAATGACTGAGCAACAACAGAGAGTGTATCTATTTCCTGTACACAAAGGAAATTCTAATGAGCACAAAAGACTCACAGTGCATGTTAATAAAACGAAATAAAACAAGATTGGCTAACTTAATTTATAACTATTATTATATTCTCTCTGAAGGTTAACACTTTAAAACCTCATTAGAATATAAAGCAATTGGCAGGATTGCTGATTGGGTATTTTACATTCTACCTCAGCTCTGTGTTATACAAACAACTCCCAGTCATGTCTTCTGATAAAACAATCCAAGCTTGGTTCTTTCTTCTTATCACTTGTCATCTTCTTCAAGAGTTTCTGGTAGTTGACAGGTGTTTCTTTCCTAACCACCAATCCAAAGAGACCTAGGATCTCCAGACCACTCAACCTCACAAGATCACCTCTAAGCCAGGACATATCCATCTCAGTATAACAAGTCAGGCTATTACACGTGCCCCTTGGGCAGGGCTGCAGGGGTACTCTAAGGGGTTTGGGGGTGTTTCCTCTCTAATGTCATTGGTTTGAGCCTTCACCAGCTCTGTTCTCCCCATTGTTAGGTGTCAGTAACTAGCACTGTTCCCTCAGCTACTTCACATCAATTAGCTTTTAGAAAAAGATATTTACTTTGAACATATAACATTATCAAAAAACATAAGCATTCCCCCCATCCCATCGCAATAACTTGGGAATGAATTTTTCCCTGTACTGCCTTTGCCTCTGGGAAAAACTGGGATCACTCTTACACAAATTCTGTATAACTTTGGTTCTACCAATTTTATGGTCCACCTGGTCCACCAACTACAGAAGGACCTGAGTTCAAATCCAGCCTCAGACACTTACTAGCTGTATAACCCTGGGCAAGTCACTTAACCCTGATTACCTTCCCCTCCCCCCCAAAAAAATGTTAAAATATCAGCTAGACATTTTTCCTCCTTTTAACTTCTGTGGTCCCTTTGTTTTCTATAGCCGAGCCATTAGTATAAGATGACCTAAGTCTCTGATTGGTAAGGGTAAGGAAGGCAAAGAAGTTAAAATTTTCAATTTTAAAAAGAAGAGCCTCTAAGTCACCAACCTAAAGCTTCATCACCAGGTCTTCCTGGCAAAGTACAAGGTGATAGATGCGGCATCCAGTTGGCTCTTAAGGCTGAGAAGATAAGACTGGAAAAAAAATTTTGTTCTGTGTTCTCAGGTAAAAGAAGGGGGTTTGATTAAAAGTTTATTTTTAAAAGGATTTGATTTAGAAGTTTGAATTTTAAAGTAAAGCCTAGTTGACATTTTTTAAAAATGAAGTTCAGTTAAACTTTAGGTTTTTATTTTGATGAATAAATAGGTATTACATAATGATGAAAATAAAATAATGATGAATAAAAATAACTTTAAGACTGAGAATTTGATAAATGTTTACCTTTAAAGAAATTTAAAAGGAAAAGCACCCTAAGAGATGTGCTATGAAAACCAATGGTAGCGACACGGATGAGGGACATACTTCACCCCCTCCCACAAGACAACTGCTGTCCGGTAGCTCGGCATCAAGATCCTAGGCAGTCTGCCTTCGATCCCTCGTTTCCAATGCAGTGATACTCCTCTCTTAGGACCAATCCCTCTGCCCACATCCCTTCTCTGCATTTGGGCAGACTGGGCTGCGGTGTTCTTCCTTCTCCCCTCCTCCTATTGAACTGAATTTTGTCACAGGACAGTTACAAGGCACCTCTCTATCCTGGTTCTTAATGGTTAAATGTTTTCCTTTCTAAGTACCCATAGGCAATCCCTTTAATAAATCATTCTTTAATTTTGCTGAAGACTTGCTTCTCGGTGATCTGTAGTTTCCAGAACTACCTTTTTCTCTCTTTTTAAAAATTAGGACAACATGTTTCCTTCTTTTAGTATCTCTCCCGTGGTTGGATATTCCTCAGAGATATCTGACAGATCTTCAGCAATCACATGAAAAAGTTTTTTTTTTTTTGCTACCCTGGGGGTGTATTTCATCTGAAACAAGAGACTTAAACCTATTGAAAGAAGCATTGTGCTGTGGTACTATCTCCTCACTAATCTTGGGCTTCAATTCCCTCTTAGCCACGTCTGTTCTATATACATATGACAAAAGACATATAACACATGGGATAAGTAAAGAACTGGTTTCTTTTCTTCTCTGATCAGGGATGTTTCTGTCTTCATAATTAGTCTTTGATACTTTCCAGACCTTCATTATAGGCAGATGTCCCTTTGAACCTAAAGGGGACTAACTGCCACAACTAAAGCTGGGAAGACTCTGCCACCACAGATAGATGAATCTTATGGGAAGCCAAGCTTTCCCCCAACCCTGCTTTAATGTTATGGTCTAATATGCCAGACCCTCTCCTTGATGGGGGA
>CM053624.1:164729359-164822111 GCA_028646595.1 Phalanger gymnotis | reverse complement strand
GGAAGGAAGGAAGGAAGGAAGGAAGGAAGGAAGGAAGGAAGGAAGGAAGAAAGGAGGGAAGGAAGGAAGGAGGGAAGGAAGGAAGGAAGGAAGGAAGAAAGAAAGGAAGGAAGGAAGGGAAGAAAGGGAGGGAGGGGAGAAAGGAAGAAAGGAGGGAAGGAAAGAAGGGAGGGAGAGAGAAAGGAAAGAAGGAAGGAAGGAAGGAAGGAGGGAGGGAAGGAAAGAAGGAAGGAAGGATTTGTTAAGTGCCTACTATGTGCCAGTCCCTGTGCTAAGTGCTATAGAAATAGTAATTCGTTTGATCCTCACAACAAGCCTGGTAGGCAGGTGCTATCATTATTCCCATTTCACAGTTAGGAAACTGAGGCAAACAGGGGGTGGGGGTATAGGACGAAAGAAAAAGGAAGAAAAATCTCTGATTCTCTCCGTACGGCTGTAAGCCAAAGCAGACTGGTTAGAGGAAGCTACTTCTGGAGAGGCAATGTGGTATGACAGATAGACAACCAGCCTCAGAGTCAAGATCTGGGTTCAAGTCTTGGCTTCTGATATACGCTGACCACACAAATCTGGGCAAGTCACCTGCCAGTGCTCTATGTATGACTATGAATTACAAAGAAGAGACAGATCTACATTGGTAGAAGTTCCTCACTGGGAGCTCCCTACGCCAGAAAAATAACAGGTCCCGATGTGCTCCCTCTAGAAGCAGCTAGGAAGTACAGTGAATAGAGTGTAGACCTGGAGTCAGGAAGACCTTCTTCAGCTGTAAAGTGGTGTTCATAACAGCACCTGCTTCATAGGGTTGCTGTAAGTCTCAAATGAACTAATTTTTATAAAGCACTTAGCGCAGTGTCAGGTACACAGTAGGTACTTAATAAGTGCACATTTCCTTCCTCTCTTCTTCGCCCTCCCCCCAAAGGGAACCTAGTTGATTGTAGTTCCCACATCTTCACTGGAGGCCACCCAACTGGGCATGGGAGGGGAAGAATAGGGCTTCCAGCAGATTTCATTCTCCTCACACTTTTTGAGGTATATGCAATGGCTGAACCCTGGCTGCAGAGGGAGACCATGGAATGTGTATCAGGGATTCCTCTATAGCAGGTCAGATGTTGACATTCACCAGTTCAACTTTCCCTAAGGAATTGGAAGAAAGATCAGGGCCCTCCAGATAAGGTGGCCAGTGTCGGATTTCCCTTCAGACATTAGGATACATGGTTGTTGCAACCCTGGTGGAGAGAGAGGGAAGAAAGGGGGAGCCACAGTTCCTGCCTCCCCTCGTCTCAACTCCTACACTTGTGCTGGCTGCCAATGGAAACTCATTCACACCTGCCTGAGGGACCAGCACCTGGAGGACAGCAGGTGGCTGCATGTGGGATTTATCCCCTAAGCGTCAGTGGCCAACGGCATCTTAGGCATAACAAAGCATTCTTTCCCGTGGCACAACTAGTACCTTTGGGTTCTGGCCAAAATAATGGAAAGGGCCCATTCCTTGCCTGAGAACTACAAAATGTATTCATACCTCTGAGCCCTACCCATGGTAATCCTGAAATTAAATGGGTTTGTGGATAGTATTCTCCTCATAGAATTAATGGACTACTACAATAGCCTTCCAAATGGCCTCCTGCCTCAAGTCTCTCCCCACACCCATCCATCTTTTGGTCAGCTGGCAAGGTGACTTTAGAATCACAAAGCAGAGGTGACCCTCTGTCACTTTTAGGATCAAATACAAAGTCCTCTGATTGAATGGTGTTAGGAAAAGGCCGTGGGAGTATTGTTCTGTTGGATGAAATAAAGCTTTAACCAAATTTTATCCTGCGTTCTAGAGCTATGTTTTAACATTGTGAAATTTCATTTATTGTTTGAAAATATGATAAATTCTAGACTGAAAATGACTTGTGAGAGAAATTTTCAGACTTATGGAATAACTACCTATATCCTTTCTCTCTCTAAGTAGAAATGTTTAGATTAGAATAGATTAGATTAGAATGATATAGATCAGAATAATCTAAATTAATTAAATTGTTTCTGGCAGGTTTATGCCTAAATTAAAAAAAAATAAAACCCTCTGATTCCCATTTAATATAACTTGGCCTCTTTCTACCTTTCCAGCCTTCTCAAATTTATTTCCTTCCATGAACTCTTTGATTCCGCTATTATTCTTATTCAGTCATTTTTTAGTTGTATCCAACTCTTCGTGACCCACTTTGGGGTTTTCTTGGCAAAGATACTGGTGCAGTTTGCTGTTTCCTTTTCCAGCTCATTTTACAGATGAGAAAACTGAGGCAAACAGGGTAGCTAACTAACCTACCAAGGGTAGCTCAGCTAGTAAGTGTCTGAGGCTGCATTTGAACTCAGGTCTTCCTGACTCCAGGCCTGGGGTTCTATGCACCGTGCCATCTAGAGGCCTGGCTTACAGTAGACACTTAATAAAGGCTTGTTGACTGACTGACTCATAGGGTACTTACTACCTATCTCACAGGGTTATTGGGAGGAAAGTACTTGGCAATAAACTTTAAAAAGCTATATAAATGTGACATAATTTATTACTTCTCACAGATAAGTGGAAAGAAAGAAAACAGAAGCTCTGGGAACCAACTCACTGGTCTTTGTGGTTGTAAGGAATTATATACTTAATGTTTCTTTTATCAGACCGACCAGAAGACACATTAGTTCAAAGGAAAAGACAGTTAATTAAACAGATAGGTTTTATGGAACCAGGAAAGCATCTAAGGACTCTCTGTCATTGTTTCTGGCTGAATTAGCAGAACCTCCCAGGAGATGGGTTTGGCCCAGTCTCTCAGGGCCTGCTCAACCTCTGGGTGCCCAAGCCTTGGGGCTGCTTGAGTAGAACCCATGTTTATGATTTTCCATGTTAGCAGGTGTTAATCTAAGCTCTAAAGGAAAAAGACGGAAGACCCAAAGGTAGTTTTCCTGCCCCTGTGAAAAAGGTTATCAGCCCAATAAATTCGTGCCATTGCCCACACACCTAATAATGCCATCGTGTTTATTTGGCTTAGGGCAGCAAACATTAAAAAAAAACTCCACTGCCACGTGAAGTGCATGGAAGGAAGGGGAAGGAGGAAGGGAAAAAAGGAAGAAGAAAAGTAAAAAAGAAAGAAGTAGATAGTAAGCACCTACTATGCTTGCTGGTGCGGTGCTAAAACGCTTTACAAATACCACCTCCTTTGAACCTCATAATAACCCTTCAAGATAGGTGCTAATATTATCATCACTGTTTACAGTGAAAGAAAGTGAGACAGACAGTGCTTAAGTGACTTGGCCTGGATCACACAGCCAGGAAGTGTCTGAGGTCAAATTCGAACTTGTCTCTTCCTGATTCCAGACCCAGCACTCTCTCCAGCAGGAATGGATATGAGGGCATAGAGTCCAGTAATCCCAGTGTATTGTCCATCTGTGTATGCTGTCACTAACTTTTCTAAGGTTAATTCTATTTTGTGTGTGAGAGTATCTCCCCTTGGTTTTGTGTACTGTCTGTGCAGCTATGGATATTACTGTTCATGAGACACAGCTTAGCCTTATGGGTAGAGTCCTGGGCTTGGAGTCAGGGAGATCTCAATTTGAATCCTGATGCAAGATACTTGGTAGTTGTGAAGTTGACAAAGTCAATAAAGCAATCGACAAGCAAGTTATTATCTTGATAACGCCAAGTACGGTGCTGGGCACTAGGTGTTCCCGGCCCTCAAGAATTGTGTGCCATATTGGGGGACACACCAATTATGTGTATAAGCATATGTAGAATAAAGGCAAAATAAATGCAAGGTAGTTTAGGCAAGGCTCTAGTAGTTGGGGAGGATGCGCCAATGATTTGTGAAGCAGGTGGGCCTTAAGCTGAATCTCCAAGAGACAAGAGTGCAAAAAGTAGAGATGAAGAGGGAGTGCATTACAGGCATGGTGGGGTGGGGGGTGGCCCAGCCTGTGCAAAAGTAGGAAGATGGGAGATAAAATGACTGTGTGACGAGCCGAAAGAGGGCAGTTGGGCTGGATTTTAGAGTACAAGATGGGGACTTATGTATGAGCAGGCTATAAAGGAAGGTTGGGAGCAGGGTTGAAAGGGCTTTATAGCACCCAGCCCTAAGACCTGAGTTCTAATCCATCCTTACTAGCTGTGTGACCCTGGGCAAGTCACCTAACCCCCAATTACCTCAAAAAAGCAGGGGGCACGTTAAAAGCCAAACAGTGCTTTATATTTTTATTCTAGAGGTAGTAGGGAGTCACTGAAATTTATTGACTAAGGGCAAAATATGGTCAGACCTGAGCTTCAGGAAAATCACTTTAGCGGCCATGTGGAGGATGGATAGAAGTGGGGAGAAGCTTAAGGCCCAGTTCTGTTTTGGCAGGAGGAGGGCGGAGGGCATGATGATGAGTTCTATTTTGAACATACTGAGTTTGAATATCTGTAGGATATTCAGTTTGAAATGTCTGGCGGTATATAAGTGGAGCCCAAGAGAGAAGCTAGGGGTTGGATCTATGGAGCTGGGAGTCATGTGTATAGACATGACAAATGAACGCATGGTAGATAATGCGATCACTAAATGAGAGAGGGTAGAAAGATTCTTTGGGCAGAGCCTTGGTGAACAGCAACAATGAGGAGGCATAATTTGGATGATGAGCCAACATGGGAGACTGAAAAGGAACGGTCAGACAGGTAGGATTGCCAGGAGAGGCAGCGTCATAAAAACACAGAGAAGAGAGAGGACTCAGGAGGTGAGTGGTGAATAGAGGTCAAGAAGGATGAGGCCTAAGAAAATCGGCCATGAGATTTGTCAAGAAAAAGATTATTGGTAACTTTGCAGGGACGAGTTTCAGTTAAGTGATGAGATCAGAAGGTGGATGGCAAAGGCTTGAGAAATGAAGGTAGAAGAGAAAGTAGAGGAGATGAAAGTAGACAGTTTTTTCTAGGAGTTTGAGGAAGGGAAAAGATACATAGGGTGATAACTTGAGAGGACGGTAGGGGCTAGTGATGGGTTTTTCTGTTTGTTTTTGTTTTGAGAAATAGAGGAGATTTAAGGATGCTGAAGCCAGTGTGGAAGGAATCAATACGTAAGGAGATACCCAAGACTACAGTGGGGACTGATTGAGGAAGCCATTGGTGAGATCAAAGGCACATGTAGAAAGGTTGGACCTTGGCAAGGAGAGGAGCCTCCTCTATCAGAATTTGATGTGGTAAGGGCAACATTTTCTTTTTCTTTTTTTCTTTCTTTCTTTTTCTTTTATTTATATTTATTTTTAGTTTTCACCATTCACTTCCGTAAAATTTTTAGCTCCAAAATTTCTCCCTGTCCCTCCCCTACCCCTGCCCCAAGACAACATGCAATCTGATATAGGCTTTACATATACATTCATATTAAATATATTTTCACATTAGTCATGTTGTAAAGATGAATTAGAGCCAATGGAAGAAACCACGAGAAAGAAGACACAAAAAGAAAAAAGAGAGAGCGCTTAAATAGTATGCTTCCATCTTCATTTAGTTGTTTTTTGGATATGGACAGCATTTTCCATCATGAGTCATTTGCAATTGTCTTAGATTCTTGTATTGCTAAGCAGAGATAAGTCTATCAGAGTTAGTCATTGCACAATGTTGCTATTACTGTGTAAAATGTTCTTGTTCTGCTTGCTTCATTTCGCATCAGTTCATGTAAGTCTTTCCAGGTTTTTCTGAAGTCTACCTGCTCATTATTTCTTATAGCACAATAGTACTCCATTACATTCATATTCCACAACTTGTTTAGCCATTCCCCAACTGGTGGGCATCCCCTCAATTTCCAATTCTTGGCCACCACAAAAAGAGCTGCTATAAATATTTTTGTACGTGTGAGTCCCTTTTGCCACATTTCCTAGGGCCCAGCCCTGAGCTCACTTTTCCTAAGGTCATACAAAACACAGGCTAAACTAATTTTCTCCTAGAAAGTATTGAAACTATTCTCAAAATTTGATTGGCTCTAGTAGCTTAAGTACAAAAACATCCAGGACACAAGGTGGGGGCTATGGGCTATGACCACATACTATCAAGATGACCAGCACAGAAGACTTTCTATCAGCTGAATCAAGGATCTATCCTGAATGAAAACCCTACTGTCAATGTCCTTCCTCTGTTAAAAACCTCCTTTTGTTAACTGTTATATGGACTTAAACAACCAGGAGGCCAATCTGAGTCAAGCTTAGCCTCCAACACTGGAGGAAAGGAAGAAAGAGTACCAGATGACGTCTAGGAGTTTTGAGATGAAAGGAATAGGGAGCTCATTGAGAATGGCCACATTTTTTCAATTAAGTATGGCATTTAAAAGTGGGTATGGGGAGATAGGAGAAGTTTGTGGGGTGAAGAGAAGATTTGGAATAGCTTCTGTGGGAAATACGATAGGGAATCATTCAAGAATCAATTAAAAGGATCACCTTGCCTTGTGAAGGCCATAAATTTGTTGTGACTTCCTCCAGCTCCATTCAGCATCAGATGAGTAGGAGCAGAGGGGGTGAATGGTGGGACTAATTCACAGATGGCATTTGTCAAGGAGGCAGGAGATTCCAGAGAAGAGGACAATATGAAGTTGGACTGGGTAACTGTAGGGTAGAGATTGGAAAGGGGGAAAAGTGAAGTCAGAGCAAGAGTAATGGTCTCATGAAGCACTGCCAGACAGAAGGTATGATGAGGACGAAGAGCGGGTGTGGGAAGGGTAAGGAATAGGGAGGGGTAGAATAATAGGAAGTTATGGTGGGGTTTTGTTCTTGGAAATGGATGAATATCTCTGGGTGAGGCTGAGGCCAAGTAAACGAGGGGATCATGGGACTTGGGAGGATGGAGGAACAGGGAGCTATTTAACTTCCCTATAAAATGGGAACAATGATGGCAACCAGTCACTAGTTGTGATGATCAAGTGGGTTAATGTATGTAAAATATGCTGTAAACCCTAAAATACTATATATATGTGAAAAGCTATTATTATGGGTTCACACACACACACACGCACGCACGCACGCGTCCTTCTCCTGCTGGAGAAGGAAATAGCAAACCACTTAAGTATCTTTGACAAGGGGAGAGATGAAGGGACGGGATGAGGAGGCACATGGTAGAGAAAGTCTGAAGAGTCGGGAGTGCATCCTGGACAGAAACGAAGCCATGATTGGCCTGGATATTCTCCTTAAAACGGAGGTTCTGGAAGGAACCGGCCAATCTGAGGGAGAGGCCACAGGGATGCAGTGTGTGAAGTCAAGAAGCCTGCCTTCTATAGAAAAGTGCCGGGCTTTTTGACTCAGTCCATTTAAGTACTTCTAGATAATAGTACAGACTCCCAGCTGTGGCCAAGAGCTTCATTTACCCCCTGAAGATTTTTACTTCCCTGCATCCTGATTTCTTTCAGACGCGGCTGAAATTCTTTCATCATTTTCCGCTATTCAGAAGAACACGGCGATTAACATAATTACAGTCACATAAATATGGAGATGCATGATGGAGAACAGAACTCCACCCTGAGGGCAATGGAGATTCACATCCTTGACCAAGAGCCTTTGTTGAGTTTAAGGAGTCATGGTCTATGTAACCCGCTCCCCACTCGCTGACATCTCTTTCTCCTACAGGGCCAAAGACTAGTTGTTCCACCATTCATCCTGACGCAAGCCAGGGACGTCAGAGCTCTTGCCAACAGACTAATCGGGATAGAAAACAGGACTTTGAAAATGTGTCCTTGTGAATCAGTTTCCTCACAGGTTTGAGAATCTGGAGTAATTTCCTACTTTCCTTGAGATAGAGAACTGTTGTACCATTCAGTCCTTCTGTCAACTCCATGGACCAAGGCCCAATGGAGGCAATCATCTTTTACTAGGCCCATGGGAGGAGACAGCAGAAATAAAAACCAGTTTCTGCTATTAAAAGGAGAGACTAGGATGGAAGAAGTTCCAGTTCACTTCAAGTATTTCCATTTCATAGACTGAGCCTTGCTTTGAGATATCAAAGAAAGCAGGAACGGGGCAAATATCGCAAACATACTGATGTGGGTGGGGCTCAAAATAAGGAGAGACAACTGCACTGCATTTTTAGAGGCAGCAGCATATTGTGTCGCACAACCCAAAATGTAATTTGGGGCCCCTCATTTCAAAGTGTGGGACTCCTGGAAGTGGGTCAGTTTTAGGTTACCTTTTATGCAAAATCACAAGTCACAAGCCCCCACCAAGGTTTCTTTTTTCAAGACCAACTGGAGGGCACAGTTTCAAAACTGTCCAAAAAGACATTTAATGAAAATGAATAATGAAGGGCATCCATCCCCGTTTCTTAACCATGCAGGAGAGACCTGGCCCTACATCCCAGCTTGTACGCTTACGAGCTCTGTGGTCATGGACTTAATCTCTTTGATTCTGTCTCCTTGTTACTAAAATAGGGATAATAATACCTGCTCTAACTCTCTCACAGGGTTATCATGAGGATAGTGCTTTGTAAACCTTAATGCTCTAAAGAAACATGAGCCATCATTATAAGGTTGAATCACCCTGGCTTTACAAGTAGGAATGATTGGACAGACCCAGGAAGGGACTCAGATAGCTGAGTTAGCAATTATATGGGAGGAGTGATAGGTTGGCCCCTCACTGGCATGCTAAATTGTGGTCACATGTTCTGAGGCCCAGGGACTCCCAGTTCTTCCAGGCAGATCTTTGCATTGTGTACAGAGATAGAGATCACTCACCCAGACAGCCTTGGCATGGTGCTCTTTGTTAATGCTGGCCAAACGCTTTGAAACCCAGAGGCATCAGGAATGGCTGTGAATTGGAACTCCCCGGGAACCCAGAAACAATAGACCTTTTCTGCTTCACAGCTTCTCACAGGAAGCTAATTGCAAGGAATAAAATCAAAACATATGGGACAAGTTCCCTGTTTCCAGGATCTACCCTCCCCCTCCTTCTCTGTTCCCATCATTTATCACAGTGATGAAAAATAAGTATAGAATTACAGAATTTGGGAGCTGGAAGGGAGCTCAAAGATTTTCTAGTCCAACTCTCATTTTTACAGATGAGGAAACTGAGGGTCAGAAAAATTGAGTGACTTATAGTCTACACAATGGAGTAAGAAGTAGACCATAGAATTCCTGGTTCCTAGGCCAGTGTTCTTCCCACTATACCCTTACCCTTAAGAATCCTTGCAATTTTTTTTCCATCTTTGGGAGGGGAGAGGCAAGACTATCTCCTACCTCTGAACTTGTAAAATCTTTGAATGGGCCTTTGTATATGCCTACCCAGCTTACCTGTGATCCTCTAGGGCTACTCAATAGGTTTCTCTGTAGTGGGGAGCTTATGCAACCTCCCCAACCAGGACATTTTCCCCAGATTGGCTCTTTACTTCCTACTAGGGGTCCTTAACCTGGGCTCTGTGCACCTGGTTTTCCCTTAATATTTTTGTTAACTGTATTTCAATATAATTGGTTTTCTTTGTGATTCTTTGTATTTTATTTTGTACATTAAAAACATTATTCTAACAAGTAGTCCATAGATTTTACCAGATTTAACCACTCTTTCCTGGTTCTCCTACTTGTCCAACCAAGCCTTTTCAGTCTCCTTTGATGGCTCTTCATTCAGGTTACACCTGCTAACTCTAAATGCGTCCTTTCCTCTTCTCCCTACTATCTCACTTGGTGACCTCAGCAGCTCCCATGGATTTAACACCTCTAGGCAGTTGATGTTCAGATCTGCTATCCAGCCCCAAAATCTCTTCTTTCTTCCAGTCTCACATCTCCAATGGTTTATTGGATATTTCAAAGTGGATGCCCTGTAGACACCTTAAACACAATATATGCAAAACTGAATTCATTGTCTTCCCCCAAGCCATCCCTTCTTTCTAACTTCTCTCTCACTGTAGAGGGTACCACCAACCTCCCACTCACCCAGGGACTCGACCTTTGACTCCTCACTGTCTCTCACCCCTTAGATTCAACCTGTTTCTAAGTCTTGTCAATTCTACCTTCCTAACATCTCTAGTGTCTGTCTCCTGTCCTCTGACACTGCCACCCTGCTGCAAACCCTCATCACCTCTTCTTCTAGACTATTGTAATAGCTTTCTGGTTGGTCTCCTTTCCTCGAGTCTCTCCCCACTCCAGTCCATCCTTACTCTGCTGCCAGAGTGATCGTCCTAAAGTACAAGTCACCGCCCTGCTCAGCCAACTCCAGTGACTACCTATGACCCCCAGGATCAAATATAAAATTGTCTGGTCTTTAAAACCCTTCACATCCTGGCATCTTCTCAACATTCCATTCTTCTTAAACTTCATTCTATTCCACTTGCTCCATAACCCAATGACACTCACCACCTTGCTGTTCTTTGCACCTAACACTCCATCTCCTGACTTTGTGCATTTCCATTGGACTCCTGCCCGTGCCTGGAATGCTCTTCCTCCTTGTCTCTGCCTCCTGGCTTTCCTGGATACCTTCAAGGTTCAGCTCAAATACAACCTTCTGGATGAGTCCTTTCCTTGTTTTCCGAATGATAGTGCCTTCTTTCTGAGGTCACCTCCAATTTAGCATATATGTATCTGGTTTGCATGCTGTCTTGCCCATTAGAAGGTGAGCTTCTTGAGGACAGGGACAATTTTTTCCTTTCATTGCATCTTCTGTGCTTAGCATGATACCTAGCACGTAGTAGGCCCTTAAAAAACACTTGTGAATTTGACTTAAAGGGGTCAATGATGCATAAATAGTTAAGAACCCCTATCCTGGACCAGCTTAAGAATACAGTCCTTTTCTCCTCTCCAACACCTAGGAATGGGGAAATGGAACAAGAGAGGAGCCCATGGGGCTGGAGGTGGGAGAGCCATATTCTATCTCTATAAATCTCAGCCTCTGGAAGGGCGAGTATCTTCAGAGGAAGCCAGACAATGATTCTGGGAGTCTATGATAATAATGACACATACACATACACCAAGGTATTGTTGGATAATGGATAGAAAGCTGGCTTCAGAGTCAGTAGAGCTGTGTTCAAGTCCCTCCTTTGACAAATATTGCCTGTGAGATCCTGGGCAAGTCACTTTCTAGTGCCCTAGGAAGACTATAAATTGCAGAGCCAGTGGTGACCAGCATCAACAGGGAGAATAAGAATTTATATAGTGCCTAGTATGTGTCAGGGAGGCAGCCACGTGGCAAAGTGGATAGAGCACTGATTCAGGAAGACTCATCTTCCTGAGTTCAAATCTGGCCTCAGATACGTACTAGCTGTGTGACCTTGGGAAGGTCACTTAACCCTGTTTGCTTCAGTTTCCTCATCTGGAAAATGAGCTGGAGAAGGAAATGGCAAACACTCCAGTATCTTTGCCAAAAATCACAAATGGGGTCCCAAAGGGACAGATGCCACTGAGCCACAACAACAAATGTGTCAGACTCTGCGCTAAGTACTTTAAAAACAAAAACCAAATATGATCACATTTGATCCTCAGAACAACCCTTGGAGGTAGGTATTATTAGGATCCCCATAGTTAATAAGGACCAGATGGAATCCTAATAAAGCTGCCCCCAGCCCCAATATTCTAGCTTCCTCAGAGGCCCCACTGTCCCTACCTAGCCACTGACCCCACCCCCACCCCGACTCCATATCCTAACTTCTTCATATATGCCTCATTGCTTACTAGAACAACAGGTGTGTCCATGAACTCATAATTCTTCCAGAAACAGCAGGTGTGTCCATGTGATGGGATCCCAGGCACTGCATCTAGCTAACTACTGCCCCCAGACCCATTTTTCATATTTCCCACAGAAACAGTGTGTCCATGCACTCAACCACAACCACATCCATCTAGTCTCAGACAGGTCCACAATACTCAGCCAATCAGAAAGCAGCAGCACCAGGATGCCCAAGCAGGACGTGGACCCCAAAACAATAGAAGGGACTTTCCTTAAGTAAGCACCTGTGGAGTAATAGCAAAAGCTGTCCCTTAGGTGAACTTGTGGTGTAGAGAGACTTATTGTAATATCCTCCAAATAGGTTTTTCTGTATGCATTGTGGGTAGTCACATGCACGGTTCCACGGCTGGGACCCCTCCCCTATTACCTAATCCCTTAACAAACCCTCTTCCCTTTTTAATATCCATAATTTCTGTTATGTAATTGCATTTTTACCCTATAAAAGTCCATCTTGCTTTCTCTCAAGTTTTTGGTTCCTCTTGGAACTTAGCCCACTCCATGAGAGGCATCGATCTCAATATACGCCTATACTTGGATTAGAAGTGGTCTGACTCTGAATTCTTTGAGACGGTTCCACCACAACACATCACGAAACCGTGACGTTTTTGGCATCCCTGGGTGGGCACAATTCTAAACCTCAGTGTATCCACTGTGCCACCTAGCTGAGGGAACTGAGGCCCAAAGAGGGCTAACAACTTGACCAGGGTTACGCTGCTAGGATGCGTCAGAGGAGGGATTCAAACCCAAATCTTCCTGAGCTCTATCTCTTGCTCAACCTAGCTGCCTCTCATGAATCCAAAACCTCTGCTTTCTTTAAGCCCCACCTCCTCTGTGAAGCCTTCCCAGATGTCCAAAAGCTTGTAATTTCTTGGCACAGCTTTCTGTTGTTGTCTTGTCACTATTCAATTTTTTCCAGTGTCTCCCTAACTAGATTGTAATGTTCCTTGAGTGTGGAGATGAAGTCCTATTTGTCTTTGTACACCCTGCCTTCCACAATCTCAACTCAGTGAATGTTACTGAAAGATAAATGGATGGATGAATAATGAATGAATGTCAACAAACACTTATTAAAAACATCATAGGAGATACAAAAGCTCCCTAAACACCGAAGTATTAAATAACACTGTCCCAGTGGCCAAAACTTTCCCAAGTGAAATCCTAAACTAGAAAGAGAATAAATGGCTGCAAACAGCCAGATTGGCAGTATGGAAGTCAATGGGCCCCTCAGAGAGAATGGAGGTTTCTACATCAGACCTCCAGAACAGGATTTTTCAGCACAGTCACAAAAACAACATTATTTTGATGTTGCTTCCTTCTAGCTGGGCCATGGAGGCAAAATGGCTGGCGGGAGATGGGGTATCTGGGCCAGATGAGATGAGGATGGTGATTCTGGCCTAGAACTGCCATGCTTGGCATATAGGTCATCTGAGCTTACTGAGCCAAGCCAAGGGCTGTCCTTATCTAAGTCATAGGCCTTCCTTTTTAGACTCTACACACACTGCGCTAATGGAATGAGAAGGACAGAAAGCTCTTGCCCTTGGAAAGATAACCCCGTTTCCCATGGTGCCAGATAGACAGGTTTTTACCTCTCTCTGGATCTCCCCCAGACATTTTAATTTCCTGTCTCTTCACCTTCCCCTTCTAGCTGCCTTGGCCTCCTTCAAGACTTGCTCTAACTCTACCTTCTAAGGGAGGTCTTTCTAGGCCTGCCACTGAGAGTGCCTTCCATCTGAAATTATGGTCCATTTCTCCTGTACCTATCAGTGGTTTATATGTTGTTTCTTCCATTAGAATATGAATGCCCTGGGGACAGGGACCATGCTTTTACCTTTTTTTTTTTTTTTAGTGTCTCCAGCACTAAGGATAGTGCCTGGAGCCTAAGAAGTGCTTAATAAAAAAAAAAATGCTTGTTGACTGACTGTCTGGGGTTGAAATTGAGTAGATATATCTCAGTCTGGAGATAATTTAGAAATGGGTTTCTGCCTTTTTGACTTCCAATCAATCCGTCAGTTGACAAGCTACTTTTTGGGGTGGGTGGTGCAGAGGAAAGAAAGGATGAGGATAGGATGATGACATCAGATTTAGCGCTGAGCAGAGCTTACTGTCCAGAATCTGCTGCTCTCATCCTGTGTCCTTAAACAATATCTCTCTGTCTTAGATCCCTGTCAGTGATACAGGAATGAAGTAGGAGGATGGGAGCCAGGCCCAAAGGCAAAGTTTAAAGTGAGCCTGCCAATTTACTCTGAGCTGGAGGTGGTTTTTTAAAAATTTGATTTTATTTTTAATTTATGGAATAAAACAAGCATTTCCATAACATAGTGCAATAAAAAAAGATGATTGCACATGAAATTGCAAATCTATTATGTACAACTTGCTATTCCTTTTAAATATATAATAGTTATTATGTAAGTTTCTTTCTTTCTTTCTTTCTTTCTTTCTTTCTTTCTTTCTTTCTTTCTTTCTTTCTTTCTTTCCTTTTTTTCTTCCTACAACACCACCTGCCCTAGATGGTAGCAGCTCCAGGAGATGAAGGAGCTGTGGATGAGGTGGGTAGAATTTAGCTCAGCCAAGGCCCCTTCACTTAAGGATCTTTTAGCAACTGTATACGAGTTTTCTCTCTGTTGGTTAAGAAATTCTTTCTTGCATCTAGCAGAAATCCTTCCTGATTTAATGTAAGGCCATTTGTCTTTTTCCTGTCCTTGGATATGGAGCACAGCTGTTCCATACCTTCCTCATAAAAATCTTTAATAGCACAAGTGTTTATGACATGCTGTTTTATATTGCTGCTCAGAGAGGACACGTCCTATCTGGCTTCCTGTTTGCTGAGCACCACCATTTCTGAAGTGTCAGGTTCCACCCATGGTTTTATAATCTTTGGGGCATGACATCCTTCTGGGTAACAGCTACTGGTCCTTGTCTTTAAAGTATTGGCCTAACATCCAAGGGAATGCCTGGGAGCCATCGCTTGTAAAACCCACAGTGGGAATGGGCTTTCTAAGTGAATGATTGATTGAATGAATGAATGAAAAAACATTTATTAAGCACTTACTGTGTGGCAAACACTGTGTTAAGCACTAGGGATACAAATAGAAAATTTAACTTGTAAGGGGTGGGGGGAAGAACGGCACATATAGGAGGTTTGAGCTGCAGATGCAAAGACCCAGTGAGTAGTCCTTAGGGTGCGGTGGCAAGACAGATGGTAATTCAATTTCTTTAATGCTATTTCCATCCACAAAAATGCCCTTATATAGGGCTGGCCCATGTGGTTGGAACTTACTCACTTCTGTCTCTTGATATCTAAGCTAGCTTTGATGTTGAACATGGTTGATTGTTATGGCTCATGCTTTAAAGCATCATTTTTTTTTAGAAATAAAGTAGAGGAAATTCTCACTTTGAGAAGGAATTGGACTAGATGAGCTGTTTGGTCCTTTCTTCTATATGATTCTAGAGTTTTTCATTGAGTATATGTCTAATCCTTTCCATTGGGGCGTATGGGGTGTTCAGGGAGGACTAGCACCTCTGGTGTTAGGGTCTGCCGAGCCCTTTTCAGAGCTGTTTCTCTACCTTTGGCATTCGCCTGATCCACCTGACTTTCACCTGTGGTTCCAAGAAGTTTGCGCAGTGGCCACATCCTGGTTGTCTCAGCAGATGGGCTAAACCAAGTTGAGAGTAATTGACAGGCCTCAGACCTGTTGGTGAGTTAGGGGGATGTCTACCCCAAGTATGTGAAGACTTTTTCTGGCAGAATGGGTAGATGAGAACAATTTGTTCCAATGGCCACGAAGCAGCTGAAGCAGGCACTGTGGAGTGCTTAGGGCTTGGCCAGACATCAAAGACGCCAAGGTCATTTGCTACATCCTGGGTCATCTCTAGTTTTCTTGACTTTTGCTCTGCCACTGGACTTCCATGACTCAGAAAGAGAGGGTGAGGCTGATGACTTTGTACACCTCCGTCTCACTTAAATCTAATTCACACACAAGTCACAACATCACCTGTCCTGTTAAAAAACAAAGGACTAAGAATAATCCATTCCATTGCCTCTATACAGTGTTGGACCATTCTAGCTTCAGTCAGAAAAAACTGTTTTTAGAAATTTTGGCTCCTTCCCTTCTTTTCAATCTGCAAATCAACAGGCATTTATTAAGTGTCCACAACGTTCCAAATACTGCGCTAGGCATGAAAGTGAGACAGTCCTTGACTTCAGGGAGATTACATCCTGGCAATGGGGTATAGAAATCTATCTTGCCCTACGAGAAAGTAAGGGGAAAGGGGATGGGGAGGGAGTGAGGCAATAGAAGGGAGAGAAGACTGGGGAAAGGAGCAATCTGAATACATGCCATCTTGGGGTGGGGGAGAAGGTAGAGACGGGGAGAAAAATTTGTAACTCAAAATTTTGTGGAAATGAATGTTGAAAACTAAAAATAAATTAAAAATCAGGAGCTTACACTCTAATATGAGGATACATCACATATAGGGAAGTAGGGGCCAGGAAAGGGAGTTTTGGTCTAGATTAGATGGTTACAGGGCAGCTAGATGGCACAGAGGGTAATCTGTGTGGCCTGAAGTCAGGAAGATTTACATTCCTCAGTTCAAGAAAGAAGAAATAACAGGCTTTTCCTAGGAAAGTTCGGTTCCAGACTTAAGTTTGCCACTAGGCCACTGTGTGACACCGTTGGGCAAATCACTTCCCATTTTCCTCACCTGAAAAATGAGGGAGGGAGAATAGATGAAATGATCTCAAGGTTCCTCTCCAGCTCTAAACCTTCTGGACTCAGTGAATCAAGTGCCTCTTTGTCAAGTTGCCTTAATAGACCCTGTCTCAGGAAATAACGTGCAGATAAATTCATTGAAAGAAGAGATTGTATAGTTGGTACATTTTCTATCTAATTGAGTCCCTACCCTACCCCTCTGATCTCAACAGATATTTTAGAAACCGTCTACTGCTGCGTGCCAGATGTTGTCCACAATGTGTCACTGTTGCAGTATGGTCTTCCTGGCATGGGGCCACTTCTGGATTGACTGTTCTCCCTCAGCCTGGAGTTGGGTGGGTGGTGAAGCCCAAATACCATGGTGTTTTATGGTTTTATGAAAATAGTAGGTCCTAAAATCAGAGCCAAAATGCATATAAGGCAAACAGGGCTTTGCCTCAGGAACCAACGTCCTCGAAGATGCCACTTTTTCTTTCTTCTGCAAGGAGTCATAGGCATCATAGAATTCTACCTCCCTTCACCAAATCTTCTTCTGTTGCCCCCAAAACATACAGGAAAAATAAGATTAATGAAAGCAACTTCCCTTGCTATTTATATGTCAGAGGAAGCACAGAACCAGAGAAAATAGAAGCTTTTCTTAGGAAGTTGAGTTCTGGTCCTACATGTTTGTCACCAGCTAGCTATGTGACACCCTAAGGCAAGTCCTTCCTTCGCTATTGACCTCATCTTTCTCACCTGAAAAATGAGGACGGGGCTGGATTCGGTGGTCTCAAAATATCTTTCCAAAGTTCTTCAAGGTTCATTTCCTTGTCCAGCTTTCAGGCTACTGACCTCCAGGATCCATAGCCCTCATGCCCCTCTCCCAAAGCCCACTTTCCCACTGGGGTAGACCATAGTGTGGGCAGCTAGGTGGTGCTGTGGATAGAGTGCCAAGCCCAAGAAGATTTGTCTTCCTGAGTTCAAATCTGGCCTCGGATACTTACTAGTTATGTGACCTGGGTAAGTCACTTAACCCTGTCTGCCTCAGTTCCTCATGCGCAAAATGAGCTGGAGAAGAAAATGGCAAATCACTATAGTATCTTTGCCAAGAAAGCCCCAAATTGAGTCATGAAGTATGTGATACTACTGAATAACAACTCAACAACAAGAACAGACATAATGTATCACCTGGGGGACGTGGACCTTTCAGGACCTTTCAGGAGTCTAAGGTTAACAGAAAGAATTGATGGTAAAAGCAGCTTGCACCATCAACAACCACTCTCTGCACTCCACCACACCACTGTAAATTTGGCCCTAGCCTGCCCTAGACCCTGTCTAATTCAGCGCCTACTTTCTAGTGGGCTGCCTAGAGTGTTACCCTATGTTAACAAACTCCCCTTTATTCTAGATTTCTTCCTCTCGCCCCCCCCAGATACTCAGCTTTTGCCCTTTTTGTATCCCCAGAACTTTGCAAAATGCTTGGTAGGTAGGTATTTAATAAACGTTTATTGACTTGAAACTACCTCTCCTCCTTCAAAGACCATTGCTTCCTATCAAGATCCTTGTGACTGTCATCCATGGATCTCGAGGCCCCTGTATCAATACCTGCCTCCTTTTAACATCCTCATCTCTCAGTTCATCAGTCTCCTCAAATTGTGTTCTTCTCAATCTAGTCTACACAATTAGACATAGTCATAACTTAGATATCTCCTATACCCGAACTCACCATTCATGCTTAACTGAATTTTTATGACTCCAATTAAAAGGATACTAGGCATACACACAGCCACTGTATTGCCACCCAACATTCCCCTGCCTGATAATCCACCTGCCATCTCTCCCCTCCACCCACCAAAAAGAGGCAATGCTTGATCTCAACCTGGAGAAATACAAGACGAGATCAGTCACATAATACAGGAAATGCGAAGGCACAGAAACGTAGGTTGAGGACACGTGACTCCTAGAAGACACGTCATCCCAATACCCCACGTCCTTTCTTGGCCCGGCTCTTTACTACGGATACGACTGTCTCCCAGGAATATAAGCCAGGCCCCAAACAGAAGTGCCATCCTTCTATCTGACTTCAAAAGGCCTGGCACATTGGTCTGGTAGAACCTGCCCAATGTTCCGTTCTAAGAAAGGGTAGATTTTCAAATTGTCTTTGTATGCAAACTCTGAGACAGAATTATCTTCCTAGCCAACTCAAACATACCCAATGTACGTAGAGTCGGTCAGTTCAATCGACTAACACAATATTCTTATAAATAGCATTTGGGACTTCTCGCTTAGCATTCAGCATATCATACCTTGTATTGCTACGTATCTTTTTATGCATATGCTTGGTCTTTCCTACTAGACTATAAGCCTTCTGAGGTCAAAAACTACCTATTCGTAGTGCCTAGCTACGTGTACGTAACAGGCACTAGATAGCGAAATATGTCCTTGGAAGCACTCCTCTGATGACCCTGTTGAGACATGTGATCCTTGGTTCTCATGTTCTAGAAGGTTCTAGCCGGCTGGAAAATCATGGGATCATAGATCATAAATTTATGGCTGAAAGGGACCTAAGAGGTCATCGAGTCCAACTCCCTCATTTTACAGATGAGGAAACTCGAGTCCCAGAGAGTTTAAGTGACTGGCCTAGGGTCGCACCACTAGTAAGTATCAAGATTTAGACTCGGATTGTCCTGATTCCAAGTTCAGTGCTCTATCCATTCTGCCACCTGGCAGCCTAGTCTCTGAATATGGTCTGGTGACAGATTGCAAGTCTGTTTTCCAAGGACCAGCCTAGACCAATTCAAAGAAGCTTATCACTGGGTTGACTGTAGAACAATGAACTCTCAAAGAGCATTTCTTGGATCTGTGTTATTGAAAGGAGAAGTCACACCAATGGAAGTACAGGTACTTGAAATATGGAAATAAGTATAAAATAGTGATATTGATGATGATACAAGATCTGAGACATCACATCTCACTTTAGGAGATTACAATCTCTTTGAAGAATGTCACTGCTCCCTATGGTAATGGAGCTAAGTCATCGAGATGAAGAAGGGCAATTAATATGCCTGGAGGGAAACAATCTGCATGAGGAAAAGAGGGTGTGCTCTAAGTTCCCTCATCTGAAAGGGAAACCAGAATGCCTTGCCAGGGTCAAGTCAAAGAGTTAACCAGTGCCAACAAATGCAAGGGTTGGGCAGGATTTATGAAATGGAAGTCGGTATAATCATCACCTCCTCCCCACTTGGCTGCTTTGGCTATGCTGTGGGCATGGGCAGGAAGATACAGTTATATACATAAAACATTAGCAACATAAGATAGGATATAATCGAGTGCTGGATAACATCTAGTATAACTGTAACTGGTACAAATATTTAAGAAAAGAAAGATCAATAGATTCACTGGGGAAGGTTCAATCTTGAGTGAGATCTAAAAGAATAAGGACAATTTGTATTTATTAGGGTTCGAGGGCAGTGGTGAGTATGGATAGGGCATCCTAGGCTGGAGAAACAGCATGAGAGGAGGGATGATAGTAAAAATAAGTCTGGTGAGAGCATGAGGTCTCATTTACAACAAGACAGGGAAGAGAACAACTTGGCTAGAACAGAGGGTATGTGCTGGGAAAGAGGAAAGAGCACATTAGTGAAACTGGGTCAGATGATGGAAGGCTTCTGAATTCACTACTTCATACTAATTTGTTGCTTTTACTAAAAGTGATTTTTATAATAACAATAATAACTGACTGGCATAGTTTTACCTAATTTTGCAAATGTCTTTAATGTCTGACTTAATAGAAGACAACTAGATTCTCATGTCTGCTTTTGTATTCAATCTGTTGGACACTGCTTTGATTGAAGTAAATGAAGAAAAGCCTTACATAGATAAGGAGTTGGAAAGGGGAGTAATAGTTTAATAGGCAAATAATTTCTTAGTATTATTATGAAAATAGTTTTGACCTCCAGGACCCCCTGAAGGGGTTTCAGGGTCCCCAGGAATCTGCAGACCACACTTCTAAAAATTTTTTATTTATTTATTTTTAGTTTATACATTCAGTTCCATAAGCTTTTGAGTTTTTAATTTTCTCCCTCTCCCTCTCCTCCCCCTTCCCCAAGACAGAATGCAATCTGATATAGGCTCTACATATACATTCATACTAAACATATTTTCATATTAGTCACGTTGTAAAGAAGAATTATAACCAATGGAATGAACCACAAGAAAGAAAAAAAAAACAAAACAAAACAAGAGAGAGAGCAAATAGTATGCTTTGATCTGCATTTAAACTCTGTAATTATTTCTCTGGATGTGGATAGCATTTTCCATCATGAGCCTTTTGGAATTGTCTTAGAACTTTGCATTGCTGAGAAGAGCTAAGTCTATCAAAGTAAGTCATCGCACAATGTGCCTGTAACTGTGTACAATATTTCTCCTGGTTCTGCTCCCCTCACTCAGCATCAGTTCATATATGTCTTTCCAGGTTTTTCTGAAGTCCACCTGCTCATCATTTCTCATAGCCCAATAATATTCCATTACATTCATAAACCACAACTTGTTCAGCCATTCCCCAATTGATGGCCATCCCCTCAATTTCCAATTCTTTGCCACCACAAAAATTGCTGCTATAAATATTTCTGTACATGTGGGTCCTCTTTGCATTTCTATGATCTTGGGATACAGCCCTATAAGTGGTACTGCTGGGTCAAAGGGTATGCACATTTTTATAGCCCTTTGGGTATAGTTCCAAATGCACAGACCACACTTTGAAAACCATTGTAGACAACTGTCTAAGACTTTCTGTTATAGAGAAGGGGCTGACTGAATTGGTAGAGTGAGTTTCCTCATGCAATAGCTCCCTATATTAATGAAATCATAGCACCAATCCCTACCCTGACAGAAATGACAATAAGGACAATTTTCTATCTGCTTCCTTGCTAACAATCCATGGGCTTTCCATCTGACTTACAATTGAAACATGTACTGTCTCTCCCAGGAGAATGTGAGCTCTTTTCTATTTGTATCCCCAGCTCTCAAGACAGGGTTTTGCACATAGCAAACATTTAATAAATAAATGCTTATTCATTCATTTCATTCATTGACTTCCCATCTTTTGTCATCTTGGCCACTTTGCTGGGTGTGAAGTGAAACTTCAGAAATGTTTTGATTTGCATTTGTCTTATTACTGGAACAATTTTTCATGTGGTTGCTAATAGTTTGCATTTCTTCTTTGGGGAACTATCTATTCACATCCTTTGAACATTTGCCCATCGGGGAATGGCTGTTGACCTTATAAATTTGGATTAGTTCACTATGTATCTTAGATACCAGGGATTTACTGGAGATATTTGAGGCAAAAATTTTTCTCCTAATTGACGGTTGGCTTTCTTATCCTAATTATGTTGATTTCGCTCCCACTAAAGATTTTCAAATTTCATATAATCAGAATTATCTCTTTTCTCTCTTTTTATTTCTTCTATCCCTTATTTAATTAAGAATTCTGGCTTTAGTCAAAGCTTCAAGAGGTACCTAATCTCATTCTTTTCCCTTGTTGGTTTCTCGATGCTTTTCTTACAATACCAAGTTATGTTTTTGTATTCATAATAACGCACTTCGCTTAGCCAGAGGTTCTGTGACATTCTCTCCCATTTAGGGCCTGGGTGTAAACCAGGTTCAGTCCTGGTAGAGACTGACCTCTAAAGAGGCTCTTTCTCACGGTTTCTGTTTCTTTATACTCCTGCCCCAGAACTTAGGAGGGAAAATCACTTAAAACTTACATATGGCTCTTATCGCCAGAGTGAGTAGATACTCAATCTGTTATTGTTATTTAGTCAATCAGTCGTCTCTGACTCTTGGTCACCTGACTTGAGATTTTCTTGGAAAGATACTGGAGTGATTTATCTAATTTGAAAAATGGGTATGATAATCCCTGACCTATTTGTTGCTGTTCAGTTGTTTTCAGCTGAGTTGGACTCTTTGTCACCTCATTTGGAGTTTTCTTGGCAAAGATACTGGACTCGTTTTCCATTTCCTTCTCCAGCTCATTTTCCAAAAGAGAAAACTGAGGCAAACAGGGTTAAGTGACTTGCCCAGGGTCACACAGCTGGCAAGGGTCTCAGGTCTTCCTGACTCCAGGGCTGGTGCTCTATCCATTGCACCACGTAGCTGCCCCATCTACTACCCAAAATTTCTATGAGGATCAAATGAGACAATTTTGAAAGCACTTTGGGAAATACAGACATGTATTTATTAAGCGCCTAATATGTGCCAGGCACTGTGCTAAGTGTTTTTATATGTATTATCTCATTTGATCTTCAGAATAACCCTGAGAGGTGGATGCTATTATTATCCCCATTTTACAGGTAAGGAAACTGAGGTAGGCAGGGATTAAGTGACTTGCCTAGAGCCACACAGCTAAGATTTGAGTAGATGACTTCTAGGGCTTAACAAAGGAGGAAAGAAGTCATAGTCCAAACTTTATTAGCACCAGACATTCCCTATCCATTGGCCATGCTCTCTGACCTGAAGCTTCAGTGGCTGGAAACTATAAGGAAGGCCACAGATGAAAGGCACGATTCTTTCCTTCTCAGTTACTTTCATCCTTTTTTTGTTGTTGTTGTTTTTCCTTTTCTCATAAAGTTCTCATAGAATATTAGAGTTGGAAGCAACTGTTGTGCAAAACAGGCAACTAAGTGGTGTATGGATAGAGCCAGCCCTGGAGTCAGGAAGACCTGAGTTCAAATCTGACCTCAGACACTTACTAGCTGTGTGACCCCAGGAAAGCCACTTAACCCTATTTGCCTCAGTTGCTTCATCTGTAAAACAAGCTAGAGAAAGACATGGCAAACCATTCCAGCATCTTTGCCAAGAAAACTCCAAATGGGGTCACAAGCAGACCTGATTGCACAACAACAAATTATGGAAAACAATTTGGAATTATGCAAGAAAAATTACATAACTGTTCATACCTTTTCACCCAACAGTACCATTAGTTTTATGCCCAAAGAGACTGACATAAAGAAAAAAACAAAAAATAGGCAGAATTGTACTATTTGTTATGATGGAAAATCTGGAAACAAAATAGGTGCGCCATGATTGGAGACTGGCTAAACAAATTGTGGTTAGTATAAAAGGGGATATTGCAACATCGCAAGGAACAATGAATATGAGGAATTCAAAGAAATATGGTCAGACGTGTATGAAGCAGTGCAGAGCAAGAAAAAAAAAAACCAGAAACCAAAGAATAACAAATAATAGACAATTACTACAACTCTGAAAATTAAGCATTAACATTACATTAAGCAGCAACAAACCTCAAATCAAAAACACTGGACAATCTTGATGCTAATTTATAAAGCATACACCCATTCTTTCTTTTAGCAAAAGGAAAATTACTGACTGTGTAAAGTTGCAAAATCATTCAATCAATCTTTACACATTAAACACCACAAGCCAAGGCCTGTGCTAGGAGCTGGAGATACGAAGACAAAAATGAAACAGTACCTACCCTCAAGAAGTTTGCATTCTAATAGAGGAAACCTGGGGCAGCTAGGTGGAGCAGTGAGTAGAGCACTAGCCCTGGAGTCAGGAGGACCTGAGTTCAAATCCAGCCTCAGACACTGGACACACTTACTAACTGTGCGACCTTGGGCAAGTCACTTAACCCCAATTGCCCTGCCTTCTCCCTTGCAAAAAAAAAAAAATTGTAGAGGAAACCTGTATGTATAGGAGTACATAAATGTAAAGAGACTAACAAATGCCAAGTAATTAAATACAAGGCACTTTGGGAGAGAGGACAGAAAGAGCCAGCATGGCATAGAGAATAGAAAACTGACTTAAAGGAGTTAGGAAGATGTGAGTTCAAGACCTGACTCTGATATACATGGAATATATGACCTTAGAAAAGTGACTTAACCTCTCTGTGTCCCCAGGCATCTTTCTACCACTACATATTAAAGAGCAGATACTAGTCTGCAATGATAGAGGGAGTTCTCTATGCCAATGAAATCACAAATCTCATTTCAAAAAAACTTGCAATCTTTTCTTGCTGTTTTCTTTAAGCATTTCCAAGACTTGTATGTTGAGATTTCAATTGAGAGTATGCTAGGTTGGCAAAGTACTGGAAAGTGAGGGGATGACCGTCAATTGGGGAATGGCTGAACAAGTTGTGGCATATGAATATAATGGAATACTTTTGTGCTATAAGAAATGAGGAACAGGCAGATTTCAGAAAAACCTGGAAAGATTTAAATGAGCTGATGCAAAGTAAAGTAAGCAGAACCAAGAGACCATTGTATACAGTAACAGCAACATTGTATGATGATCAACTATGATTGACTTAGTTCTTCTCAGCAATACAATGATCTAAGACAATTCCAAGAGACTCATGAGGAAAAATGCTCTCCACATTCAGAGAAGAATTGATGGAGTCTGAATGCAGATTGAAACATACTATTTTTACTCTCTTTGGTTTTTTTCATGGTTTTTTTTCCCTTTTGTTCTGTTTCTTCTTTCACAACATGACTAATATGGAAATATGTTTTACATGATTACACATATATAACCTATATCACATTGCTTACTGTCTTAGGAAGGGAGTAGAGGAGAGAGAATATTTGGAACTCAGATTTTTATTTATAAATTAATGTTTTAAAAATAGTATGCTGGGGGGTTTGCAGGATGGGACACAAAGTTTGTCAGTTATTTTTATTCTAATCTTAGAAGGGACCTTAAAGATCATCTACTTTAATTCCTTCATTTTACAGCTAGAGAAACTGAGACTCAGTAAGGTAATTGACTTACCTAGGGTCACATACCCAAATAAGTAACAGAACCAGGTCTAGAACCTGGGTCTCCTGACTCCCAGTCCAGTGCTCTTACCAGTAATAACTTGCATGTTAATATAATACTTTAAATTTTGAAAGCACTGCGAATATTATCTCATTTGATCTACATAAGAACCTGGGTTGTTGTTGGTCAGTCATGTTTGACTCTTCACGACCCCATTTAGGGTTTTCTTGACAAAGAAAATGGTTTGGAATGGAGTGGAATGGTTGGCCATTTCCTTCTCCAGCTCATTTTACAGATGAGGAAACGGAGGTAACCAGGGTTAAGTGACTTGACCAGGGTTACACAACTAATAAGTATCTGAGGCCAGATTTCAACTCAGGAATATGAGTCTTCTTGACTCCAGGCCCAGCATTCTACTGTGCTACCCAGCTGCCCCATTGCTTCAACCCTGTTCTGCTTTTCCAGGAATTTGTTTTATGTTTCTGCTCATCCAGGCTTCTTCTTACCTCCACTATTTTGTTGTACTTTGCTTCTCCCCACAGCACCCAGTGGTCCCCCACAAACACACACACATCTCTCCCATATTTAAACTTACCAGTTTCGTACTCTGGACTCTCAGGGTTAGACTCCAGGCTTTCTGAGATGATGTAGCAACAATGTTGTTAGCAGCTACTGTGGCTGTGTAAGTCCAACAACAAGAGCACACAGAAGGGCTGCCCACACAGGATCTTTGATCTACTTTTCTAAGGAAAGTAACTCTAAGGGGTTAACAATCTCAGTTTCATATATGGATTCTGTGATGACTAACCCTGACAGACTTTGCTCTTCTAGCAACACAATATGCAGAGAAAGCGCCAAAGGACTCATGATGGAGAGGGCTGTCTACATCCAGAGAAAGAACTATGAAGTATGAATGCAAATCAAGGCACACTTCATACTTGCCTTCCCCCCCACACACTTTTTTTTTTATCTCTCTTTTGTATTTGTTGTTGGCTTGTGTTTTTTTTTTGTTGTTTTTTTTTTAGTTCTGTTTCTTCTTTCTCATGAGTCATTCCATTGGTCATGGTTCTTCTCCACAACTTGACTAGTGTGTAAATTAATTCAATGCTAAGTTATACCTGGAAGTTATATGGGATTCCATGCCTTCTTGGGGAGGGAGGGAGGGAGGGAAGAAAATCTGGAACTCAAAATTACGTTGAACTGTTTGTTGCAAACTAAAAATAAAAATATAATAAAAAAAAACAATCTCAGTTTCATCAAACATACATATATCATTCACTTAGTTCAGGAAGAAAAGCCAGCACCGGGAACTTCAGGGCAAATACTAACAGAAATTACAAACATCACAGACCTTGTCTGATCAAATCACAATTCATAGTTACCAGAGAAGCACCAATGTCTGGGTTACAAAGCTGTGGGAGCAGGTGGTTTCAATGGCTTTCCCAGAGCCTCGTCACCCACATTGTTTCAATGAGTCTACATCCAAAAGTCAAACGCCAACCTTCCAATACATATACCCTATTCAGCACCCTGAGGGTTCAAGGCTTACAATTTAGAGTGTGAGAAATCAGAGTGTGGGAAAGCTCCAACCACCACCACCACCACATCATATACAAACCAATGACTCTGGATTGTGTCAGTGCCGAGAAATACTCCAAGACAAAAGATCCCATTTTACCTGCCCCGTTCAAACAAAGGCCAGACTCATTAAAGGCACTTAAGAGAAGAACAGCAAAAAATCCTGCCCTGATTACCATTACAGATGACAGTAAGCTTATCTGACACAGCACCTAGAAGCCCTCTCCCACGTGGACCCACAGAAAATCCACCACAGATCCAAGGTATTCTCTCAATCAGCTCCCATATAAAACTATAACTTGTAAACCCCTAGCAATGTATGATTTATTTAAGCCTATCAACCAGTGGAGACCTTAGTTCAGGGATGTTGTGAGGCTCAAACGAGATAATAAAGTCTTATATAAACGGCTGTTATTATTGTCATTAGCCTAGAGTCACCAGGCCTTTAGTCTGATGATGACTTCATTCCCTGAACCTCCCTCATACCTGTGGAACTCGATCCAAGTTCAAGCAAAAAAAGTTTGGTAAATGTTTAACAACAGGCCTTTCTAAGAAGAAAAAATATGCAGATACTTTAAAATTTCATCTGCATTATTAATACTTCCTAAGTCTAGTCCAGGAGTAGGGAACTTGTGGCCTCGAGCCTACGGCCAAGGCCGCAAGTTCCCCACCCAGGCTGTAGTCAAACACTTGGGCCCATGCTTCCAGCCGGTGGTCCACCACACTCAACACTCCAGAGCGCCACCATAATTGGAAAATATTTAATAAAATGAATAAAAATACAATAGAACATAGGTAATGTTACCTTTTAAAACTAAGTCAATATGCAGCCCACAGGGATCCTTCCATATGGATTAGCAGCCCCCAGTTTTTATTTGAGTTTGCTATCACTAGTCTAGACAATCAACAAAACAATAACTCAAGCCCTGACTTGTAACTATGGCTGATTTCTGAGGTGTATATGCTCCCAATGAAAATTCAATATTCATCAGGCTGGTTAGAGCTGCCTCCAACACACTGCCTTAGTTCAAAGCGAAAGATATTTAATCAAACAGTATAGCAAACAAGGTGCCAAGAAAACATTATCCCATATGCAAATGGTTTAAACTCTACCACAGGTTACCACACTACCAGTGATGAGGTTAAAGAAAAATGATGATGGTAGGGAACCATAGGTTTTGAGGGGTGCTCAAAACCCCAAAATACCAACGCACTGAGTCCTGCAGAAAGAGTTTGACTCAAGCCTTCTCAGCCAAGGAAAAAGACAAAGTTTATTAAGGATTTGCCATAATGGGTTGTCTTAAGAAACCTTACCATTTGTGACGCTTGTTTTCACAAGCATGTCAGATTCAATCTACCAAGCTAGATTGAATCTGAGCCCCTTTATGCAGACAAGATGAAACTTATATACAGAAAGATTGTGGGAAGGATTGAGGGGTGGTCTGGGGTGACTAGATGAGGGGTTTAGGGAGGGTCTTGAGGAGGAGTTTAAGGAGGATCTTGATGGGACTGGGGTGACTACAGGTCAAGACTCCAGGAAACAAGAGAATGGGATTTTGATAGGATTAAGGGTGGGAAGCAGCTGGTCTAGGCCAGGTAGAGATTTGGGCCTAGTGATAAGGAAAGGCTTATGGCCTTGGAGGAGGCCAGATCTAGTGGGAAGATTCAAGGAGAGTTCAAGGGGTTTCCCAGAGACTGTACTCCAGATTCAAGGGGGTTCCCAGAGACTGTACCCTTATCACCAGTGGTAGAAGGAATATATACAAGGAACATTTAGCAGGGAGCATACTTTGAAGGAATATGCCATGAACACATGTGGCTAGGGCAATGACCTGAACAATTCTCACCTCTCCTACTGATGTCTGTTGGTGACATCATCTGCCACTATCTGCTGGACTTCAGTTGTTTAGTCTCTTCAAAGCAAGTAGCTATTCTCTGCTTCCACCTGCTGGGGTGTAGTAACTGTTAAGCCTCTCCCTGGCTCTTTAGTTTATAGCCACCACACCCAGCCCGACACTAACAAAAGCCAACATATTTTCTCAGACTAAAATTAAATCTATTTTTTTGATCACTTTACCCCTGGTACCGCTCTATAGTCCATAACTCCAGACAACTATGAGGCTTGGAATTAGGAAACCTTTTTGACATTCACTAAATCCCCAATTGTCACTCTATATCCTTAAAATCTATTTTGGAGACTCCATTTTAAAAAAAATCCACAGAAGTCATTTGAACATTAGGGCAACATGGAATTTGCCATTTCTCATGATGTCTCCCCAGTTGGAATGAGAACAAATCTAAGGGTAGAAGCAAAATGTTAGGTGAAACATTCAGAACTGATGGCCTCCACCCACAATCTACATTCCAGCTTTTATTAGAAATAACTTCCAGGGACAAAATCCCTAATTTTTGTACTAAAATGTGATCAGTGCTAAAGTTCTAGTCCCTCTACACTGACCAGCCTTAACGTGTTCATAGAGAGGGCTAGAGACTACTCCCAGATAACGTGTCCATTTTAATAGTGTCCTGGGAACAGTGGGGCAGTGAGTTGACACAGTAGATAGAACACTGGGCTTAGAATCAAGAAGATTCATCTCCATGAGCTCAAATCTGGTCTCAGACATTTATTAGCTGTGTGACCCTAAGCAAGTTACTTAACCCTGTTTGCCTCAGTTCTTCGTCTGAAAAACGAGCTGGAGAAGAAAATGGCAAATCACTCCAGCATCTTTGCAAAGAAAAGCCCAAATAGGATCGCAAACAGTTGGACACAACTGAAACAACTTGACAGTAACAACAATCTAGAGACAATGTCCCCACTTTGGTTTTCTAAGACAAAAGAGTAGTTACATTGAGGGCAATTTAAGGACAACTATGAGGAGAAGATGCTAGCTAGGTAGACAGGGTAGTTGACCTTGAGTGGAACCAGAACCATGAAGGATGGGAGGGGTCATCAGACCTGGGATCCCCAGAAGGGGCACAGGCAGATTGATTTGATTTTTTTCCAAGTGGGCATTAGCCTGATGGTCTTACCAAGGTCTTATCCCGTGCCCTGCTGGCAGTGGGAAAGGACTGTGGTCTACCTTGGACTGTTGTACTTCCTCAGTTTTCTATCTCTTTTGGGATACCAATTGGCTCAAGGTCTAAAGAGGCCTGCCTCCCTCCTACCAAAAAGCCCCATATCATATGGATGTTCCAGAGGTTCTAGTTTCATCAAGGTGTTCCCTACATTCGGGGGAACCAAAAGCAGATTGCGGATGTCCTGCATTCCCAGCACCACCCTTCTGCACCTATGTGCCCCCCAGGATATGAGCTGTATCATGTCTCATTAGCTGCCGGCAGTTTCTTGTCTGCTGTTTTCCAGGCTATGCCATCAGCAGGATTTATTTAGCTGTTTCTGTGGCATGCAGGCAGCTGTGACGGTGGCAGCCGCAGCCGTAGCCAGCTCCCTTCTGAGAAAGGCTGCTGAGTGAGTCACTTCCACCTACACCAACACATGCCACGACAAAACCCCTGTCCTGTGGCTACTTCTCAAATGCCAATAGGAAGAATTTAAAATGCTTTGCCCTAACTTTCAGCCCAGGGTCTCTGAATCCTGGCCACATGCACCTCTACCTTGCACAGAAGCCTGAGACGGGAAACTGACCAAGCTGCAATTTTAGATTTCAAAGGTCTGGCAACAGCATGGGTTAAGTGGCTTGTGAAACAGGGAGGCTTTTCATCACAGCCCTGGGACTTCCTTCCCTCTCATTCCCCCAGCCCATCACCACCTCAATTGGCACATGCTGCACAGAGAAACTCACCCACAGAAACTCACCCACTCCTGCATTTCTAGTTTCTTCGAACTGTGGGTATGAAGAAATTTTCCTGTCTTCCTGTTGCTTAGCTACTCACTGCCTGTTGCCTGCTCTCTCTCTAAAAAGTGACTTTTTCAGCTGCCAGGCTGTGCCTGGGGCCACTAATCTCTCACTCCGCTACAGAAAAGTGTTGAGTCCTAATGTAGATTGCAAGCTTGGCAGTTTAAGGAGCCTGATCTATGGCCTAGAGGCTGGAGATAGGCCAGTGAGGCTAAGACCCTGGCCCCTGGGCTTACTCACACCGCTGATGAGTAAAGGAAGACCTCACTCAATACCTGGGGCTATATTTTAGGGTAGGTTTCAAGAAGCACCTTGGCACTCCATCTGGCTTTAGGAACCTGTCCAATCAGTCTGATTTGGGCATTGCTCCAACATCTCATATTTTCTATCATTTTGAGGGTTTTTTCCATTTCATTTTATTTTTCTATGAACAAGCTTTTATTTTCTCTCCCTCTCATCCCCCATTTAAAAGAAAAGAAAAACGAAACTCTTGTTAAAAAAAATAGGAATAGTTGGGCAAAACAAATTCCCACAACCTCCATATCCAAAATATATATCCCATCCTGCATTTTGAATACATCACCTCTCTATAACGGTCAGACTTCAAACAATATAGATTTCCCAGATTCATGTTCCATTTTTCTGCCCCGGATTTAGGCAGATTCCATGATTCTGTAGAAAGAGGCCTGGATTCAGAGAAAGAGAATTTGGGTTGTATTTGAACTCTTACCACTTTTTACCGTATAACCTATGCGACCTTGGGCAAGTCACTGTGTCTGAGCTTCATTTACAAAATAAAGTCGGACTAGGTAGTGGTAGTAGAAATAATACCAATAATAATTACCATTTATATAATAGGTTTGTAAAATGTTTTATAATATAAATATCATCTCATTTGATGGGATGGGAGGCAGGTGCTATTATCATCCCCATTTGCAGAACAAATGTTTGGGGTCACCTAGCTGTTAAGTGTCTCAGGCTGAATTTGAACTCAGATCTACCTGATTCCATGCCTAGAACTCTGTCTACCAGCTAGGGTCCAACTAAGGTGTGGGGAAGGGAACAAATATTTATTAAGCACCTACTACGTGCCAGGCCCTGTGTTAAGCAGTTTAGTGGCTTCTATCTCTAAACCTATAATTCTTCCTTTTATCAGGAGGTGTTGGGGATCATGACTGAAGCTGATCTGAACAGAAAGACCCCAAAGTGTCTGTTTTCCACTTCTAGACATTAATACGCATAAGAATTAATAGAGCCAGCACAGTTACAGGAATAGGAACAGTTTCTGTTCCAAAAAGACATAACAAGGGTGAGACAGAAGGCTCTTCCCATGAGAAAGATAGGAAATAGATTTGGATTAACCGTAGGAAGGCTATGACTTCTTGGCTCGCCTTGAGGATAAATACCCATCTTTTATGTCCATATTCAATGATCAATGGTTGCCGTTCAGTTATGTTCAACTCTTCATAACCCCATTTGGGGTTTTCTTGGTAAAGACACTGGAGTGGTTTGCCACTTCCTTCTCCAGCTCATTATACAGATGAGGAACCCGAAGTAAACAGGGTTAAGTGATTTGTCCAGGGTCATGCAGCTGGTAAGCGTCTGAGGCCAGACTTGAACTCAGGAAGATGAGTCTTCCTGACTCCAGGCCCTACTTAGTCTTCCCCCATAGTCACATAGATAGTGAATATCTGAGCAAGGATTTGGACCCGGTTTACCTGCTTCCCAGCCCAGAACTCTTGCCACAATACCACTATACCTCTCAAGCACAAAAAAAAGAGTGAAAGAAATACTGATTAATTGATTTATTGGCTGGTCAATATATAGTACAGAGACCCTCTAAGTACTTTTACTGCCTATGGAAAGTCTATAGAGGAGTGTCATAAGATAGTGGATAGATAGCTGGCCTTGGAATCAATAAAGATCTGGGCTAGAGTCTCACCTCTGCCACCTACTGGCTGTATGACCCTGGCCAAGTCCCGTAACATTTCTCTCAGGGCTCCAGGCAACTCTTTAAAATTATAAATTCTAGAGGAGGTATATATCTGCGTTTAGGCAGCTACGTGGCTCAGTGGATAGTGCTCAAGGCCTGGAGTCAGGAAGACCCAAGTCCAAATATGACTTCAGACACTAACTAGCTGTATGACCCTAGGCAAGTCATTTAACTCTGTTTGCCTCAGAGAAGGAAATGGCAAGTCACTCCAGTAGCTTTGCCAAGAAAACTCCAAATGAGGTCATGAACAGTCAGACACAATTGAAATGACTCAACGACAGCACAGTATTGTTAATATATCCTTCCCCAAGAGTAATGCTATTTGAACAGAGATAATCCAGGCATATTATAGTGGAATGATCATTGAACTTGGAATCTTTCTCAGTTTCTACTTTCTCATCTGTAAAATGGAGATTAAAATATCAGTCCTGCTACTTCAAACCACCTCTGGACTTCTTGGATATGTCCACAGCATGCCTCTTGAACTTCTGCCATCATCCCCATCTACTCTCACTGGAACCTTGAACTCACCACTGAGACTTGAGGCTCTGATATGAGCTGTCACCTAGAGCCATGCCTCCATACTACTCTCACCACCATGGTCCCATATCTATCACCCCTTTCCAGTTTCCATTAGAATGTAAACTCTCAGAGGGCAAAGGCTATCTTACTTGCTTGTATTTCTATTCCCAGAGCTTAGCACGGTACCTGGCCCCCAGTAAGTACTTAATAAATGTTCATCCTCTCTTGATCTATCAATCTTTCTAACTCTCTACCTACCTCTATCTCTTTCTATTTATCATGATGGTATAATGAGATAATGTGTATGAAGTACTTCAAAAATTATAAAGTGCTGTGTAAGCATATGATATTGTTATTAATCGTAGAGGCATCGATTATGTTGAACTTGGAAAGGGATGGCCAGTGTCTTCCTCCAGAATCTTGGTTTTCATCTAATTAGGGAGATAAGAATTACAACACACATCTCTGAACCTCAGTTTCCACATCTTGTAAAATAAAGACAATAATATTTTCCCTGCTTTCTCCCAAGGGGTGTTGTGAGGATTGATGTGATTATATGGGAAAGGACTTCATGATTTTCCAAAGGCTTATTAAGATTTTAAAGCCTGATACTCTTCAAATAGCAAGTAATGAGGTCTCCTTTCACCCAGTTTATTGTTTCTTTTGCTCATGCTTTTAACTTATCTCTTGGGGGAAGGAGGGGCAGGGTTGTGGATTAGGGTGTCCTGGGTGGGTGGTATCAATCAAGTTCACATTTGCATTCTACACCTCTTACCTGCCCCCACAACTCCTGAGTTCTGCTTACTTTGGCTTCCTGAAGGATATAGGATTGGAAGGAGCAAGAGGGATCCAATTTAGCAGTAGCAGAGCTTAAGATGATGGCTGTGCCAGCACATCCCTTTGTGTGCCTGAACAGGATTTATTGTTTTCACCTTAGCTTGAATGTGAGGGAAATTCCTAATCTGGCATAATAAGCCTTTGGAAAATCAACCTATAGCACCCCCATTTCTTTTTTTTTAAATAATGAGGACAATAAGAACAAAGAGGAAATATCCAAATATCTTTTGAGACTGGAAATCTGTGGTCCCTTCCAACTCCAAATCTATGATCCAAAGTCTCTCATTCTCAGTCCTTCCTTTTGTCCAGGATGTTTCCTTTTCCTATCTTCTTTACTTCTTCCTCACTCATCCAACCAAAAGTCAGATAAAATACATGGGAGAACTGGAGGCCTGTCAGTGATGCACAACCCTCTCCTATCCTTCTCACCCTCCTCAGTCCCTTTACTGTCTCCTCCCCAAGAAGGCACCTCAGAGGCCATTGAATCCAAACTCTACCTTAATAGGAATCTCATCCTCCATCTCTCACAAGCGATAGTCATCTACCTTCTCCTTGAAGAACTCTGGTGCTGGGGAACCCACTAACTCTTTGTGTGGCCCATTCCTCTTTGTCAAAGCTCTAATTATCAAGAGGAGTTGCGGATTCAGACAAAGGCATAGAGTTGCTCTACTGAAGGCAGTAGTGGGACAAGACTTATGTATGCATATGGACTCTACAGAGCATCCCATGAATCTAGGGTCTGGTATCAGATAAAGATACAGAAAGAGAAACAGAGCCCTAATGCAAGAGAAGAGGGATCTGGAGCCTGCACAAAAGAAGGTGGGAAAGCAGCCAAAGATATCCAGGTTTTACTTACATAGAGAAGTCTACAGGTTGTAGCACCTACATGGTGCCAAAGGGGTTGGCATAGAAGAAAACCACTTGCTTTGAGGAACAACCCAGATGTATCCATCTGGTGGGATCCACAAGTTTCTTGATGCCTTTTACAAAGAAAAAATATGTTTTCTTTTTTTTACTTCTCTTTTCTTTTATGTTTTATTGACTCTATTGAAAGCAATATACTAACCACTACTCCCAGGCAAGTTAGGCTAATTTTTCCTTAGAAGGTATTGAGATCATTCTTTCTTAATTAACCCATGGGACTAATGGCTGAGATTGTTAATGTCATTTTTTTTTGCTTAATGTCATTTCTGAATACAAAACAGCCACAAGAAACACCAGGAGGAACATTCTGAGGTTTGGCTGGTAGATCAAGATGGTCAATTTACCCAAAGGATCTTTGCTTAGCTGAATCAACTTGAGGTATCCTCAATGCCTAACTTTGTTCAATATCCTTCTTCTGGTATGATGAAGTAAATCCCTTTTTATTAACTGTTGAATGACCTACAAGTATTTGATTTTATTCCAATATCAAACCTAAAACATCGGGAGACTGGACTGATCCAACCAAGAATAGTTTCCATCTGTGCATATGTGTGTGTATGTGGGGTGGTGGAGGGGGAGAGGAGTGTGTGCCTGGGTGTTTTTTTATACTACAGTCATCCATATAGCCCCATAAAACTCTCCTTTGTCACAAAGAAAAAAATAATTAAGCCAATCAAACTGATATATTAAACTCAATTGACGACATTCAGTACCGAGAAAGAGGTATTTTCATTATCTGTCTTTGGGAGCCAATGCTGGTTATTATTATCTTTAATAGGGGTCTAGCTGCCATTTACTATTGTTTTCATTTACATCATTGTAATCAATGTCTCATTCTCCTGGTTCTGATCTCTGTGCTCTGCATCATCTTATGCAGTCTTCTCATGGTGCTCAGAATGCCCTCATACTCCTCAGTGCTTATAGCGCAATAATATTACTTTACATTCAAACTCAAAAATTTGTTCAACTATTTCCCAATTGCTGAGAAATCACTTGGCTTAAGTTTTTTGCTGAAGCACCACAAGAGCGCTGATTTGAATATCGTGGTGTATGTGGGACTTTGACCTCCTTTGTCATGAGATTACTGGATCAAAGAGCATAAACAGTTTAATGATTTTTCTCATAAATTTCTGAAATATTTTCCAGAACTTTTGTACCAGACCACACTTTCCAGGAGTTTATTAAGATGCCTCTCTGGGAGGAAAGTTTTCTTGATTTTCAAAGGACTGATCTACAAGTCCTTTCAAATAGCACCGTAAAAATGTTTGGTGCGTAGAACTGAATAGATTTTACTCTTTTTGTTGGGTTACATCAGACATTGTTCAACTGACTGTTTACAGGGGAACAGAGAGCCCTCTTATTAAAGACAAAAGATAAATTCAGATATTCCCAGGGGAAGCCCTGGGTAGAAGCACCACAAAGCATAGAGATTATTATTGAGAGCAGGTTCTAAAGTGAAACAGGTCCATTGTGTCAAGGAATAGAGCCAACTGATACTTGGAATAAACATCAATAGTGGTGACCAAGACCCCCCACAAGAATGGAATAATGGCGACAGTGCTGGGTCTGGAGTCATGTAAGACTGCTTATCTGCTGTTACTTGACTTACCTGATATTTTACCACAGAATCTAGGTCCTTTTTAGTGATGTTGTCATGTTATGGCTTTTTATGGTTGTTGTTTTTTTTTTTTGAGGGAGTAACCCAGGAATCAGAAGGCTTGGCTTTTACTTGGTGCTCTGTCAATTGGATTCACTATGTGACAATTGGGCTAGTCACCTCAACTTTCTTCACCCTCTGTCCCTTACATTTTGTCAAGCACATTCCTTACCAACCCTGTAAGGTAGGGAAAATAAGTATTATCATCCTCATTTCATAGATGAAACTTAGGCCCAGAGACATTAATTGACTTGCATTCAATAAAATTTTCCTTGCAACAAAAATTAAACAAAAAAAAGAAAGATAAAAAAGACAATATACCAATCTAAGTATAACAATATATGTAATGATGATACACACCCATAGTCCCCCACCTGTGAAAAGATAAACTTTGTTTCCACTTCTATCCATCTACAACCATCCTAGGGATGCCACCATTTGCTCTTCCTCTGATAACTTGACTTTTCTTTTTTCGTGAGCTGTCAAAACTTCCAAAGGAATAGAGTTGTGAGGGCCTTTAATGTCAGCATCCGCTTACATTCCTGGAAATGTTGACTTTTTAAAAAATAATTTCTTTTCCTCAGGAGCCAAAAGAACCACATCAAACTTCCTCACTGTGGTTCGACAAAGGCTGTGGCCTCTGTCTTTGGTGTCAAACCCAGTCACTCTATATAGCATGGACAATGTGGAGAATTTCTTTGATCACTTCTTGAATAGAATATGTATTGGAAATGCTGTTCTCCTCAACAATCTTGTCAGGTGCTTGGTCAGGGCTTCCTCTCCTGTTCTTTACTTTTTATTTACCTTTGTATTTGGAATATTAGAGCTAGAAGAGACACTCAGGGGTGGGGACAGCCTCGAGGCCACATGTGGCCCTCTAGGTCCTCAAGTGCAGGCCTTTGACTGAATCCAAACTTCACAGAACAAATCCCCTTAATAAAATGATTTATTCTGTAAAACTTGGACTCAGTCAAAAGGCTGCGCCCAAGGACCTAGAAGGCCACATGTGGCCTCAAGGCCACAGGTTCCACACCTCTGAATTTAGCCCAACTCTCAAGTTTTATACATTGGTGATACTGAGGCCCAATGAGGTAAAGCGACATATTAAAGGTCACATAGTCAATAGAATCCTAGGACAGGTTCTAGGGTTGTATATATGTGCTTGTGTGTGTGTGTGTGCATGTATTTCTATATTGCCCGAAAAGTTGCCCATTTCAACAGCCCACAGATCCTCCAGCTTAGGGTGCAGGAGAGTGGTGGTTAACTTTTAAAGCTTGACACAAGCAAGAAATGATGTGGTGGAGGCCTTCATTTATCTTTCCAGCCTCGTTAGATATGACTCTCCATCTTGAGCTGTGCAATCCAGACAAACTGGTCTTCTCTCTCAACCCTCCATCTCCTGACACTGTGCCTTTGTACTGGCTGCCACCCATGCTTGGAATACTCTCTTTCCTTACTTCGGCCCCCTAAAATCCCTCTCTCCCTTTTAAGATGCAGCTTAGGCACCAACTTCTGCATGAAGCCTTTCCTGACCCTCCCCAGCCACTTGTGCCCTCCCTGGCAAACTCCTTCGAATCAAACTACTTTGTTTATATTTGTATTTATTCACTTTCCTTTTCTTTTGTATATATTTTTGTATGCATGTATCTCCCCCACTAGAATGTAAGTTCCTTGTGAGTGGGGATTGTTTCACTCCTTGTTCTTATATCTCCGGTACCTAGCATAGTGCCTGGCTCATAGTAAGCCCTTAAAAATGTCAATGGATCCAGTGTGTGAATGATGACATCTTGAACCCATTACTATGATGAGTTGTCTGTGAGCCATTTTCTAGTGCCTATGTCAACACCAACTATTTGCCAAACTGTTGAAGTGCCAACTCTTGGAATGCCTAATAGGCAAAGCAACAAGTAACTATTAAACATGTATTACTTACTTACAGGGCAGCCAGGTGGTGCAGTGGATAGATCACTGCGTCTGGAGTCAGGAAGATCTGAGTTCAAATCTGGCCTCAGGCACTTACTAGCCTTGTGACTGGGCAAGTCACTTAACCCCTATTTGCCTCAGTTCCTCATCTATAAATGGTGACACTAGAGGAGGAAATGGCAAAACCACTTGAGAAATCAGCATTGACAAAATCCATGGGGCCATGTAAAGTTGAACATGACTGAGCAGCTGACCAATGCTGTTTAGACATGCTTAGATTCTGATAAGTGTTGGGAGTACACACACAAGCAAAAAGAAAGACTTTCCCTGCCTTTACATTCTATTGGGAGAAGACAGCACACAAAGGGGAGATGAAAAGGGGAGAGGAGGAGGAGTGTGCCGGAGCTGGCTTACTGGGTCCCCAAGTGCCCATTGTTAAATTTTCATTGCAAGCATTTATACTTTGGAAATTATCAAATGCTATAAATCAGGGTTTGACTTGTTATTTTGTAGAATGTCTAGACTTAAGAAAGTGATGGAGGAAATGGTAATAACACAGATTAAATTTAAAAACATGCCATGTATACTTTTTTTTTCTCTTGGGAAAGTCAGCTACTAAGCATTTACCAGAGCACAGAGGAAGAGAGGGATGTATCAGAGCAGGGACGTGGTGTCAAAATCCAGAAAGTCAGAAGGGGAACGAAGGCTGGCTGGCTTGCACCTCTCCCCAAAATGGAAGCTCCTTGGAGGTCTTCACCAATTGCAAAAGGGGGGCCAGCATGCCAGAGGGATGTTCCAGAGTCAAAAAAGGTCACAGGGACTCATGGATGCTCCAGGGTGAGGAGGCCCCAAGAACTGAGGGAACATTCCAGAGTAAGAGGACAGCCAGGAAATGGGGGCAAAGTCTGAAAAGTCAGAAGCAGAGCCAAAAGGAGAATGGTTGGAATGGAGCCATTCAAGGTGCAGGCCATTCTGAAATAAGAGAGCTCTGTCTCTGTGAAAGACCTCTAGCTTTGGGGAATGTTATGGCCACTTCATTCTCAGTTTCTTTGCCTTGATGGCACTCCTCACCCACCTACTGAAGCACCCTCTGGCTTTTCAAGAGACATCTGAGGCAAAGAGTGCGTTTAACTACTTGAAGAACTGGTTTTCCTCAGTCCTGATCTTGAAATCTCCAAAACCATTAAAATTGCTCATTGTAGAAAGCAATACATTCAACATTGCCATGTGAGTTGTGTCTATTCACAGGACAAAATGTCTCTTTTATGCCCTCATCCTGCATAGACTTCTCCCACAAGGTGGCCAATAGAGAAAATAATTATACCACCTACTGGAGAAGAAACTGCTCAATGTCAAACCCCTATCTGAGGTTCATAGGACCATAGCTTTAGAGCTGAAAAAGACTTTATAGTCCATTTAGTCAAACCCTCTCATTTTACAGATGAAGAAACTGAGGCCCAAAAAAGTTAAATGACTTTCCCAAGGTCACAAAGGTAGAAGGATCATAGACATGAATGTGCCATCTTGAGGAGCTACTGACCTTACACAGTAAGAATGTGGAGCACCTTTGAATTATCAAATAGTAATGTGGATCCACTGAGCCCTAGCCTTTAGCAGCACCAACTCTGTCATTACCTGCATTCCTAAACATAGTCATCTGGTAGAAAATGTACCATGACCAGGTGTGTTGTGAGGCTCAAATGAAGTAATGGATGTAAAGTACTTGGCCAACCTTAAAACTCTATATAAATGCCAATTGGTGTTATTAGTACCGACCTACAGACAACATGCTTCTGGTCTGGTATTTAGTCCATACCTGGCATACAGCATATGCTTAATAAATGTTTACTGACTGACTTTATTCCTGGAGTCTTCTACTGCACTCCTGCTGAGCATAAGCAGTGTTTACAGAATAATTCAGGGCTGTGCTGGTAAACGTTTAACAACCAGGCTCTCTAAAAGAAAAAAGTATGCACGCACTTTTAAATTATTAATAATACTTTCTGTATACTCTGTATCAGTATTCTTAATACTCAGTATTCTTAATACTCTCTTAAGTCTAGACAATAAACAAACAAACAATCAATCAAGCTCTGGGGATTTCTACATTAGCCAAAATTTAACAACCAGCTCTCATGAGCCATTCGCTCTAACGCCCACTTGACTATAGTTGCTGAATTAACAAATATGACTGCCCCACTCCCTCACATCATGCACCCTCATGAACTCTCCTGAAGATATTAAAATGAACTCACCAGGAGCAGGCTTGGGATGCCTATTGTGAGGCCCTGTCGAGGCATGAAGGTCAGTCGCTAGTGATCAACAGGCCAAGCAAGTGCTTCCCTCCTAGTGGAGCTCAATGAGTAGTGCGCTGTCTCTTTCACGACAAGGTGGAAGGCTTTGAGGTCTCTTCAGGACCTAACATTCAATATTCCATCACTTCTGGTTGTCTTGGCTTCAGCACCATTTCAGCTAATGTGCTCAATAAGGGAAAAATGTGGGCCCAGGCCAAGAAAGGGAACCTGGAAAAATAGAAAGAAAGCTTGATATAAAGCCAGAGGATTTTGGAGCAACTCCTGGCTCTGCCACAAACTCATTGTGTGACCTTGGATGATTCCTTCCATTTTTCTGGGCCTAAGTTTCCTCACAGATAAAAATGAGTGATCACGGATTTAGTGGTAGAAGGCTATCAAACACAACTCCCTCCTGTGAGAAATGAAAAGACCCAGGCACAGAGAGGTTAGGCATCTTGCTCAGGGTCACACAGCTATTGAGTGTCTGAGGCAACATTTGAACCCAAGTCTTCCTGAGTCCAAGACCAATGTACTATACTGCCTCAAAATAAATAATAGCTAACATCTATATAGAGCTTTAAGGTTTAAAAACAACTTTACATGTATGATTTCATTTGATCCTCAAAACACCCTTGTGTTACTATTATCATTTCTATTTTATTGATGAGCAAAGTGAGGCGGAGTGAGATTAAATGACTAGTCCAAGGCCACTTGGCTAGTAAGTGTTTGAGGCAGGATTCTAATTCAGGTTTTCCAGACGCCAAGTCCGGCGCTCCGTCCACTACTCCAACCAGCTTCCTGGCAACGTAGTCCTACTGTTGCTGGTCGGTCATTTCCGCCTCCTCTTGATCCCATTGGGGATTTTCCTGGCAAACAGACTGGAGTGGTTTGCCATTTCCTTCTCCAGCTCATTTTACAGATGAGGAAACTGAGGCAAATGAAGTTAAGTCACTTGCCCAGGGTCAACCAGCTGGTGGTAAGTGTCTGAGGGCAGATTTGAACTCAGGAAGGTGAGTCTCCCTGACTCCAGGCCCAACGCTCTAACCATTGTGCCACCTAGCTGCTGGTATAGCCAGAGATGACCTCTAAAGTACCTTCCAGATCTTCCTTGAGGGTAGTGTGCTGGATTTGAGGTCAGAAGATCTGAGTTCAAATCTGTACTCTGCTGCTTACTATCCTTATTACCTTGGGTAAGTATCTTATCATCTCTCTGCCTCAGTCTCTTGACGTGCAAAATTAAAGAGTTGTTCTAGATGACCTCTAAGATTATTTACAGCTATGAAGCCTATGACCTATGATGCAATGTCCCCTACCCTGGAACACCCGCCAACTGCCTCCCACCCCTACCTGGGTGACATTGACACTAGAATTCATCACAGATTTGTCACTGTCCCAGGAGGATGACAGCACCTTTCTTGCTTGGTCACACTGGGACCAAGAGGATTTATTTCTTCCCATGTGCTGATCGAGGCCACTTAACCTGTTTCTGAAACAAATATTTTGGGTCTTCGTCTTTCTCCATCAAGTTAAGGCCCTTTCTTAGTTCACCTCACATTTCTGGACTGCTCCAGTCACAGATCTTTAGGTAAAGACTCACCTTTGAACCGTGTATTAACTCCAGTTGGATGAGCATGCAGGTCTTATGAATTGTACTCAACCACTCTGTACTCTGATCTGACTGTTAGGATAGCTGGCCTGCCCAACAGCTCCTAGTAGAATTCTCTACTCACAGTTCAGTCCACTCATCTACCCAGAACATTTCTTCTATATCCGGGGTTCTTAACCTGGGGTTAAGATAGATTTGAGGAGGCAATTAAGTGGTGCAGTGAGTAGAGCAACTGCCCCAGAGTCAGGAGAACCTGAGTTCAAATCTGACCTCAGACACTTGACACACTTACTAGATGTGTGACCTTGGGCAAGTCACTTAACCCCAATTTCCCTGCCTTCCCCCCTCAGAAAAAAAAAAAGATTTGAGGGGAAGTCTGTGGACTTGGATGGAGAAGAAGAATACATCTTTATTTTCACTGGCTTTTAACTGAAATTTAGGATTTCCTCCAATTATTTAAAAACATTCTGTGAAGGGATCCTAGGCTTCACCAGATTGGCCAAAGGGATCCGTGACACACACACAAAGGTTAAGAATTCATTTTCTAGACTGATTAGAATTGCCACCTGAGGTTCTTCCTGGCATTCACCCAGCTCCACAGTTCCCTTAGGTAATAACTACCAGGAAGCCGTCCAGGTGGACTTGCAGCATACCTTATGAACATACACCCCCAGGGAATGCCTGAGCTCAGGAGACTGGCTCTAGTTATCCTCTTGTAAACTCTGCCCCCCAAAACCTGATAGAAAAGGTAGGAAGTCCCTTCCCTATTATTCACAAACCAATACCACGAGGTCTCATGTGTTTGCACCTTGAGAGATAAGTCTCTTCCTATAGCAAACTGGGATGAGGTTGTATGGGTAAGTAAGGCCTGTGTAAATGAGGAGTGCAGGTGAGCTGTGTACCTTTGTAGGTCCTTGGGGAACTCTCAGATAGTGACCAGAACTAGAAAACTAAGCCAAATTGCCTCAGCATTTTCCCACACACGTAGCCCCAATGGCTCGAGCTATAACTGCAGCAGAGAGGAATCCTGGCCTCATTAGCTTCAGTTTCCAAAATTTGCTAGCCTTTACCCCCAGTGGAGCTTTTCCCATATATAGGCTTCTGTTTGCCTCCAATGGCTTCTCTAATTAATCTAGGGGGTAATTGTTTCGATTTCTATTTTGTCTCTCTTATGGAGACCCAGGGGCTTTCCCACTTCTCCTCAGATCTTGCTAAAAGGTAATAGTGCCTCTCATCTCCTTTAAAGTGGGAAAACTTCTTAGCAAGTCTCCCTCTAAGACCCACCATTAACTGTACAAGTCAAGATTGGTAGCTGCCAACTCTCTTCTCCTCCCCTCCCCTTAAATCCTCTCTCCTCCCCTTAAATCTCCTCCTCTCCCCTCTCACCTCTCTTCTCTCCTCTCCCCTCATCTCTTCCTCCCCTCCCCTCTCTTCTCCTCCTTTCCCTTCTCCTTGCCTCTCCATTCCTCCCCTCTCCTCCCCTCCCCTCTCCTCTTCTCCTCCTCATTGCCTTTCCTCACCTCTCCTCCTCTCCACTCTCCTCTCCCCTCTCTGCTCTCATCTCTTCTCCTCCTCTCCCCTCTTCTCTTCCTTCCCTCCCCTCTCCTCCTCCTCTCCCCTCTCCTCTCCTCCTCTTCCTTCTCCTTGCCTTTCCTCTCTTCTCTTCCTCTCTCCTCTCCCCTCTCCTCTCCCCTTTTCTTTTCCTTTCCCCTCCTCTCCCTTCTCCTCCCCTCCTATTTCCTCTCCTCCCCTCCCCTCCCCTCTCTTTTTCTCCCCTCCCCTTTTCTGCCCTCTCCTTTCTATTTCTTTCCTCTCCTCTCCTCTATAGCTGGATGGGCTCCGCTAGATTATCTAGTGCCCCCTTGTTTTACAGATAAGGAAACTGAGACCTAGAGAGCAATAATTTTCCCCAGGTTATCCCTTGGGCATTCTAAGGCAGTTCATTTGAATCTAAATCCATTGCTCATCCCACTATAGCAAGTAGCTTTTCTGGAGCTTAGATGGGGGGAAAATTCCTCCTTTCATTCTCCGGTCCCGGGTCTAGCAGAAGTTAGATAACCACACCGTAGTTCACAGGTTCCTGGAGTCCGAGTGTTGTTACAAGGTGGTGATTTTGTGTTTTGCAAAAGGACTTAGCAACGTGCCACATTGGGAGAGTCAGCAGCCCTGGCTCCCGTAAAGCCCCCTTCCCATTTGTTGGCTCCTCTTAGTACAGAAGGAAAGCACCCCAAAATGAAGAGAGCCCAGCACAGGGGTTTGGAGGTCTGTGTCTCCTTGGGTACATTACTTAACCTGCCTTGACCTCTGGAAATAGAAGGGACTGAACGACTAAAGGATCTCTAAGGTCCCTCCCAGATTGGGAGTCCTATGTTTAATAGGACCCGTAATTAGAAACTAGTTCCTCAGCCTATGGGTGTGTCTGATTGTAAAAGGATTTCTCTTTGTTCTATGTGTACACTTTACACTTTATAATGCTACCTCTCTGTTTTTAATATATAATAAGGGAGATGGCAAGTGTACACAAAAAAACCCTATTAAAATGGTTCTATACCAAAAGTAAGTCTGAAACTTTAAAAAGCTAGGTTTAGTGAACAATCACCCATCTTTAGCTTTAGAAGTTAAATCAACATGGGCTGAGATAAAAAGGACATCACTACGGGGCTTTAGTATTAAAAAAAGAGGCAGCTCAGATGTTGAACTTCATGTCCATGCCCTTTCTCTGCTACCAGATGTCTAGCAAAAAGGGCTCATTTCCTTAGGAAAAGGTAAGTACCACCTGACCTCCTCTACAACCTAGATTCATAATTAAGTCAATAGGGGCCCAAGAGAGTTTGTCAAATGAACAGAAGGAATTAACCAACACTTTACCATATGAAATTAACCATTAATGTACCAGTCACAAGTCAAATGCAAAATCAGTCAGTCTAAACAGAACTAGAGTTAGGATTAGGCAAAGTGGGCATTTCCCTACCCACAGGGTGGGGAAAGGGGTAGCCAATGAGAGGCATATTTTAATGACTTCTTATAAATGTTCATATTTTTATATTCCAATAGATCTGTCATCTAGTTGATGTGGCTATGACTTCCAATGCTCAAAACTCATCTATGCCTGCCCAACCCACATGACTCTTGTCCGTGTCCTTCCATGAATCTCTTACATAGGGAGTCCATCAAAAAATAAAGGCCTTCCTTCAGTTTCCTGGACGTTGCATGAATGTCAACAGAGTATAATTATCTTTTGCTTATAATGAAAACATAAAACCCATGAAATGTAGAAAAATACCCAATAGCCATCAGCCTGGTTAAATCCCGATTCTGTTTTGTAGTGACATTAGCAGAATGACAGAAGAGGGGTTAGAGGCTAGTGAGAGTCTCCTTCCTTTAAAACTACAATAAACTTAGGCCTGCATTTATTATTGCTAGAAAATCCATTGCACTTAGGTATTTTGTAATAACACTCATGTAAAAGCTCAATGCCTATGGTAGACAGTACACCGCAAAGGGTGGGGGTCCCATTCTTAGGGGAAATGAGGGTGTAATTCTTTTAACCTTACCCACAACAAGTCTTGTCCTGGCTCTGAGTACATACATCTACCCTGTGCTTAACGCCGTACTGGCCTTATAGAATGCAGCTCATTGTGGATAGATAAATGCACCAGTAGATGACTAGAGTTTGAAAGAAACACCCTTGCTTTCCCTCTCTCGTGATGCCTCTTGTGTCCTGGCAGATCCACAGAAAAATGAATGAATGAATTTAAAAGCAATTATCAGGTTCTTTCCATGTGCTAAGTGCTAGAAGAACAAAAACAATCTAAAAAATTTTTAAAGACAATTCCTGCCTTCAAGGAATTTATATTCTAATCAAATCGTAAAGACCTGAGTTCAAATCCAGTCTCAGACACTTATCAGCTCTATGACTGTTGGCAAGTCACCTAATCTCACCTGTCTCAGTTTCCTTAACCATAACACAGAGATGATAATAGCGCCTACCTCCCAAGGTTATTGTGAAGAGCAAGAGAGATGATATTTGTAAAGCGCTTCGGGCAGTGCTTGACTCATAGAAGGTACTTAATAAAAGCTTGTTCCCCTTCCCTTCTAGACTGTGGGAGACAACACACAGAGTGAAGTGGTGGCAAGGGAGACGCTATTTTGGTTTGGAGAGTCACAGAGATGGTTACAGGTACCATAAGGAAGTAACGGATTGACACCAACATTACTGTTGGTAGCAATGATAATATTGATTTGATTATGGCTCCAGAGCTAAAAGGGGGAGAGTGGGGGTGGAGAGGGGAGGGAATGCATTTGGTGGCAGGCAAGAAGATGAGAGGGTATAAAATAAAGCATGGCTGGGGCTGGCTAGATATAGTAGGCTATGGGAGGTGCTCACCAATCAGGACAGCTCAGGCCCCAGGATGGGAGTTCCAGAGCTAAAAGTCAGGTGCTGGCTGCCTGGGAAGGGTTGGGAAACAGTGTTTTAGGTTGTCAGCATGATGACACTCATTAACCAAGCCAATGAATACAGATGAGTGGGGAGAAGGTGGCAGTTCTCCTTTGTCATTGAGTCAAATTATAGGGCTGTAACCCTGATGGAACACCATTGGAGCAGCTCTGGCATTTTCTCCTCCAAGAGTTATTAACATAAAGGCAACAAACCCAAAGCAGCATTTGAAGCACATTCTACGTCCCTCTTCGTTTCCTGCCATCTTGTGCTATTGTACGGGTGCTGTTATATGTCACACCAGAGTGATAAGTTTTCTGGTCCTGCACTTAAACGCACTTAAGCCTGTTTTAGATTTCTCTGCCATGCAGAAGGAAATTGCTAAAATTAAGAGATCACTTGGAGTGGCTCTTCATCAAACCCAGGAATTATTTCTTCTGTTACTATATTTAAAAGGCCCCAGCGGTAAGCTGCATTGGCAAGGGCTCCCGTGTTATGCAATAAGTGTAATGTTAAGCTTTGGAAGCCCTGCATGTGATTGGAAAAGAATAAAAACAGTAGCCCCACAATGCTGCGTTTCCTAAAGATGCTTTGTTGCCTTGAGGAAGGAGAATAGGGACCCTCTCAATGAGTATTAAAGGAAAATCGGAACAGGATGGGAATGAACTCTGAGTTGCTATGTAAAATCACAGGTGTCTTTTATGCGGGGAAGGGGAAATGTAATCAACAGCTTAATGAAACTGTTCTTGAAAGGTAATGAGAATCAGGAAACGTAGTTTCACTGTAATCTGGGATTAGGTTTATTCTGGGTGGCTCCAGAGACAAATTGAGTCCCAGAGCACAGGGTGGCAGGAGGAGGGAGACCCATTTCCAGCTCAGTTCCTTGCAATTAGATCAGCTCAACGATAGAATGACAGGCTGCCTTTAAGACGATGAGTCCCCAATCACAGGATGTGGTCGAGCAAAGATTGGACCTAGGCCACTTGTCTAGGATATATGGAAGGGATTTCTATTCAGGTAGGATTTAATCAGACGAGATAAAAATTGCCTGAGTCTGTATTGCTCTTCCTTCACAAGCCTGTCAGGTACTGAGTGTAAACACCTTTATTGCATTTTACAGCTGAGGAAATGGAGGTTTAGATTAAATTAAGTGACTTGGCAATGGCTATAACTGCCATTCTATGGTGGGAAGAACACTTGAACCCAAGTACCATGATATCCAGGTCAGTGTGCCCACAAATTGCATGACCCCATTGATGTCATGTTATGTTTTTATTAATATTGTTTGTTTTCACACCACCTTCATTTCTAAAAGTTTCCCTCTTTCCCCTACTCAATGAACCATCTCTTATAATAAAGAACGAAAAGGGGAAAATTAAAACCATTCAGCAAAACAAGCTAACATATTAATGAAGTCTGACAATGTATGCAATCACAATTCCCCAAAAGAACAACTGGAAAAAAAAACCCGAGAGACAGAGTTTCTGGGCAATTAATAATCAATTTATTGATTAGGTTAACTAATAATAAGTTCATCACCCGTATTTTTCCTCAGTAACCAAATATGCCAAGGGAGGCTTTGAATAACTTCAATCTAGTGTATGCCTTTTGATAGGGGACTCCCCTGACAAGTAAAACTCAAAACTGATTGGTGGACATTGAAAGAGGAGGTAGGCTAAAAGTCCTCAGGTACTCCTGGCTCGATCATGAGGGGCAGCAGCCTTCAGCAACCTGAACAGGGGAATCCATCTCCATTCAGACCACTCTAGTTGGTTTTTCTCCTTCATGAGCTGGGTCACCCCTAACATCTAATGGGAGGTACAAGGATAGGGGCTCCTTTCCCTGGGTAAGAACTCACCCAGACTGGATTCTGTTCTGTCTAAACAGAAGGTAGGTCTCCTAGTCTCCTACTCAAGATTGAAGAACATGTTCCTTGAGGGCTAGGGACAATCTCCTCAATCAGTCATGTCCTTCAGAGACTGACTTTAACAAGAGCTGAACCAAAATGAGGAAACTGAGGAGAAAAGCCAGGACCCCAATTTAATAATTGGTTGTTAATGTAATAGTAAAATAATTTCTCTCAAAGAAGGGAGGTAAGTACATTTTCTCATATCTTCTCCTGTGACATATTTGGTGATTATATTACAGAGCATTCAGTTTCATTTTTAAAAATATTCCCATTGATATTATTGCAGTCAGGTACATTGTTTCTCTGATTCTACTTAGTCGTCTCTGCATCAGTCTATATGTTTTCCCATGATTCTCTGAATTCTTCATATTCGTGTTTCTTGTGGCACAGTAATGAAATGGAAAAACATTTTCTAAGCACTGTACCAAGTGCCACTGGGAATACAGCTAGAAAATAGAGGTACTCCTTGCTCTCAGAAAGCTCATGTTCTAATTAGTGTGGACAACTTCAGGTCTGATAGAAAGGCCTGGTGGTCCTTAGGATGAAGCAGTAAAGCCAATGCATGTATCCCATTACATTTTTGCACTGGGATAACCGTTCACCAATCAAAGGGCAATTCCTTTATCTCCAGATATTTGGCCACAGTTTGATGGCAAAGATACCAAATCTCCCCATGTGGTGCTCCACTCAAAACCTGATTTAAATATTGCACAGTGTTATTGACCTCATTGAAGTCAACCACATAAAACATGCCTTATGAAAAATAATAGTCTTTTTTTTTCTTTGAAGGAGTAAGGCAGGGCAATTGGGGTTAAGTGATTTGCCCAAGGTCACACAGCTAGTAAGTGTGTCAAGTGCCTGAGGCCAGATTTGAACTCAAGTCAGCCTGACTCCAGGGCCCATGCTCTACTCACTGCGCTACCTAGCTGCCCCAATAATAGTCCTTTTCAACGGAGGGAGGGAGAGAATTTGGAATTGAAAGTAAAAATAAAACTGAATGAAAAAAAGAAAAATCATAGTCACCACAAAAGCTCTAAAAACTTCCAACATCGCTATTTCTTCCTCTACAATTCATGTTGCTAAAATATTTCCCCCTGGCCATCAATTTAGAGCACTTCTTTCTTCCTTTGGGAAGTGTGAGGAAGTTCCTCAATTAATCTGATTATAGGGTGTCGGCCATTGGATGAAGACCATTGACACCACACAGGAAATTTGTAGTTATTGGCGGAGAGGATCAGCTATGTTTCTTGGCCTCAATTAAAAAGCAGACTAGCCCTCTCTGTAGACAGTGAGCTCTGAGGAAGGAGTTGTTCTTCCTTCATCTTTTGCCTTGAACCTCTTCCATAAGATAACAAAGGTAGGGGGAGGAAATGCTTTCTCCTCCATCTCTGATCCCAGTGCTATCCTCCAACAGAAGCAGATAACCACAGATGATGCCAACCCCAGCAGAGAGAGCAAACCCAAGGAGTCCAGCTGCAGAGTTGAATCCAGCAAGTCAGTGAGATGAGTCTGATGTCTGGAGCTGGGATCCTGCTGTGGGGATGTCATGGTTCCCAGAGCCAAGATTCTTGCTGGTCCTTGGGTATGAGTTCTAAGTGCAAAGTGCATGGTAGTATCCTAGGCCAGGATGTTAACTAAATCCTAAATTAGTGAAAGTAATCACTACAGACATTTGGTAAAGTAGCATGAGTGGAGACTCAACAGAAGCAGTGGGAGAACATCAGCAGCTCTGAAACTGTAGCACTGGAGGTGTTTTCTTACTTGTATTCTGGCAGCATATATTCCCTATGTGGGTGCCCCTCTTTTCGCATTGATATTGCATGTGCTTGTGGGAGAGGCTGCCCCGGTTTTATGGGGGAGATGTTTGCTTTCTGCCTTCTTATCACGCAATTCCAGTAAATGACTTTCCTCTGAGCTAGGTGGGTAGAGTGCTTGACTCAGATTTAGCTTCGTGAGTTCAAATTTGCTCTCAGACACTAGCTGTGTGAGTCTGGGCAAATCACTTAACTTTATTTGCCTCAGTTTCCTCATCTGTAAAATGAGCTGGAGAAGGCAATGGCAAACCACTCTAGCCTCTTTGCCAAGAAAACCCTAAGTGGGGTCATGGAGAATTGGATATGGCCAAAACATCAGAATTATTGCAACAGCCCTTTAATTCTCCAGGGTAAATTAAGTGGCTCAGCAGACAGACTGTCAGGTCTGGAGTCAGGAAGAATCATCCTGCTGTCTTCAAATCTGGCCTCAGACACTTCCTAGCTAGGCGACCCTGGGCGAATCACTTCACTCTGTTTGCCTCAGTTCCTCGTCTGTCAAATGAGCTGGAGAAGGAAATGGCAAACCGCTCTAGTTATCTTTGCCAAGGAAACCACCAATGGGGTCAGGGAGAGTCAGACAACAAAAAATTCTGTTACCTAGCTGACTACACACCTTGGTGTGGTCACGAGGTATTATAGTCTTATTTGTGTAGACCCACAGAGTATCTCAAACTTGGGATAGTCATCCCTTTGGGGAACCAGACCTGTGAAAGTGAATTAAAGAACAGCATAAACCCAGAGGGGACACTACACTGTGAAGCCATTACCAGGATAAACTTTTCTGTATCCTATTCATTTGCAGGTAATATCTCACAACAGATTTTCATGCTGAATTACAGGATGCCCTAAGATTGCAGTGATCCACTGGGGGAAAAATGGAATTTTTTTTCTTTTGTTTTTAAGCTGTAGTTAAGCGATTTTCCCCCCGTGTTTTCTTCACAAGTCAGACCAATGACTGAGATAACTTTTACATGGTTGAATACTTAAATACTAATATTAGTTGTATTACTGTTGAAGCCTATATGAACATCTCCAAAATACCAGTGCCTAGGATCACACTGAGGCCTCTTACTTAAAAAGAGTGCCTCCAAGATCCTTATAGATTACAGATCCATAGGAAAAGTTTCCCAGGGTGGTTTAGCAATCAACCACAAGGGTATTGCCCCCTTTGGGGATCCTCACCTATCTTTAGTTCTTTTCTGAGTTTGAGTTTTAAAAAAAATAGCTTCTTTTTCCTAGTGATGGGATAAACTTTGTCTTCATCTTAGAACACTGTGTGGATTGAGGATTGCAGATTGCAGAAGCACGTCGCTGGAATTTTTCTCTGGACCTATATTTGGAATGCCCTGTGGTTTTTCAGAGATCCACTGCAGAAAGTGAAAGGTTGGTTTATGTGCTGAAAGGACATTTAGATTCTCACTTAAAGGTAAGAAGGTGACTCATAAGTGCTTTCAGATCCTCAGTCCCTTTTAGGAGAGCTCTATAAACTCTGGGAGTTCATATTTTCCTCTTCAGAAGGGAAGTTCATCCCCTCCCCCCTTTTGGATTGGAGCAGACTTTTCCCAAGCACCTAGACAGGAGAAAATTTTATAAAATGGTGTTTTAATTTCTATTGTTGCTATTCAGTGATTTCCATCACGTCTGACTCTGTGACCCCATTTGGAGTTTTCTTGGCAAAGAAACTGGAGTAGTTTAACATTTCCTTCTCCAGCTCATTTGACTGACGAGGAAACTGAGGCAAAGAGGGTTAAGTGACTTGCCCAGGGTCACACAGCTAGTAAGTGTCTGATGCCAGATTTGAACTCAGATCTTCCTATCAGCCCGGCACCCTACCCACTGTGCCACCTAGTTCATTTGTATAGCCATGTTTTGGGGGATGAATGTAATCTCCAGACCCACTAGCCATGGTAGGTCTGGATACTCACAAAAACACGTTTATTTAGGGGTTGAAGTAGGACTGTGCCACACAGACTTTGTTGAGACTCTTTTGTATGTTACAAGGCCTTGGAGGAGCCTCCCTAAGTCACCTGAGAGCTATCCAGAATTAGGTATATGAGCCAAATGTGCTAACCAAACACTGGTTGATTTTTTGGAAATAGCATATACTTAACTCTGATGAGTATAATAGGAATGTAAAGAGGTACTAACTTTAGGAAGTATGAAGAAGGTTTTAATCATCCTGGTGGGATTATGGGACATGTGTTACTGAGTCAAAAAGTATAGATAGTATAGATAGTTAGTTTAGTGACTTTTTAGGCCTAGTTTCAAATTGCTTTCCAGAATGACTGGACCAATTCACAGCTCCACCAACAGTGCTTTAATGTACCCGTTTTCTTTCATTTCCTCCAATGCTTGTCATTTTCCATTTTTGTCAATCTAATAGGTGTGAGATAGAAACTCAGAATTGCTTTAATTTGAATGTGTCTAATAATTAGCAATTTGGAATATTTTTTCTTTTATAAATAGCTTGGATTTCTCCTTTGAAAATTGCCTGTTCATACCTTTTGACCATTTATCTATTGGGGAATGGCTTTTAGTCTCATACTAAGTTTGAGTCAGTTCTTTATATATCTTGACTATGCCACCTTTATCAGAGAAACTTGCTGCAAAGATTTTTCACTGTCTTCTTCCTAATTTTAACTACATTTGGTTTTGTTTATGCAAAAAAAAAGTGTTTTAAATTTTATACAGCCAAATTTTATCTTCTGTGATCCATTTTGTTCCTTTTCTGGTCATGAACTCTTCTCCTATCAATAGATCTGGAAGGTATTTTTTTTACTTTCTCCTCTAGTTCACTTATTGTAATGCCATCTTCTATGTCTAAGTCATATATCCATTTGGAGTTTAATTTGGCATGTGATATGAGATGTTGGTCTTTTCTAATTTCCGACAGAAAGTTTTTCAGGTTTCTCAGCAGTTTTTGTTAAATAATGAGTCCTTGCTTTAGTAATAGGATCTTTAGGTTTATCAAACACTATGCCAAGTATCTCCCATTCTTTTGATTGCTTTTCATGTCATAACCTTAAGGATCTCCTCTGCTTCTTTCTAAACTGTAGTGTCTAGAACTGAATGTAATATTTAAGATTTTTTACAAATTCAAGTGTAAGACCTTACATTTACCTTTATTAAACATCTTATTATTAGGTTAGTCCCGATGTTCTAGTCTACAAGGATCATTTTAGACTAATCTACTTCATCCTTAGGACACAGTCCTTTCACTTGAGACCTTGTGCTGTATCAAGAAGTCTTTATCCTGCCATAGAGCCATAACTAGCAATTTCTGCACCTGGGGCAAGTAGGACTACAAGTATCTTCAAATAAATTTCATAATTCCTGATGTGAAAAGAATACAAGAAGTAATTAAAATAAATTTACTTAGGTAGCAGGGAAAGATAGTTACTCTACCTAGCTTTGGGGTAGAACTGGAACTCGAGAGAAATTTGGGCTTGAGATATGGATTTGGGAGTCATCTACTTTGAAATGACAGTGGAAATTGTGGGAATGGATGAGATTGCCAAGATAGAAGATGTGGAAAGTGAAGAAAAGAAGGCCAAGGATAGAATCTGGGGGAACATTTACCAAATCTTGGGGATGGGAAGAGGACAAGCAAAGGAGATATATATATAGGATTGGTTAGAAAAGTGGAAGTAAAATCAGGAGGAACTGATATCTCCAAAGACAAGAGAGGAGATCAGAACAAGAGAGTAGCCTGTGTCGAATATCACAGAAAGATCAAGGAGAATGAAGACTGACACCAAGGAGAACTGAAGGCACTAGTCTCCTCTGAGAGAACTGCTTCAGCAAAGTGGGTTGAATTAGAAGCCAGATTACATCAGATTGAGGTGAGAGTGGGTAGTGAGAAAGAGGAAGCAGCAAGGATAGATGAACTCTGAAATTCCTTATCTGATAACAATCTGTTGTCATTCAACTCTCCCCTCTGTCTGGTCACCCCAAACCCTCTTCTATGTCCTCACTGTGACCTTCATTTCCTCCACCCCTCAGTTCTTTGCCAGGCCATCATTCCTGACCGGCTACTCTTCCTCCTTTCCACATTTTGACACCTTAGTGAACCAATTCAACTTTACACTGTCCTCTTATACTTTACCCCTTATCCTAACTGATATCTTGCCCTGCCAAGTTTCAACCTTGGCTTAATTCTGCCATCTGCTACCTTTTGCTTTTACTAATATGCTGCTGAAAGGCAGCTGGAAAATATGAAATTTTGCTGACTAGAATCACTACAAATTTATGTTTCATAATCTCAACTGGGCCCTCACTGAAGCAAGGCAATCTTTATACCAACCTAATCCCACTTACCACAAGGGTTTTTCCACATCTTCCCTCCTCAAACCTCCTGTAGCTCCTGCTCCCCTTACCTTCTCAGCTGAGAATCTTGCCTCATGAATTTCACTAAAAAAAATTGAGACCATTAGCAGAGAATTCCTTGTTACCCTCTCCTCCTCATCTTATATCACCCAGATGCCTTCCACTACTATCTCCTCCTTTATTCCTGTCTCACATAATGAAGTGGCCCTTCTCCAAAAGGAGTACACGTACAAATAATTCCATTCCATCCCATCTTCTCCAGCAAATTGCCCCCCCCACTATTATGCCCGTTCTCACTTATATTCAAAGTCTCCCTATCTACTCTTTGCTTCCCTAATACGCATGTCTCCCAAAGCCTCACTTGATCCATCCATCCCCACTATTTACTTTCCCATAGCTCCTCCCTTTTGTGGCTAACCTTCTGGAGCAGGCCAGCTATGACTAATACAGCCATACCTCTTTTTGTCTTACCCTTATCTTAACTCTCTGCAGTCTGGCTTCTGACCTCATCATTCCACTGAAACTGCTTACCTAAATTACCCATGATTCATCATTGCCAATCTAATAGGCTTTCCTCAGTCTGCATCCTAGTTGACCTCTCTGCAGCCTTGGTCACTGTCAATCATCCCCTTCTCCTTGTTTCTCTTCTCTTTAGGTCTTCATGACATTGTTCTCTCCTAGTTCTTCTCCTGTCAGATCGTTTCTTCTCTGTCTCTTCTGCTGGATCTTCATCTATGTCCTTTTGCTAACAGTAAGGGTCCCCCAATGCTCTGTCCTGGGCCCTCTTCTCTTCTCCCTCTATATTATTTCACTTGGTAATCTCCTCGGCTCCCATGGTTTCAATGACCATCTCTATGCAGATGATTCTCAGACAGCCCTAGTCTCCTTCTTGATCTCCAGTCTTGCATCTCCAACTGCCTTTTAGACATTTTAAAATGTATATCCTGTGGACATCTTAAACTCAACATGTCTAAAACTGAACTCATAATCTTTCCCGCCAAATCCTCCCTTCCTCCTAACTTTCCTATTACTGTTGAGGATACCACCATTTTCCCAGTTACCCAGGCTCACAAGCCAGGTGTCATCCTTGACTTCTTATTCTCTCAACTTCCCCCCTCCCCCCATTTCCAATTTGTTTTCAAGTCTTGTCATTTCTACCTTTACAAGATCTCTTGCCCATGCCCCCTCTTCTCCTCTGACACTTCCACTATCCCAGTACTGGTCCTCATCAAGTCACACTACTAGCCTGCTCTTTGGCCTTCTTGCCACACTCTAATCCATTCTCCACTCAGTTACCAAACTAATCTTCCTAAGGTGCAGAACTACCTCACAGGCAGCTAAATAGTGTGGTAGATAGAGTACCAGGCCTGGAGTCAGAAAGACTCATCTTCCTGAGTCTGAATCTGGCCTCAAACACTTACTAGTTGTGTGCGCCTGGGCAAGTCACTTAACCCTGTTTGCCTCAGTTTCCTTGTCTATAAAATGGGCTGGAGAAGGAAATGGCAAACCAGTCCAGTATTCTCTGCCAAGAAAACCCTAAATGGGGTCACAAAGAGTTGGCCATGACCGAACAAAATCTATTTCACCCTTCTTACTCAATAGACTCCAATGTTCTCTGTTACTTTAAGTTCAAATATTAAATTCTCGATTTGGCTTTAAAAGTCCTTTATTTGGTTTATGATTATGGTTATGGTTCATGGGTTTAAAAGTCCCATCTTTCTAGTCTTCTTGCACCTTTCTTCTCTCTACTTATTCTGTGATCTAATGATACTGGCCTCCTTTTTCTTCTTCACATGAAATACTTTATCTCTTGACCCTGGCTATCCCCAATGCCTGACACTCTATCCCTCTTTGTCTCTCCCTCCTGGCTTCCTCCAGCTAAAGTTCCACCTTCTTACAAAAAGCCTTTCTCAGTCCTTCTTAATCTTAGTATCTTGCCTCTGAGATTATCTCCAATTTATCCTGTATATATCTTGTTTGTACACAGCTGTTGGTTCTTGTCTACCTCATTAGACTTTGAGCTACTGGAATGCCGGAATTATTTTTTTCCCTTTTTTTTGTACCCCCAAGGTTTAGCCCAGTGCCTGGCTTATATTAGGTGCTTGATAAATGTTTGTTGTTGACTTGACTCACATGATCCTCTGAATATCCAATAAACAGGGCTTCGGGAGGTCTTTGCATTCTCAGAAATCCTTTCATCTGAGGACAGTCTGAGGAATGAGGTATTTCCCATCATGCCTTACCCGCTTTTATTGCTCTTCCATCCACCGTTAATAAATTTTCTTCATTCAACAACAAAATAACAGCTAGAGTTTAAATGTATTTGGGAGTCCTGCCACATACATTTTGTCTCAGAGGAAAATCTGCTATCTCTCTTGCCCTGGAGACATGGTTAAACTTCCTTGAGTGATCCTGGCTGCCCTAAAGTTAGAGTTATTAAGATGTTTCTCTGAATTAAGTGCTCACGGTGAAAGAATGTTAAATAAAGCCATAGCTCAAGGCAAAATACATACCAGTCAGCCAGACCTGCAGGCTTGGAACAGACCCTGGGCAAGTCCCCTAACCCACCCCAGAGTTTTCCAGTCTGCATGTCCTAGGAGATGAAGGGGTGTAGGGGGTGACAAAATTGCCGGGGGGGGGAAGGGTGAAAGGTCATGAAGCAGTGGTCAAAATTTTTGGATTATTTTTAATATAGTTTCTACATAAACAGATCTACTTTTCCAGTAAAAATAAAGTTCAAATCAAAATCAACGAAAGTAAGACTAGAAAGGAGAATTTATTCCAATGGTAGAGGGTAGAAGGGGAGTGAACAACTGTCTGCTACTGGCCTTGGCAACTCTGTGCCCCATCCCCATCTGTGGTCACATTTTCCTCTTTACCTTAAGAGAGCTCCCATTTACAGAAAATGGGCCTAGGTGCCTTCAGCAGCAGCAACCTCCAGTGATGGTAGGATGACCCCAGTAGCCCTTGCCTCCTGCTGTGCGGGGTCCCTGTGCCGATCCTCACCCTTGACTGCCCTTGCCTATGCCTTGAGGCTGGACCTGGGCCTACTGGCCTTATCTGGGTTGTAGATTCCAGGGTAGTTAAGGCCCTGATGAAACCACCACTAGGGGGCAGGGAAAGCCCCAAAACTTTCTCTCAGACTTCCTTGATGTAATAGCTTAAGCCAGGATTTCTTGGGGGGTGGAGAAGGGAGTGTAGGAGGCAGGATGAACCCTGCCCACCACAGGCATGGGTTCTTACCTTCAAGAGACAGTATGGTGCATTGCAAAGAGAGCTGAATCTAGAGTTAGGAGGACATGTATTCAAATCCTGACTCTTGTCACTATCTGTGTAACCTCAGATACAACTTAATCTCTATGGTCCTCAGTTTCCTCAACTGTAAAATGAAGCAGTTGGAATCGATGACTCCAAAGGTCCCTCCCATCTCTAAGTCTATGATCCCATAATTCGGCTCGCTGGAGCTCAGTGGCCCAGAGCACAAATGGTAATAATCTTGTCTACCTCTCTTCTTTACCTCTGCTCTTAATAGTTCTACTGAAATTCTGTGTGTAGTACTCTTTCTTTCTCTCTTTTGTATATCTAACAACTATAGCCACCTCTGGTCCAAATGGCCTGGGGAATTATATCCTCTCCCTCTCCACTAAGGAGCCCCTCTGCTCTGGACATGGGGTAATTATGTTTAGTTCTGAGGGAGCCTAACCACTTAAAACAAAGGTTAGATTTTTCCCCCACATTTTTTTAATATATGACACCCCCTTCCAGGTTTAGCTCATGTCTAGGCTCTCCCCAAAGGGGAAAGTAGAAAGACACGATATAAATCATGTATGGAAAAACTATTTATTTCCTCTACACAAAAGAAATGCTTAACAAACAAGACCCACAAGTATGCATTGACAGATGAGTTGAAATAGGATTCAGTAATTTATAACTACTGTTATGATCTCCCAGGAGGTTCATATTTACATCAAAATATGAAGCAGTCTACAGGACTGTTGAATACGTGTTATTAAATTTCACCTCGGCTTTGCACTGTCTAAAAATCTACCTCCAGATCCATGTCTTCTGGCAAGCTGGGCCAGGACTTGGAGTTTCTCCCATCATTGATCATCTTCTCCTAGAAGTACTGAAGTAATTGTTGGGGACTTATCCTAAGTACAAAATGACACCAACTGAGGATACGAGATCCTTGAACCCACAAAGACACCTCAAAGCTTGAACATATCCATCTTGAGACTGATGGTCAGTAACTTACAAACACACCAATAAACATAAATCAGAAGAGGCAGCCAGAGGACCGGATTTAAATTTACCTAGATGAGGCCTCTGCTCTGTTTCCCATAGGGAAGCAGTTCATCATGGTGTCAGAGTGAGAAGAAAGGCAGTCACTCTTCCAATCCATCATGGAAGAGGCTTGAATAGTCCTGATATGTATGATCTGTAGAAAAGAAAGGGAAGAAAGGGAGACTGAGGACAAATCATTCTGTTAAAGATCTACTAAATCAGTGACTCTTCCTAGTGCCTAATAAAGAGATGGCTTCATCATCCAAAGCACTGTAGTCCTTCAGTACTGGCCAGAAGCAGGCAGGGTATGCTCCATAGCCCCCTGCACCCCCCATACATAAAGTCTGGTGTTTACTTGTGTTTTTTGAAATCACATTTTCATTTTACATACCCATCAACTGGGGAATGGCTAAACAAATTGTGATGTGTTTGGAATGTAACAGAAGAAACCAAACCCCCCTTAATTCTAATGCCTTTCTTTTATTAATTATTTCTCATTTATCCTGTATCTAGCTAGTTTATACATATTCTTCTGTTATCTCCTCCATTAGATTGTGAGCTCCTTGAGGGCAGGGACTGTCTTTTGCCCCCTTTTATGTCCCCGGAGCTTAACACAGTGCCTGACTCAAAGTAGGGGATTAATAAGTATTTATTGATTAATTAATAATAATTATTGTTGTTATTACAGAATTTATAATAATTCTTTAAGGTTTATAAAGTGCTTTACAAATCATTTTTATATCATTATCTTATCCTCACAACCACCCTGGGAGGTAGGTGCTTATTATTATTCTCATTTTAAAGATAAGGAGACTGAGACTCAGAAAAATCAAGTGATTTGCCCAGGGTCACACAGCTAGGAAGTATCTGAGGCCAGATGTGAACTCAGGTCTTCCTGACACTGGGTACGCTATAATTGTTAGAAATATTCCAGATGTAGTACTCTTTCTAACGCACTCCACTCAACAGTTAGAACCCAAGACTGTGGTAAGCAGTGTCCTTCCTGTCTCTCATACTCCCCTCTACCCCCACAAAAACAGGTCTAGCTCTATCCACTGTGCCACTTACCTGTGGATATGTTATTACTATGCTATAAGAAGAGACAAATATGTTGATGACAGAGAATCATAGAAAGATTTATATGACCTGATGCAAAATGAAATGAGTAAATCCAAGAAAGTAATACACACAGTGACTCCAAAAATGTAAAAGGAAAGAACAGCAACCACAAATGAATTGAAATTGAATGAATACTGAAATTGAAATTGAATTGAAAATGAATATTGCAAAATTTCAAATATTGCAAAATTTCAAAGGATGAGCTTGGCCCAAATGAAGAGATATGAGAAAACACTTCCCCCCACTCCTCTGCAAGGGCAGAGGGGGAACTATATGTGCGGAAAATAGCATATAAATGTCATAGATATATGTGTGTGTACACACATCTATCTGAACCCCTTCTTCTCTATCCTTGTAAAAAAAACATCAGGATAACTTTCAGAGGGAGAAACTGAGAATTACAGGGATAAAAGTAGTAAATGTAACAAAAAAAAAACCAAGAAAATGTATTTTGAATTGTTTTTATTTTACTTATATAGGTGATCTTTATAAACACTAATTCATACCTTCTGAATGAGTAATTTTTTTAAATGAAAACTATAGTTATCCCAAGTCAAATTTCACAGTATCACTATCAATTTGTATGAGGCCTTTTTAGTTTGTTTCTCTGTGGACACTAAATGAAAATGATGCGTCTTTTCACTTTCTCCTGGGGATCAACCAGCTAACACTGGATTGGGTGGGTAGTTTAAGAGTTTTGCTGATCTGTAATTGACAATGGAATTTCCATTTGGAAACTATTATCAGTAGCCTATCAATAGCTCTTTAGGTGACCCTAAAGTTTCAGGGAAAGAAGATAACCACTGAAGAATGTTGGTTGTTGTCCTTCATTCTCAAAGAGGGCCAAAATGACATCACTATGCTAGAACCATGATGCAGTGTGTCTGACTGTGACTGATCAGACCAGTATGAGCTTGGAATGCTCTTCCACAGGTCAGGCACAAACAGTCCACGTGAACATTTGGGGTAGATTCTCTAAATTTGCACATCCTGTGTTTCCTTTGGGTTGTTTCAATTCTGCTTCACTTATAGAGCACAGAACCTTCTTTGATGTGAGCACACCATGCTGGGCGGTTCTGTGCCAGTGTCTTCCATGTCACACAATCAATTCCAAAGTTCTTAAGAGAGACCTTGAGAGTGTCTTTGTATCACTTTTTCTGATCACCATGTGAACACTTGCCCTTTGAGAGTTCTCCATAAAATAACTGAGGAGTGTAATATCCCTATGATGCCCCTATTTCATCTTTTGTGTTGTTCCATCTAGTGCCATACTTGGGAAAATTGCGTGCAACCTCTTACATAAAAACAGTTAGGGAAGAATCTATCTTCAGGTCTAGGAGGGTTCAGTCCAAAACGGTTCTATTGTTAATTAAGGTGGGACTTTTTTTTTTTTACTGTTTTCTCTTTTAGAATGCTAAAGTAATCAAATGCTTTAAGTCTTACTAGGTTCAAAGCCCCAGGCCCATACCCTTTTGCTGATTAGGCGTGAAGCCTTTGTGCCCTAAGAAGGGTGTATAAACTCAGAAGTTAGTGTTTTGTTTGGGGCTCTCATTCACTGGAAGAGTATTGGTGTGGAGACTCTGGGTAGCCACTGGAGCCCACCCCCCTACACCGGCTTTGGAGAACCCAGATATTGATGCTTCTCTAGTAACTATGCATTGCTATGGATAGACTGGTTTTTGTTGTTTGCTCTGTTTATATTGTTTCTATTTGTCATTTCCATTTGTATTTGCTTTGAAGTTCAGGGTGCTGACTTTTCTCCCCAAACCAAGTGAATGATATATGTATGTTTGATTAAAGTAAGATTGTTAACCCCTTAAAATTACTTTCCTTAGAAAAACAGATCAAAGAACCTGGGCTGGCAGCTCTTCTGTGTACGGGTGTTGTTGGTCTTACACAACCACAGTAGCAGCAAGCCATATTGTTGTTACAATGGCTCTCTAATAGTTCAATGGATTAGTGATCTTATCAATGTCGATATCATTCTCTCTATCAAGGCTCATCACAATCTGTTTATATCTTTTCATAGAATGCAATAATAACAATTCAAATAATGATAACTCACAAAGAACAAAAGAAAACTCACAAGGAAGCAAAGAAGGACAGCTCTGAACACAATTTATTTATTTATAGTATATATAATATATGTAGTATATATAATATGTATATGTAGTATATATAAATAGTATTTATTATATAGGCTTTCTCAAAATGGAAATTTCTTGCTGGATATATTGAATCCTCTTTTATATTCTGCTGTGCACATGACAATGCTTTTTTTCTTTTCATATTTTATATTTAAGTTTCAATATTTAAGCTTATAATATGCTTCTTTTTCTTTTCTTATTGTATATGTAAGTTTTAGTATTTAGGTCTAAAATTAAAAAAAAATTAAAAAATAATAACTCACATTTTAAATTGCATATTCATGTTTGCAAAGTGCTTTCCTCACAACCACTCTAGGAGAGCAAGTAACAATTTCCATTTTACAGATGAGGAAATTAAGGTTCACGGAGACCAAGGGAATTGCCTGTGATCACAGCGTTGTTTGTGAAGAGGACCACTGACACCACAAGGTGATGTCTGGATTTGTACATGAATTAGATTTGAGTTAGGCAGGAACTCATCAGTCTCACTTTCTCTTCCAGAGTCACTAAAGTCTAGCAGCAAAACAAAAATCAAGACAACTGGCAATGAACCAGGATGTAGTGCATGACCTTGTTGTCTTCAGTGTCAGACCTCCTCCTAACTCACGAACAGGTTTGAGGCCTGTCATCAACCTGGCTTAGCCTGTCTGCCAAGATGGTTTTACTAGGGTGTGGTTGCTATGCTACAGCTTCTTGGAGCCACAGGTGAGAGTTGGGTGACAGGTAGACATCCAAAGTGGATGAACAGCCCTAAAAGGGCTCAGCAAGCCCTCCCACAAGAGGTTCTAATCCTCCCTGAACACCCAATGATCACATAGCAAGTAAATGTCAGAGTTGAGATATGAATTCCTGTCTCTTGACCCTGGTCCTTTTCGGGCCAGTTAAGAGCAGTAGCTACAAAGTACTAACTCTAGAAAGGTCATCCCCTTCTGCCTAGTGTCTCTGTCTCTACCCTGTTTTATCGCAGATGTATCAGGCAAAACCTGAGCTCAAGAGTTTTTTCACCTGAACCAAGAACTGCAAATCAAGGGAAAGGATGCATTGCTTCAGCTGAGTGGGGGTGGGCTTGCTATTTACTATCTTCTTAGTTTAATTTTCTTGTGAATTAGGTGCTAGACTCTATATTTTCTATATGACTATAAGATGGTAAATACTGTAATCGAAATCTAAAATTCAAACGCTTGGCCAAAGCTCTGGTCGCCTCGCTTTAGTTCCAGCTCTAATATTGTATGCTGAGCCGTAGCAATATAAGTAAGATGGGTGGATTGATACTACTAACAGAGGTTCTCCTTCAGTAGTTGCCATAATGGTAGTTCATATTCATAAAGCAAAAATTCCTTGACCTTCTTGTGATCTTGTTCAGTTGTTTCAGTCACATCTGACTCTTTGTGACGCCATTTGGGATTTTCTTAGCAAAGATACTGGAATAGTTTATCATTTTTTTTTTCTCCAGCTCATTTTATAGATGAGGAAATAGAAGCAAACAGGGTTAAGAAACTTACCCAGGGTCACACAGCTAGTAAATGTCTGAGGCCAGATTTGAATTCAGGAAGATGAACCTTCTTGACTCCAGGTCTGGCACTCTATTCATTGTGCCACCTAGCTGCCCCCACTCCTTGACCTATATAATGTAAATATTCATATCCCCATCTTACAGATACAGAAACTGATGTTGGAAGAAGTTAAGTGATTTGTCTAAGAATGCAGACCCAAACTTGGGTCTTCTCATTCCAAATCTGGTGATCTTTACACATTTCCACGGGGCTCTCCCTCCCTACCATTCTCACATTGCCATCATGAGGCATTTGGATACTGCATCTCTAGATTTAGACTGTATTGAATTGGCTTGATGTGAGCATCAAGACAGATGACAAAAAAACTGCTTTCAGCAAACCAGCCTCATTCATGTGTAGCCACCCATATTAAAGAACTAAATATAGCAGCTATCGTGACATGGTTGTAATCACAACCTTGAACCACTAGAAAATATTTGCTTGCAAGCAGCCTTGATCTGCTTTGAATTAAATACACTCCTAGACACACAGTTCCCAGGGATAGTACACAGCCACTCCTTTCTCATCACATTCCAGACTCAATTCCTAAGGGCCTTCCTTAAGTTAAAACAGATAAAATACCCATTTACCGTAAAGTTAGCCTCTAAAAGGAGCCTTGCCTCAAGTCTGGAAAGCATGAAGGGCAGCTATTAACACCATTGCTGGCATCATTTTTTTTTAAAATGAAGCTTAATGCTTTAGCTGAACACTGACTAAAGTGGACTAAACTAGATGGGTGCCTGCATTTATTTAATAATTTACTGCTGTAACAGTAACAGCAACAACAGCTAGCCTTTATATAGCATCTACTGCATGCCAGGCACTGTGCCAAGGGCTCTACAAATATTATAGCACTTGATCTTCACCACAATTCCAGGAGGTAGTTGCTATCATTATCCCCATTATACAGATGAGGAAACTGTGGCAAACAGGGGTTAAGTGACTTGCCCAAGGTCACACAGCTAGTAAGTGTCAAGTGTCCAAGCTCAGATTTGAACTCAGGTCTTCCTGACTCCAGAGCTGGCGCTCTATTCGCTGTGCCACCTAGCTGCCCCTAACCACTATGGTCTTTAGCTGTATTATCTTTTTTTTTTTTTGGAGACAATTAGGGTTAAGTGACTTGCCCAAGGTCACACAGCTAGTAAGTGTGTGAGACTGGATTGGGACTCAGGTCTTGCTGACTCCAGACTCTGTGCTTTACCTACTACTTAGCTGCCTCTAGGGGAGCTATCACAGTATGGCTCACAGTGGGTGGAAGATTAGATAGGCTAGATGACATCTAGGATTCTTTTAACTATAAGAATCTTACACGAAGAAGCATGATGCCAATCAGTAACACCTATGGTAATAAGAAAAAGATTGGACCCAAAGCCAGGAGATTTTCCTCTTTTTTGCCATTACTATAGATGTTCTGAGCTTCCTTGGCCATGACACTTTGTCTCTGAGGCTTAATTAATACGAATGGGCCTCAAGGACGTCAGTGACTGAAAATTCATCTATAGCAAAATATTCACAGCAGCAATCTGAAGTAGCAGGAAAAAAAAGGAAATAAAGTAAGCATATGGTGGTTCTATTATCAGAGGACATTGGTAGTCCTGTATCATGGCAGGTCTGAGTTGTCCTGAAACGTCAATCAATTAATAAATATTTATTAGGTGCCAACCACATTCCAGACACTATGCTAAGTGCTAGGGATATTTAAAAAAAAAAGGCAAAAGATAGTCCCTGCTCTCGGGAAGGTTATAATCTAATGGAGAAGATGACCTGTGAACAAAAATGTATGAACCAAATGCTGTGTATTTTTCCTTAACATATGTGCCTTTGTACTCATGCTTCCTGGTCACATGTAGCCTCCTGGACCACCAGCCCTGCTTCCGGTCTAGCTGTGGCAGCCATTGTCCATGAGATCATCCTCTATAGCAATCCTCTAGTGTTACAGCAACCATCCGCTCTCAGCAGCCACAGCTACTAAACACCAAGGACAGAAAGTTCTTACCAATGAATTTCTTTGTTACCGGTCAATGGTTCAACATTAGAAACAGCTATGGTTGTGTCAGTGGGAATGACATTAAAGAAGATGCATTTTGTGGCTATATCAAAGGACCACTGGGCCTTTCCTGAACTGACTTGAGGTGAAACCTCCTACATGTGTTGACCTCTATTAGAATATGTGCCCCTGAGAGCAAGGACGGTCTTTTTTTTTAAATGATTATTATTTGTACCCTCAACGCTTAGTACATTGCTTTGTACAGGAGAAATGCCTAATAAATGCTTTCTCATTCATTCATGTACCTAACATGGGAAACTTCCATGTATATTCCCTGGTTGCACATGTTTTCTGCTCCTGAATCCTCCTCTGCTAACAGTGTAACCTGTGCAAGAATGAACCTCGTGTGTGTGGAAGAGGAATCTTATCTCATCATTTTATTCCCTATGCTGTTTGATTAAATATGTTTTGTTTTGTACCGTTATGTCTCATGGCTGGTTTCTAGTGGTGAAGACATCCTTGGGGGCTTATAAATTATGGAATGAAGGAGATGCTGACCCATAGAATACCTTGAACCTATATCTTTTCGGGTAGGGTGGGGCAAATGAGCGCATGTAATAAGACATTTTCAATGTGCTACAATGTATTGTGAAAGTGTGCAGATCCATCACTGATCCTAGTGGCATCCTCTTTAAATGCAAAGGATAACCGCTCTGTGAAGAAACATTTTTCCTACTCTAGCACCGTGCTAACAAGTACACGCGTTCAATTCTACAGCTCAGATTCATTTTAAGGATGCCAATAATTTGGCACCCTTTTTCTCAATTCATGTGTTTATGGAGATGTGCTATAGTAAGACAGAAAAATCATTCAGTTAAGGAGAAAAAGTTGGTTTCTCAGGTAAATAATTACGAAGCTGCCTTACCCTTTTAGCTCCTTCCTCATATGAAATACAGTCTCAGTAAGAATCTTTTATCTTTCTTCTTAATGACATTGTAGAGAGCTCCTATTGAGATATGTAGACATATAGATTTTTTTTAAAAAAAAGAAATAAATTCTCTGAACATGCAAAGGGCTACCTATCTCTAAATTCAATGTGCTTATCTACTCAGAAAAAAAAATCTCTTTTATTTGCATAGCACAGCTTCTGGGATAACTTTCCCCAATTCACACTTGTAGATTGGTTCCTCCAGGCAATGACTACCCCAGATTCCAGCTATTCTTTGGGTGTATACCCCTAAAAGTATATACATTTCCCAAAGCATTTACCTTCAGCAATCAGCCAGGGGACACGATTAGCTCAGAAAAAAAGTTATTTACTGAAATGGCATTGTAAGAATACGAGCTACAAAGCATTTCCTCCATCATCCTAGGACATATACTACAATGAATGCACACAACACACAGCACACAGAATATACAAATAGGCACACTTAGAGAATACACTGGTCAAGGAAATTTATACCTCCTGAAGGACCCAAAGTCTTTTTTCTTCTTGTGGCGTTCCCATGCTGCTACCCTCATTCCACTGGGGTCTCCTGCTAGGTACAACAACTATGACTGGACACGTTACTCCTCTGATTCTTACCCCAGTTAGGTTCCCAGCCCTGGCCCTTCCTATAGGACTTAACAAGTTCATCTTAGTTTAATTAACTTGTCAACCCTTTTCTGAATCCATACTGTCTTATCTGCCTAAGACTATGAAGATACAAGGAAAGAAAGACATGATCCTTCCCATCATGCTCACAGCCTTAATAATCTTAGGACCTAGACCTTCAGATCTGAAAGGGGTCTTCATTTTACTGTAAGGGGGTTATCCAAATCGACATTGTCCCAGACCTCTCTAAACTGCTTTCCAGCCGCCATCAGTGGTTTCAGCACAGCTTCGTCGCTTATATGTTATTGGGTTGAGCACCTAAACTGGTACAAACTTGCAGGAAAAGATGTAGGACTAAGAAATTACAACATTCAAGAGAAAGGAAAAGGCGATCAGGAAGAAGGAGATGAAGGTGGAGAGAGAATGGCTGCTAGCTCTTAGGAATTTCTTCCTATGTTTTACTGTGTCACATCTGACATAATTTAAGATAATCAGGGTTTGGGATGTAAACTTCTAATAACAAAGGTGGTAGCCACTAACCACACATGAGTTTTGTCCTCATGCATTACTTAAAAATTGCTGTAGCCATATCTTTCCATACTGTGAGAAATGATTCATTTGGACTCCTACTCTATTCCAATCAGTATTAATCAGTTTGATGTGATTCCGTAAGGGTAGGGATTACATATATAATGTACAGAACTTATATATAAATACATATATGATTTTATGTGCATATATATTTATATATAATTATAAGTTCTGTACATTAGGTCCCAGAGCTGTGAACTGCAGATTGTAAGTTCACTTGCTTAATCGTAGGAAGCTAACTCAAGGCCCTCCACCCTTGTTTTTCTTGTTATGGTAGCCAAGCCCAGTGTGGCAGAGGCGACTCAATTATGTGGAACTTATTTTCGTATCTCCAGACCACTCTCTCCTGTACAACGTGAGCGGGTGATTGTCTTATGATTAGTGGAGATGTCCTATGCTTTGCCCAACCCAAGACCCCTCTGCTAACACACAATTTTTAGCTCATTTTTGGTCCATGAAACAAGGTCTATCAACCAATAAGATTCTGTACTTTTTACAGCCCCTCTAGAATGTTCAAGTATCAAATCTGGTATTAAGCCTTATAAAAATAAGGCCCTGGAAGAAGGGGACACCTCAGATCTGAGGTCTGGTTCATTAGAGGGGACCATGAACCCTTTAATAAAGTGCCATTGGCTCAGAGCTCTACCTCAGTGGTTTTTCTTGGAGATTGGGCAATTTTAATCCCTACAAGACCTTGGGCAAACCTCACCCCAACTACAAGGGGAAAAGTGGTAGCAGATTCTTTATTTCTTGGTGATACAAGAGGTAAACAGTAATAGCAACCGAGACTCAATACTTAACATGGCCCACCGAGGCACAATCTGGTATCCTGATATTTCTAGCTTCACTACCTTAACCATGGGATCTGGATTGTGACCAACCTAGATTCAATGTGTTTGCTGCTAATGTGTTTTTCTGGGTATCACAATATTTTCTATATAAGCAGGGATGAGGAGGATTAGGTATGGTCCTCAAAGATTATGGTGGGGTCAATGTCTCCTCTTGTGAAGAAGGAGGCTGGTAGACTTCCCAGCCCTGGAAGTAGCCTAGTGTTTGGGAGCTTAAAGGCAGCTTCCACTTCAGTGGAGTCAGAGGCCTGAGCAGGGGAGCAGAGAATCTACCCTCCAGCACTTTAGATTGGGTGATGAGGTATGGTGGATCATGCAGAGGGATGGGGAAGCAGGGAAACTAGAGGGCTGAAATCCCTCCCCTTCTTGTGCTCCTATACTTCCAATTTGGGACTTATATTGTATCTAGGGGTTTCTAACTGGGTCGTATAGTAAGTCACCATCGCTGGTCTTTATTTGTATTTCTTCCTCTTCTGCCTTGACCTGGCTTAAAACTCTTTGAACTCTCATTTCCCAGCTGGGATAAGTTGCCCAGATGGCTGATTATTCTCTCTGAGACTTTAGCTCCAGGGTTCTGTCTCCCCAGCAGTAGGTGAGTTTGTTGTTTCCAGGACCATTCTGTCTCTTCCCCATCAGCTCTAGCAAATCCCCAGATGATCACTCGCCAGAAGTTAACACACTGGAATCATTTTATGTATCAAGGGGGATGAATTAGAAAAGAATAGAACAGAGGAGGGGTGCAGGGGTGGGGGTGGGGAACAGTGAAAGAAGCAAGCTAATCAACATAGGGCAACCATGGCAGCCAGGAATATTTTGACTACAGGGAACAGGAAGGGACTTCCTGCTTCAATGCTAGAGGCAGCAATTAATTTCATCAGATGCTCCTGGGTGGGGAGAGAAAGTGTCTCTGAGGGGCCATCTTGCCCAAACTGGATTCGGTCCATAGCATAGGGGGGCGGGGAGGGAAGGGGGGTAGCTTCTACAGCCTTGCCAGAAGTTCTTACAGCCTTTTTGGATGCAAGAGCTGGGGAGGAAACAGTTTGTCCACAGGTTTCTCACCCTAAATGTGGAGAATGCATTCACTTCTTGAACTCTGTGACTCTCTCAGCTCATCTTCTGCTTTCTTCTTCCCAGAAAGCTCCCCAAATCACTCCCATTCACCCAGACTTCTATAGTTTCTCTCCAAAACATCCTAGGATTGCGGTGCCTTCCAAAGCTGCATTATATCCATTTTAAAGTAAATAGCCTTCATTCTCACTACAGCCTAAGGCCATTTGATAAAGAGAGACATTCAGTGGATAGGGGCTCATACATTATTGTGGATAGTTCTCAACCCAAATCCTAGTAGATCCCTTGGGTTATTTTTTAGGGGATACACATCAGGGGTACATATCAGCTAAGAAACTGAGTCCCAAAGAAGTGAAGTAAATTACAGAAGACCAAGCTAATCTCATTAGGGAAATGAATGAGACACAAAAAGCAATTAAAGAACATGACAGGATAACTTGTAACCAAGTGCCCAATTTGTATGACAGACTGACAATAAGTTTTATGGAAGGCCAGAAAAGGAACAGAGTTATGTGGGCAGCTAGATGGTACAGTATATAAAGTCCCCACCCTGGAGTCAGGAAGATATAAATTCAAACCTGGCCTGTGACACTTACTAGCTGTGTGACCCTGGGCAAGTCACCCAACCCTGTTTGCCTCAGTTTCCTCATCTATAAAATAACCTGGCAGAGGAAATGGCAAACCACGTCAGTATCTTTGCCAAGAAAACCCTAAATGGGGCCATGGAAAGTCAGACAGAATAGAAAACGCCTCAACAGCAACAAACACGGGCTGAACGATAAAGGAAAATTTTGTAGAGACAGTGGCCAGATGCCACAGGCAACTCAAGAGTTGCATCTTTAAGGACAGTATAGAAGAGATGGGCACTTGAGAAAGGATTAATAGGAGCAAATTAACTTCATCAGAACCGAGGCTCTCAATAAGTATGATTTAGATGTTTTTTGAACGATACTATCAATTAACTTTAACATCTGCTTTGCTGTTTGAGCCTAATTTTACCATGTTAAATATTTTTCAGATTTCCTTTGTATGTCTAGATTTTTACATGCCTAGGTTTCAAGGCACTTGGCACAACAAGAATTTACTTATATGTACATTAGTGTGATCGGCCTACTTCCTCTCCAACTCCATAGCTTTAGTGTTGTTTAACTACATAAGTAGGCTCTCCAAGAGATAAAAAGAAAAAAGAAAAAAAGGTATCCTAATGTTGGCAGAAAGGCACTTACATAACAACTGTTTTTTCAGACCTTCACTGCAAGGCTGATGAAAAAGGGATTGATGCATTTTGGTAGAGAAGCTGATGTCAGCACATCTGGCCAAGACTTGGCACTAGCCTATTCAAAGCCTTTCAAGACAGTGACTGATAGTGCCCTTGAAAGTCATAGCTTTGTGACTATGGGAATTTTGCAGGTATTTTCATCTATACAATGGTGGTAGATTAAGAATCAAAGTTTCTGGGATACAGCCCATGTACTGAACTATCCCACACTTGTTACCAGGAAATAGAATTCAAATCAATTCAATTCATCTTTCTAGACCAGTATCATATTTCTCCCTTCTCACATGCCTCTAAATTACAGCCCAACTGGTCTACTAGCTGTTCCCTCGTCACGAAATTCCATCTCCTGCCTCCCATGCCTGCCTTATAATTATAGAACAGCTCTGGTGCTACTGTCCCAACCCCCACTCACACCGGCAGGCTCGATCCCCAGAGCTGGACTGTTAGACCTCTCCTCAGGATTCTGCAGGTAGCTCTGAGGGTTTGGGAATAATTAGCTAATGCTATATAGCTCACGAGCTATATAGATGTTTATATATACATATATGTGTGTATATATATACATATATATGCATATATATATATATATATTAGAAGGGAGGTATTTTACTATGGCAGCATAATTGGTACAGTTGATACAAAATATTCTCCCCAAAAGTCTATGACATACTCTACTATTAATACATACAGAGTCTAAGGCTGGAATCCTTAATTTGAGGTACAAGGGAGTTGTGGATAGATTACAAAAAATCTGTGAAATTGAATGGTAAAAAATTACATCTTTATTTTCACTAACTTTTGGTTTCCATAATACTAAGTAATTTGTTATGCATTTAAAAACATTATTGTGAGGAGTCTGTAGGTCTTACCATATTGTATATGTGTATGTATATATGTATACACACACACACACACACACACACACACACACACACACGCACACAAGTTTATAGCCAATCAAGCCTGGAGCATTTTTCCTGAGATTCTCTTCTTTGGTGGAGAGAGTGTTGACTATGTGCCACATAACTGAAAGTGGGGAAGAGATGGTTTGAAAGTTTGGGAGGCCATTTTTCTTTCCTTCTTTCAGAGAAACACATGTGGTTCCAGATTCTCTTTGGGATCAAATCCAAGGAGGAGATAGAGAAAAATTCTCTTGTAAATATGTGGGGGAAACCAGCTCCTTCACAAGTCTCTAGTTTCCAGCTTGCCTCCTTAGAGAATTTCCCCTTGGGTCTGATCAGGCCTCCCTCTTGGTTGAGAGAGATCTCATCTTGCTCCTATCTTTATAAAGAACCATTTGCTCGTACTCTAATATGTAGGACTTTTAAGAATTTCTGGTTGCTTTTTTGCTTGGATGAATGGGCTTGCTCACTTTGCACTGTTTCTGAAGGTGCTTTGTATAATCTACATTCAGTGGGAAGGGGCCAAACTGGCAGGTGCAAGCTTGGGGTACCCTACTCCCTTCAGAGCAATTAGAATAGCAGCTTTTTTATTATGAACGAGTCGTGCCCCTACATCAGCAATATTTAAGGGGGAAATGATAGATAAAATTCTAGTGCAGTATTCTTTTCTCAGGAGAAAACCGTGTCCAGCCTGATGGCCTCTTCTCCTGTTCCCCTCAAGGCAGAAATCACAGTCTTCCTTGGAGAGGGATGGGCCAGATTCCACAGACATCAATGCGTACTGAGCTGCCTTTCTATATGTTTAATAATTCCACATGGATATATATCTTACATGGGCACGTACATACACTTTATAGGGGCAACTCACAGCTCCTGGAGGTCTTCACACAAGATACTCCATCTCCCAACTCCAGCTATTTTCGCTGGCTGTCCTCTATGGCATCCTACCTACAATCCCAACTTCTACGAGAAACCTTTCTTTGTTCCGCCTTAATGCTAGCCCTTTCAATCTGTTGATTGTCTCTAATTTATCTTGTATATATCTTGTTTGTACATAGTTGTTTTCAGGAAGGAAGGAAGAAAGGAGGAAGGGAGGAAGGAAGGAAGGAAGGAAGGAAGGAAGGAAAGAAGGAAGGAAGGAAGGAAGGAAGCAAAGAAGGAAGCAAGGAAGGAAGGAGACAAGGAGGGAGGGAGACAAGGAGGGAGGGAAGGAAGGAGGGAGAGAGGAAGGGAGGAAAGGAAGAAGGAAGCATTTATTAAACATTTAAGTACCTACTGTGTGCCAGATACTGTGCTAAGCACTTTACAAATATCTCACTGGATTCTCACAACCCTGGGAGGTAGGTGCTATTATGATCTTTATTTTACAAATAAGGAAACTGAGGCATACAGAGGTTAAGTGACTTGCCCCAGGTCACATAGTAAACGTCTGGGCCTAGATTTGGATTCAAGTCTTCCTGACTCTAGGCCCAGTGCTCTGTTAATTACCCCATCTAGCTGATACCTGGGACTATGTATCTATTGGCTCTTACCATTTGATTGCAGAGGGTTTAGAGCAAGCGTTCTTATCTCGCCCTATTGATATCAGGGAATCTATAAATGTATGTGTTGGGGCGGGGAGGGAATTACATGTTTATTTTCACTAGTCACTAACCAGAATTTATCATTTCCTTTAATTATGAACTTTAAGTGTCCATCAGTTTCACCATACCACCAAAGGAATCCATAACACAAGGTTCAGAACCCCTGATTTAGAGGGGAAAAACCCCATAAAGTAGTTGTCAAAATGGAGCTAGTCAATCTGTAACATACACTTACTTAACCGAGACACCCAAATGTTTAAACACACCATTTCAATTAGGCATGGCCATAGAGACCTCTCTTTGTCTGGAGCAAGATGGCAACAACTGTGCATGTGGATCTGAAAGCAACACTGCTTGCGATGTCGCCATTCTAAATCTTAGGGCTTTGGGATACTGATGAATCGTAAGAAGTCCCAGGTCACTTAGAATCGTAGAATCTTAGGGTCTGAACCGATCTTCAAAGTTGCAGAATCTAGCCTCCCACTTGCTGCTACTTACTTAGCCTAGGGTACTTATAAGTCCAGATGCCCAGACATTCTCCAGGTGAAGGCACATCTCTGCTCCTGATAAGGTCAAAAGACATTGCTGTGGGAATCTAGTAAGTTCCCTCATAGTCATAAAATTTTAGAGCTTAATGTTGTTGTAAAGATCATCTACTCCTGGGATTTGAACCCAGGTCTCTTGGCGCCAAGTTCAATGTTCTTTTCCCCATACCACTGAGCCCTGCAGAATCGCCAGAAGCATGACAAGCATGAATTCCCACCAACACTAAGTGGGAAGAGAGAGAGGTGAGAAGGGGTTAAGAGGTTGGGAAAGCTGGATCAAAGTGTCAGACAGGACAGAAGGTGGGAAAGAGGTTTTTTAACGAACTCTAGGAAGGCAACCTAGAAAACAATATATAGTAGAAGGAAATCAAAGCCACCAGCAAGAGGTTGGTGGAGTGAAGAATGTGACACAGAGGAGAAAGCAAAGAAGAATCATTGAACCATTGAACCGTAGCAAGAATGAAGGTTTTCACTGGCTAATATTGCATCCACCACCCCACCCACATTCTTGCTTTATTATGCATATCTGTCAGTAGCAAAACTTGATGACTTTGGTCTTGTATTTTGGCCAGCAAAAAAAAAAAAAAAACAAACCTGTCTCTACACATTTGTTATAAGTTCTTTCCATAGACGGTAGATCTGAGCCTTTTGAGGGATGAACAGCATCCTGTAGTACACAGTGAGAGAAATGATTGTTAATAACCAACTATGGGGTAGATCCAGACTTTTCCCCTATCCTATGTCCTTGTTTGGGGCCCAGCCTTTGAAAGAATTTACTGACTTCTGCCAGATATTTATCCTACCTAGACCATCTTATCTAGGTGAATTCCTGCCCGTTATGTTCTTCTCTCGTTGGAGTGGGGATAAATTCTTTGATTAAATTGCCCAAGGCTGGGGGTGATTTGGAAGTAAATGACAGATTTAAAGTCCTGTCCCCAGTCCCTCATTAAAATAGGTCCACCTGTCATTATAATTTTCATTCTATCTCATTACTTGTTAACCAGTCAGAGTTGATTTCCATCCTCAGGAACACTCTCTCTTCCAAGGGCATCTAAGTGTTGGTGGGTTATATGATTTGTCTTTTGATCTAAGAGAGAAGGCCAAATGGCCATCCTTTTATTAATAATATGCTAGCATTATTAATAAAATGATTAATTACACAGAAACTATGTCTGTTGAATTTTTTCTACATTATACACCCATGCAAGCACTCATACACACACACACACACACACACACACACACATACACACACACACAGAGTCATGAGACTGTACCAGTGCCAGCAGATTTGAGGAAATTTGTTAATGATCCCAGAAACCAGAGATGGTCATGGTGGATGGTGATATTGCCAATAGAAATAGCAAAGTTTGGGGTTCTCAGATACCACCTGACCAATCAGAAGGTGTTAGCTTCTTGGGACAGGTATCAGGCAGAGCTGTAATCAGGGTAGGCTTTGACCCACGTGTGGCCAGATTTAGAGGGTACCAAACTGGTGATCCAGGCAAGGGTCACTAAGAGGAGGTTCGACATGAGGGGGAGGTTCACCAACCCTCCAGAATCCTTCCACAAATCAGGTTTGTGTATAACTTCTCTACATCGGAGTCTGGGAAAGTCTGAGCCTGGTAACCTAGGTACCCTCTCCCCAAGTTATGGCTAGGAAAGGGGTATGTTTTTGAGGGCCACGATCCTGGAAGAACTGAGAAAGGGGCATGAGTTAACTCTATTGCCCTTCCCATACTCTAACCTCTATCCCCACCCCTCCCCCCACAATACAAGCAGAATGGTTGTGAGCAAAGAAGCTACCTTGCAAAACTTACCAATTTGAGTTAACTTTGCCTATAGCTGGATTGATGTGGGACCCAGCTGTGGACCCTTTGGACAAAAAGAATATTGGGCTGGGATCTTCTGGGACCCCAGGGAACCTTCTCACCTACTGCTTTTAATTTCCTTGCCAGCAGGCTTTTATTTTCTTGAGCTGCCTTTTAACAGCCTTGGAGACTACTTTTACCTGGGTATATCTGAATTATTTTTATTAAGTGGAAAGTTTATTTGAACCCTCAGATACTGGATGACCCATTGCACCAGAAATGACAGGCTTCTTGGCTTCTTTCTACTTTTGGACACTATTGACCACCCTTCGCATTCAGGAGATTCTCTCCTCTCTTCAGTTTTCATGAAAACACTCTTAGTTTTCCATCTTTGTGACTTCTTCTCCTTCTCTTTTTCTGGATCATTTCCCATGTCCTATCCCCTAATCATGGGTGCTCTCCAGGCTTCTCTCCTGAGTCTTCTTCCTCTCTCTCAGTGATGTCATCATCACTCATGGGATGTAATTAACATCTCTTTGCAAGTGACTATGTGCATGTGTGTATATTTTGGTTCAGATCTGTGATTTCAGTGGTGTAGGGATAACCTCAGTACGGTATTTCCCTTCACCGATACTGAACAGCAGCTCATCTGAAATTTAGAGAGTAAGATTCTGAAAGAATTGGCTGGGTTGTGACTATCCATAGTCACACAACAAATATATGTTAAAGGCAAGTCTTGAATCCAGGTTTTCCTGACTCTAATACTGAACCCTGTGCTATGTAGCTCCAGACACACACACACACACACACACACGTATATACGTATGTGTGTGTGTATGTGTATGCACCCTTAATCTCTTTCCAGAGATCCAGTTCCACTTTGCTAATTGACTTTCAGAAATCTCCACTTGAAAGACCATACAACTCAAGCTCATAGTGTACAAAATGGAGCTCATTATCTTTCTTCCCTGAATTCACCCCTCCTCAAAACTCCCCTATTTCTATTGGCAATACCACCATAATTTCAACCACCTACCTTTGCAACCTTAGAATCATCTTCAACTCTTCCTCCTCTCCTACCCTTTATATCCAATCAAATGCAAATCTTGATTGCTTTTGCAACATACCTTGTATTTGTCCCCTTATCTCCACTTATATGGCCATTGTCCTAGTTTGGGTTCTCATCACTTCTCACCTGGACTATTTATTATAATATCTTCCTAATTGGAATTCTAATTTTCTTTCTCTACTCCATCCTCCACTGAACTTTTTTTGTTAAGTTATCTCAATCACATCCAATCCCATTTGGGGTTTTCTTTGTGAAAATACTAGAGTGATTTGCCATTTCCCTATCCTGCTCATTTTATAGATGAGGAAACTGAGGTAAACAGGGTTAAGTGACTTGCCCAGGGTCATACAGCTAGTAGGTGTCTAAGGCTGGATTTGAACTGAGGTCCTTCTGGCTCCAGGCCCAGCGCTCTATCCACTGCAGCACCTAGTCACCCTTCCACTAAACTATCAAATTAGTATTTCTAAAGTACAAATTCAGCTATGTTACTTCCCTCCTGAAAAAGGTTCAGTGGCTCCCTCATTACCTCTAGGTCAAAATGCAAACTTAGTTTGGCATTTAGAACCCTTTGCTCGAACCAGGCTTATTTCCCGTCATCCACCTTCATGCACACTATATTCCAATTGAACTGGCCTACTTTCTGTCCTCTGACCTTGACGCTCCTTCAGTACCATATCACAAGTTGTCTGTCTCCCAGACCTGAAATGCTCTTCCTCCTCACCTCTGCCACCTAGAATCCCCAGCTTCCTTCGAGGCTTAGCCCCATACCACAGCCTAGAGGAAGCTTTTCTTAATCCCAGAAGGCATTAACATTTTTTTTGAGGTCATATTATTATATACATAGTACACACATATATGATACATGCTCATATGTTGTAATATAAATAATATATATATATACACACACATGAATGATAACATGAGCTGGAAGACAGGAGAGGAAGGGTACCTGCACAATGTGGCCGACGAGGAAAACGAAGTGGAATCCAGAGAGAACTGAGGTGAAAGTGAAATGAAGCATGACTAGGATATGTGTGTGTGTATGTGTGTATGGATACACATATATACATATACATGTATGTACATAGGTTTATACATTTATATACATATACATATACACACATGCATGTGTATATTAATATGTCTGTTCTACTTTGTCACAATGAGAGAACTTCACCTTGCAGCCTTCCTCTCTTTATTGGTCTATACCAGAACTACTCTTTGGGGCTAGACCCCAATCATGCTTCATTTCACTCACACCTCAACTGTCTCTGGACTCTACATCCTTCTCCTTGCCTGCCACAGGTGCCCTTCTTCTCCCTACCTCCTTTCCAACCCCCCTTTATGCATCATCTTCCCCCATTAGAGTACAAGCTTCTTGAGGATATGGGGCTGTCCTGCTTGCCTATATTTGTATCTCTACCCCTTTACACAGAGTCTGGAACATGGTAAGTATGTAATAAGTTCTCACTCACCCACTCTGTCCGTAAAAAACATATGGATGAAAAATATCTACTGTACATTATGCAATTGGATGGACAAACAGTTCATCCATTAGCATCTGTCTATTCTTTTTATCTATCTATCCATCCATCCATCCATCCATCCATCCATCCATCCATCCATCCATCCATCTAGCTATCTTGCTATCTAGCTATCTATCTGTTGTATCATTCCCACATACACTCCTTGACAGCAGGTACTGGTTTTCATTTTGTCTCTATATCTAAAGTACCTAGTCAGCGCTGACTAGGTAATAAATCTGACAGATAATAAATGCTCATTGGATTGGAAGCTTCCAAATGATAAGCCGCAGTGGACCCCTGCCCCACAGCCCTCTAGCTGGATCCCAGAATCTTTTTCTCTTTCTCCTTTCTCCACCTTAGGGTGACTTTCCTGCCTCTTGCCTCAGGTACCAAAATTTCTAATTATTACTCTGTATTCAAGATGGGACGGAGAACTCCCAAGATTTTTCCATCTGAAAACAGACAGCCCACTTCTGACGATTCATGTGAGAAGTTGGGTCACGGGAGAGAAAACCTGAAAGGACTTTCCTGCTCAGAACCACTGCTTTCATTCACAGGCTAGATTTCTCTGACTATTAACAGCCTGGAAGAATGCCTTGGTCATGCTGCAGGTGCGATCATTGCTCACTCCCCCTCCCCTTTCTCGGTAATGCCTTAACTGAGCGTAAAGCCAGTGACCGAGCTCCTTTTCTGTTGCTTGGTGGTTAAAAAAAGGAAAAAAAGTCATATTTAGAGGGTCCCTTAGTTTGCATCTGCAAGACTGGCTTTTAATTCAGAATTTGGGGAGAGGGGATTCTTGTGACTTCTCAATGAGGATACTCCCTCTACCAATGATTGTCACACATAACCTTAAGAGAATAGTTTGTTGCACTGTTGGGCTCACACAGCCCACATGCTTCCGAGGCTGCACTTGAATCCATGCCTTCCTGACTCAAAGGCCAGCCTCGTATACCCGGCAGCTACACCACGCTGCCTCTCACTGAGGTTTACAGCCTGCCAAATTGTACCTAGATTCACCCATCTGCATGCTAAGCATTTACAACAATTAGTTAACCCAGAATGCACAATCTGTCTCACCCAAAACAGAACACTGCGGAGAACCAGCTTCTTGCCTGGGGCCTGAAGCCAAAGGAACCAATGACCCAGAGCTTAACAGGCTCCACCCTCCCCTAGACTTGCCTCAAATTCTTTTCATCGTAATCGTGCTCTTTCCCCCAACTTCCACTCAACCTCCCTGCCTTCCCTTGCAGTCCCTTGGCCTGGTTCTTTAGCACAGTTTCTCTCTCGCACATGCCTTGGGTTGCCCTTCACTGGGGCCATCTATCTGTAATGCATTCTCTCCAGCACTACCCTCCCTTGCACTTCCCAGCATTCTGTCTTCTCTTCTTGCTTCTCCCTCAACCACACAGGGGCTCTCCAAGGGGCCCACTATGCTCACTGCAGCTTGTATGCGCAAACATACATATCTATTATCCGATGATCTGATTTATTTGTGCCAAATTTGTCGCATCGCTCGCATATCCAGGATCGGCTGATATTTTAAGACAGTGAATCAGACTACTTGGCATCGCTTGCTTTGCGGCAGAGCTAGGGGGTAGTGGCGTAATGAAGATGGGAGGGGGAAGTGCTATACTTATTGGGAAGGAAATTCATGTCAATAAGAATTCTGCCTGGCAACAGGATTCCGAAAGTGAGACACCAAGCACTAATATGCAAAGCTGGAATGCTGTCATTGGTAAAATAGCATCACATTTCTAGCCTGTCTTATTTTTTCCCATGTAATGTAAGATGAGGAGCCTGTTTTCTGAAAAGGTAATAAAATTGCTTTGCAAATTTGTTCTGTAAAGGATACCTACCAACCTGTCATTTATGGAGAAGCTTAATCTAACTGAAATGGGTGAGAGATTTAAGACAAGAAGGGACCTTAGAAAACATTCAATTCAGCTCCTTTAATTTATAGGTGGGGATACAGACTGATGGGTTAAATGACCTGCTCTTGGTCGTACTGTTAATAAGTGATAAGAGGTAAGACTGGAACCTGAGTCCTCTGAATCCAGGGTTCTTTCTATCACACTGCTTGTTATTGCATAGTATGATGGAAACTAGGGCATATGGCAGTTAGGTGGCACAACGGATAGAAGGCCAGGCCTGGAATCAAGGACCTAAGTTTAAATCTAGCCTCAGACACTTATTAGCTGTGTGACCCTGGGCAAGTCATGTAACCCTGTTTGCCTCAGTTTCCTCATCTACAAAATGAGCTGGAGAAGAAAATGGCAAACCATTCCAGTATCTTTGCCAAGAAAACCCCAAATAGGGTCAAGGAGGACTGAACTAAAGGAACATGATGAATGAACATTAGGAGTCAAAAGGTCAAGGCTCTAATCCCTAATCTAACTTTTACCACTGGCTACTTGTCTAATCTTAATCTGTAGACTTTTTTCCTCTCTAGGCCTCAGTTATCCTAGAGTCAGGAAGACCTGAGTTCAAATGTGACATCAGACAGTTACTAGTTGTGTGACCCTGAGCAAAAGTCACTTAACTTCTATTTGCCTCGGTTTCCTCACCTGTAAAATGGGGATAATAATAGCAACTACCTCCCAGGATATTTTTGAGGCTTAAAGGAGGTAATATAATAATCGTAAAGCACTTAATATGGTGCCTAGTATATAACAGACACTGTCTAAATATTACCTGTTTTTTTTTTATTTTTATCATTATTATCACTACGAGCATTGAAAAGGGTGAATTCTAAGGCCCCTTCCACCTTTGTTATTAGAATACGATAGAAAGGCAACCAACAGGTCTCAGAGTCAGAGGACCTGAGTTTGAGGGATGGCTCTGACTCTTCTAAGTACATCATGCACAAGTCATTTGCTAGCTCCGGGCCTCAGCTCATGCTTCACAGAGTTGTGAGGAAGTAGTCTGCAAGCCTTAAAGCATTATATAAACATGAACTATTTTAGAATTAGTGTTAGAATTATTCAATACCGTCACCAGAGAGTGATTTTCTTATTGGCAGTTTGAACCAAAATGAGGTGATGAGCTTCTGCAAAGGGATGGATGATAGGCTCAAAGAGAATCATTCTATGTGACAGAAGCTGAATTCTTAAACATAACGTGAGTACATTTTGAATCATGGGAGGACTTCTGGAGCATGGGCCAAGCTTAGTTGAATGGTTTGCTGGGGAATTCTGCCCTGGCCAGGACACATCCGCCAAATAGTCCAGTCTGAATATTTATGTCACTCATTGTGGTGACCCTTAAACCCTGGCAGGGGATGTACTGATGAAGTCAGGACAAACAAAAAGCGAAACCAAGAGACACAGGTACAGGTAACAGTGGGAAAAAGAACCTGTGAGGGGAGGCAGGGTCTCAGGGACTCATGCCCCACCCTAGTAATGACTAATCGTTTGTTCTTGTTGTTCAGTCCTGTCTGACTCTTTGTTGACCCCATTTGGGGTTTTCTTGGCAAAGACACTGGAGCGGTTTGCCATTCCTTTCTCCAGCTCATTTTACAGATGAGGAAACTGAGGCAAACAGAGTTAAGTGACTTGCCCAGGATCACACAGCTAGTAAGTGTCTGAGGCCAGATTTAAACTCAGGAAGATGAGTCTTCCTGACTCCAGGCCTGGTACTCCATCCACTGTGCCACCTAGCTGCCTCTAATGACTAATTATACTGGATGGAAATTTTCCCATTTTCCTTTTTATACTCCTGAAACTATATTCTCCTAAAAATTATCTCCTAATGGATGAGGTAAGGGAACAAACATGAGACTGGGAATCAGGACACTAGGGTCCTACTTCTATCTTTGTCATAGAGCTGTGTGACCTTAATTTCACTCACATAGTCTCTCTGGGCCTCTCAGTTTTCTCAACTGTAAAACGAGGGTCTTGGATCAGTATGCCTTTCCATTTCTAACAGACTATGATTCTAAAATCAAAAAAGGTTTTATAATCATGCAGATGCGTAGATTAAAATCTAGGCACTCAAAAATTTTCTCATAAATGTTCGCACCTTCAATGCCTAATCCTCCAGCTTTACCGTATGTATTATTATCACAGTGTGTGCATTCAAGTCCTGTTGCTAAAATGTTCCCATGAATATATCATTCAGTGGTATCTGTGATGCATTCGCATTTTTAGAATCACTGTAATTCTGTTTAGTTTTATGGCACAGAAAGTTGGAGCCTGATTCAATTAATAGATTTAAAAAACACCGAATTTTTATCACCTCAAGGGAAAGAGAATGTGCTGAATATGTTACATTGTTGCATTTTCCATTGTTCTCCAATCAAGTCAATTGGTGATGACTCAAACTTCACTCCAGGAATATGCTAGCACTTCACAAAGGCCTGTATATTTCACTGTTACCTAAAACCAGGGAATTTTAGTGCTAGGAAAGATCAAAGAGACTTTTAAGTCTATTCCTACTAAGCTGTAAGGGCAGGATATGTATCTTGTGCACCTCTGTAGCCCTAACAGTGCCCAGTACTGTGTTCTGAGTGGCCCATCATCAGGCAATTTATCTGCATTCCAGGAGTCAAATCTTCCCTACTTTCCCCACTCCTACACCCATCCCACCAAGGCAATTTAGAGTGATATCCTTAAGGGCAGGGACTTTTTTTTTTTTGCATTTTTTTATATCCCCCAGGGCTCAACACAGTGCCTGGGATTTAATAAATTCTTGTTGGTAATAAGATGTACCAGAGGTTCACAATGCTTTCCACATTTACATGCAATAACTATTTCTTGAATAAAAGAATCTGGTCCAATCTCCTGACTCCTAAAGAGGTCAAATGACTAGCCCTAGGTCACTGAGATAGTAGCAGAGTCAAAGCTAGATCATGGGCCTCCTGACTTTCAATCAAATGCTTTCCTTGAAGGATCTAATTCATTTCCTGTTAACGTTTTTCAAAACTTTGTCATAACCCCAGGTAATGCAGATGTAATGTTTGTATTAGCCAGAAATATCTGTTCTACTTAGAGCCCCTAGGTCAATGTTTATTTGAAAGTCTCATCAAACTAGTAAGTAGTATACTAGAATGGGAGTTAGAAACCATGGTCTTGGCCAATGTCTTCCACTAACAAGTCTCAATGTCCCTCCACTTTTATAACTTACAAAATGGGTTGTTGTTACTGAGTCATGTCTGACTCTCCGTGACTCCATTTGGGGTTTTCTTGGCAAGGATACTGGAGTGGTTTGCCATTTCCTTCTCCAACTCATTTTACAAATGAGGAAACTAGGGTGAAGTGACTTGCCCAGAGTCACATGGCTAGTGAGTGTCTGACCCTGGATTTGAACTCAGGTCTTCCTGACACCTAGTGTTCTATCCACTGGGCCACCTAGCTGCCATATAAAATGGAAAGAGACAATAATAACAGTTAACGGTTTAAAGAGTACTTCAAGATATTCAAAATCATCAAGCATTTATTAAGTACCTACAATGTTCCAGACACATAATAAGTGTTAAGTGCAAGGAATACAAATAGAAGCAAAAAAGGAAGAGTTCCTGCCCTAAGGGAGCTTTTGCTCTGAAGAGGGAAGGTCATTTGTAAAAGGAAGCTGAAAGGGAGTGTGGCTAGAGAGAAGTCAGAAGACTTCATATGCATCATCTTACAACCTTGTGAAGTAAGTAACACAGCTATTATGATCCTACTGATTTCACAGGGAATTTATCCAAGATCATATAGCCATTGAGTATCAGAGGTGAGATTCCAAGGAAGGAAGGAAGGAAGAAGCATTTGCTAGTACCTACTCTGTGCCAGGTGCAGCTAGGTGGTGAAGTGGATAAGAGCACTCCTAGGTGGTATGGTGGCCAGAACACAAGGGGTCAGGAAGACCTGGGTTCAAATCTGTGGTCAAATATTTACTAGCTGTGTGACCCTGGGCAAGTCACTAAATTTTGTTGGCCTCAGTTTCCTCATTTGTAAAATAAACTGGAGAAGGAAGGAAATGGCAAATCACTCCAGTATCTTTGCCAAGTAATGAGGTCACAAAGAGTCGGACATGAATGAAATGACTCAACAAAAACTATGTGCCAGACACTATGCTAAGCACTTTTTACATACATTATCTCATTAGATGGCCGCCACAACCCTGATAGGTAGGTGCTATTATTGTCCTTATTTCTTACTTGAGGAAACTGAGGCCAATGGAGGCTAACTGACTTTCACTCAGTGTCACACAGCTAGTAAGTGTCTGTGCCCAGATTTGAACCCAGGTATTTCTGTCTCCTGATCCAGCTAGTTCTCAATGGGATAGAACGTCATTTTTGTAATGCATACTTAATGGCTACAAATTACTTCCAAGCACATTTTATCATCACAGAGACCTTGTGAGTAAGATAATATAACTATCATTAGCCCATTTTTCAGATGAGGAAACCGAAGACCTTGTCACTTATCTCTTGGAGAGATAAAAGGAATGCTACATTGCTGGCCCTAAGGTCCTTCTCAACTCTGATAGTCTATATAAGTCCAGAAAGTAGAATTACCTTGCCCAAGGTCACACAAGTAAGTGGCATGGGTTCAGTTTGAACCCCAGCCTTCCGAATCCAAATCTAGTGCATGGTTCCCCCACCCACCCCCAACCCCATCCCCACCTCCAATGAATAGAATACACTGTCAGAATCAGTTGATATGTTGGCTGGTCTTACCAAGCTACTTTTTTCTCATCCTTTTAAAGAATTCTTTGTTACAAAGGATAGCTCATTGGGGAGGGAAGAAAGAAGGGGGTATATTTGAAAATGAAGATGATGTAAAACCAAAATTGTGTGTGTGTGTGTGTGTGTGTGTGTGTGTGTGTATGGATGTGGGTGTGTATATGTGTGTGGGTGTGTGTGGGTGTGTATGGATGTGGATGTGTGTGCGTATGGATGCGTGTGTGTATATGTGTGTAGGTGTGTATGTGGATATGTGTGTGTGTATGGATGTGTGTGTATATGTGTGTGGGTGTGTATGTGGATATGTGTGTGTGTGTGTGTGTGTGTGTGTGTGTGTGTGTGTGTGCATGTAGGGGTTTATGGTGGGGCTGTATTGTTTTGCCCATGTAAGTTATTGCCCATGTAAGTCTACATTGGTTTGTCTAAATGTAGCTTGCAGGGAGACAAGAATAGATATCTCTAGAGTCTCCTCCTCCTACCCTCTCCAAGGGAGACTTTGATTCCTGCCAGGACAGGGAAGAAGGAGTTTAGGCCCAAAGTCTGGCCACTCTATTTTCTTCAGAAAGAGGAGAAACCAGGCTAGATTTATGTGTATCCGCTCTCTCAGTACAGGGGAAATAATTTTTAGCTTCAAACTGAGCTCCTGGTCTCTATTCCTAAATGAAAGAGTGTCCATGCTATGTATATCCAAGGCTAGGCTCTCTTTCCACCAGATGCTAGTTCCACAATGAACACATAGCGAATAACGAATAAATCTATTTATCCAAACAGACAGCAAACAGAAATCAGAGGAAGGATACATATGAGAGAACACATGCCGGATAATAATATGCTGAGGGAATGTTCTCCCCCTTTGGGAGTGAGATAACTAAGTTCAACCAATAGAGAGAGTCCCAGATCCTACCCAAAGGGAAATTCCCTGAGGTTTCTAGTGTAAGAAGCTGGGGATAAGGAAATGGTTGTGACTACCAGCATCTCCTTACCACAGTCTTTCTCCCCCTTCAGGGACCTGAAGAGAATTTGGAGGCATGTTCTCTCTCAAAGCTGTAAGCCAAAAGACCAAGCTCCCACCAACTCTGAAGTACTCAGAGAACTTTGCAATGGATCTCCATCAATGAGGATAGTGCCGTGCCAAGATAATCCATGGATGTGTGTGTGTGTGTGTGTGTGTGTGTGTGTGTGTGTGTGTGTGTGTGTGTATGGATGTGTGGGTGTGGGTGTGTGGGTGGATGTGGGTGTGTGTGGATGTGGGCGAATGGGTGTGTGTGTGGATGGATGGATGTGTATGTGTGTAAGTGTGTGTGTGTGTGTGTGTGTGTATGGATGGATGTGTATGGGTGTGGGTGGGTGGGTGGATGTGGGTGGGTGTATATGTGGGTATATGTGTGTATGTGGGTGTATGGGTTTATGTGGGTGTATGGGTGTGTGTAAAATTAAAAGATATAACTTTTTCTGTCCAAATGCAGAAATTTGCATGGAGAAGTATTTGCTACCTGTGTGACTTTGAACAAATCACCCCCACCCCCTACTTTCTGGACCTCAATTTACGTAAAATGAGAGAAATTGGAGTGAGTGGGTAACCTCTAAGTTCTCTTCCAACTTTAAAATCCCGTGATCCTATCCAAGAACCATAACAAAATGATATTAACATCATGTAGAAATTCACATTCCCTGGATGTTCTCCTAATCTAAAATGAAGACCACACAGTTCAAGGTCAAGTCAAGTCCAACGAACTCTAGAACTCTAGAACACCGTACTCTGTACCAGGATGGTAAGATTTAGAACTTGAAGGTCACTTTTATTGTTCAGTCGTTTCAGTTGCGTCCAACTTCGTGACCCCATTTGGGGCTTTCTTGGCAAAGATACTGGAGCTATTTGCCATTTCCTTCTCATTTGACAGATGAGGAAACTGAGGCCAACAGGGTTAAAGTGACTTGCCCAGGGTCACACAGCTAGTAAGTGTCTGAGGCCAGATTTGAACTCAGCGAGATAAGTCTTCCTGACTCCAGGCCTGGCACTCTATCCACTGCACCGCTTAGCTGCCCCAGAGAGTAACTTAGAGGCTGTCTAATGAACTCCTTCATTTTACAGATGAGGAAACTGAAGTTCTGAGCCGTTAAAACCCTTCCCCAAGACCTCATGCATAATAAATGACAAGACTGAGATTCTAACCCAGAGCTGACTCCACATAGTGTAGTTTCCCCTACTACGTTCAGGTAGAATTATAGAATTTCAAATATAGAAGGGACATTAGATATTAATTAAGCCAACCCTCACATTGTCCAGGTAAGGAAGATCTATCCTACAGACAGGAAGTGACTTCTTCAAGGTCCTACAACTACTGAAGAGCAGAACTGGTCTTCTGGTGAGCCTTGGCCCATGATCTTTCACACTATCTTAGAGAGACTTTGACAAGAATAAGGTTTGGTTGGGTTGGGTTTTGTTTTTTAACGAATTCTCCTTTTCCTGCCCTTACTTTCCACTTCTCCCCTATCTCCCATTACCCTCAATCTCCTTTGTAAGTAGTCTTCTTTCTCAATCCCTTAGCTATTAACTAGAAAGGTCCACAGGATATATAGTTCAGCCGATATGAATCAGGTCCTAAATCCTTCAGGCAGTGACCCTCAACAAAGCTAATCCCTGTAAGTGGCACCCAGTCCTTAAGAAGTGAGACATATGCACATTCCTCAAGGGAAAATTGTTTTCCCTTCTGAAAGGGTATCCAGAGACAACTAGATGGTGGGAGTGGGGACCCCTGACTAGGAGTTGGGCAAAAATGAGTTCAAATTCTGTCTCAGACACCTCTTGGCTAGGTGACCCTGGGCAAGTCACATCATCTATCTCAGCTTTAGTTTTCTCATTTGTAAAATGGAGATATTAACAGCACCTATCTCTCAGGGTTGTTGTGATAATCTTAGTGAAATAATATGTGTGAAGTGCTTTGTGTACCTTAAAGTACTGTTGTTTTTATACCCATGTCCTACTCTTATTGACTCTGAACTGGTATATAGATGGGTTTTCCTGTTTTGATTCTTGGTAAACAGGGTGTTTATTCCTGCTTTACTTTATAAACCAACGCTGTGTGCTGGTACCCTAATTTATCACAGGCCCGCAGAGAGAGTGGAAAGAGCCCAGGCTTTGGAGTCAGGAGAGCTGAGGTTGCACCCTGGCTCTGCCAATCGATATCTGTGTGACCTTGGGCAAGCACAAGGTCATTTCAACCCTCTAAGAATAAGCTTCCTCAGAAAGTCAAATGAAAGGGTTGAGTTAGATGTTCTCTAAGGTTCCTTCCAGTTCTAAATCCTATGATTCATCCCCCAAATCAGTTCCAACTGGCTAATTACAAAGAGATGTTTAAATTCCTCTCTCTAACCTTCTTTCCTCTTCCCACTCTTACCTCCTCTTCAAAGAGAAAGTATTTTGTATTGGTTGTATGAGGCGTTCCCTGGGCTACAGCTTCATGTTGTGCCTCGGTGAACAGAGTATAGCAAAAAGAGCATTATAGTGGGCCAAGAATAAGGGAAACAAGTTCAAATCTAGCCTAGTGGTGTTTCCCTGGGCAAGTCACTTAACTTCTGTCTTACCCAGATTCCTCATCAGTAAAACAGGGATCATAATAGCATCTGCTCCCTAGGATGGTGAAGATCAAATGAGAGGAAATTTGTAAAGTGTTTAGGACAGTGCCTGGAATACAGTAGGTGCTTAATAAATTCTTGCTTCTTTCCCGATGTCTAGGTTCTCTCCAAAAGGGATTTACAAGGTCCCTTCCAGAAAAGTTAATCAGTACACAAACTAGTAGTTATCCATCACTGGAAAGTTATTCGTTTCATACACCAAAAAAGGAATGCTTAAAACATAGAAGCCTCATAAACGTGTATTGAAAAATACTTAAAACATGAAACAATAACCCTACCTCTTCTTGGGAGGTAGAGAAGACTCCCAGGAGACGCCTGGACTGCTAAACAGATTTTTAGTTTTGCGTCAGTCTGCACTGTTGGAGCAGTAACCAAAGTTCCAGGTCTTCTGGCCAGCCAAAGGATAACTCATCTTCTTGGCACAGGATAGCTCCTCTGAGAATGCTGTAAATCAGGAGTTCTGAACCTAGAGTCTACAGAACCTAAGGGGTCCATGGATAGATTTCAGGGGCTCCTTGAATTTGATGGGAAAAAATACATCTTTATTTTCACTAACCTCTAACTAAAATCGAACATTTTCTTTAATTATTTTATTTGGATTTTTTTTTTTGGAGGGAAGAAGGCAGGGCAGTTGGGGTTAAGGGACTTGCCTAAGGTCACATAGTTAGTGTGTCAAATGTCTGAGGCTGGATTTGAACTCAGATCCTCCTGACTCCAGGGCTGGTGCTCTACTCACTGCACCACCTAACTGCCCCTCTTAAATTATTTTAAAACATAATTCTGAGAAGGGGTCTATGGGCTTTACAAGAAAGTCAAGAGGATCCATGACACAGAAAAGGTCAGGAGCCCTTGGTGTCATTGTACTGCTGCCAGCTGTCTCTTAGGAGCCCATAACATCTTAGACTAATGAGATTATCACCAAAGCCTGGAGAATCCATTTTTCTGGATTGCAGTTCTCACTACCATGTACGTGTAGCTATGATTTAGCTGCTGGGCTGTGGGAAAGGTAAAAGAGAGAGACTTCCCCCACATACATACCCAACCTCTCACGCACCCACACACCGGAAATCCAAGGGAAACCAGGTGTTACCTGGGTTTCAACAAAAAGGCCACTGAAATACAGCAGAGATTTTCTTCTTAGCTAGCCTCCTGAGGGGAAGGGTTTTCTTCCTGGATCAGTCACCAATCAACTTCGACATTATCCCCAGTCACCAGGACCAATGAAGGGTTACTCCATAGTCCCAAAGTGGAAGCCCTTCAGTGCTGGGCACATGCCTCTCTCTACAAAGCAGAGTGATACAAGCCCAGTTCCACAGGAGGTACCCCAGGCCAGAAGATTGGGGGACTTTCCTAATCACCCCATCAGACTTGCACACCTGGTTGTTGTGAAGAAAGTGCTTACAAACTTAAAGTGCTATAGCTGTAGCTTTTATTAGCTTTAAAAACAACACCCTTCACCTTTCCCCCAACCCCACCCCCAGAATGTCTTCCTTTCTGACATCTTTCTCGACTTGTAGAAAAAAAAATACAATAAAATAAAATAAAACATTTCCTTTCAGTATTTTTTTCCACTCTTCAGTCAGAGACATCCCAGAAGCTACAAGTTAATTTAGAGATTTTCAGGAAATCCAGACACTGATAAGAGTTAATGAGAATTATGTTTTTGAAACATAGCAGTTGCCTTTTTCAGAATGTAAAATCACTTCCAGCATGTCTGTGACCTAAGTTTGTCTCTTTCATTATTGCCTTGGTGGATTTTGGCTCTCATCCTCTTCCCCTAAAACAGAGAATGATTGTTTATTGAAGAGAAGCTTTATTTTCTTCCTAATGTATCTGGCTCCAGCCACTCCACAAAGGAGGCACTACAGGGAGATTGCCAACCTACAGTGCAAGTCCGGTGTAAGATTCTCGCTGAGATCGGATTACTGAGTCTTCGCATGAGATCTGAAGAGCAATGAGCTTGGGCAGCCTTAGAGTTCTATGGCAGAGTATGCTCTAATTGGAGGGTATGCTGACACCGAGGGGTTTAATTCAGGCCTGTGTGCTCAATAACTGATATCTGGAATTCAGAATATGATGTCTGAGTCTGAGATGTTAAGTCTACAGACAACTTAGATATAATTTAATCATAGCATATTTTACATGCACATAAGGGAAAAAAACTCAGCACCCAGAATTTATTGGGAGTGGGGAGTGGGCAGAGGGATTTGGAAAAAGGAATGACCGAAAGTGAGTGGGGAAGGACCAAATGTAGTCATTTGTAAGTCAGGTTTTCCTATATTAAAGATTAACAGCCTGTATTTGGTATTTCCATTAAAATAAAGATTTTTGTTGTTATTCAGGACTCTTTGTGACCCCATTTAGAGTTTTCTTGGCAAAGATTCTGGAATGGTTTTCCATTTCCTTCTCCAGTTCATTTTACAGATGAGGAAACTGAGGCACATAGGGTTAAGTGACTTGCCCAGGGTCATACAGCTAGTAAGTGTCTGAGGTCAGATTTGAACTCAAGTCTTCCTGACTCCAGGCTCCTTGCTCTATCCATTGTGCCACCTAGCTGTTCTAGAATAAGATACCGAATGGCAAAAACATGTCAGTGTCCTGGTGGCAGAAAGGAAGATATATAAAGGACCAGGATGGGAATCACCCATGGTTAGAAAAGGAGAAAAAGAGGGTAAGAGAGCAGGACCCATAAGAATGGGCAATGAAAGAAAAGTTCATTGAAAAGTTCACTAGACAAAGAGTAGGGCGATCTGGATGTAAATCCTGGCTCTGCTACAAAATAGCTATGTGACTTTGCATGAGTCATAGAAGTTCTCTGGCCCTCAGTTTCTTCAGCTATAAGATGAGAATATTAGACAATCTGATACCTAAGTCCTCTTCTAGCTAGGGTCTTTCATTGTTATTCATCTATTTCAATTTTTAATAATACATTGTTTTATTGGTGCCTTTTATCTTTGTATTAGTCATTTCTAGAAAAAGATTCCTCTCTCCTCTTACAGATTGAATCTTCTCGTGTAACAAAGTAAACCAATTAAGACAAGGGTCCTTCACCTTAGGTCCATGAATTTAAGATTGTTTCATAACTCTATTCCAATATAATTATTTCCTTTTGTAATCCTATGAATTTTGTTTTATCCATTTAAAAACATTCTTCAGGGAGGGGGTCCATAGGCTTTACCACACAGCCAAAAGGCTCCATGAAAAGATTAAGAACCTCTAAATTAAGCAAAAATATCAGGTAGAGTGATGGTGTTTGACAATGTATGCAATATTCTGCCCTGGTAATCCCAGACTATCGCTGTGAGGTGAGAGGTATATTCATTTGTGTCCAACTCTTTGTGACCCCATTTGGGGTTCTCTTGGCAAAGATCCGGTTTACCATTTCTTTCTCCGGCTCATTTTACAGATGAGGAAACCGAGGCAAACAGGGTTAAGTGAGCTGCCCAGGGTCACATACTAGTAAGTATCTGAGGCTGTGTTTGAACTCACAAGATGAGTCTTCCTGACTCTAATGACTTCTATTTTTTCATTCCTTTGGTTCTGTTTTATAATATCTTGATTTCTCATAAAGTCACTAGCTTCCACTTGCTCCAATCTAATTTTTAAGGTAGCATTTTCTTCAGTGGTCTTTTGGACCTCCTTTTCCATTTGGCTAATTCTGCCTTTCAAGGCATTCTTCTCCTCACTGGCTTTTTGGAGCTCTTTTGCCATTTGAGTTAGTCTATTTTTTAA